>CM077033.1:82741044-83341044 GCA_039090855.1 Macrothele yani | reverse complement strand
CGGACGAATGATAAGAAGCCATACATTAGACCAGTGCGATATCGGGGCGGCTGAGTGGTTCTCCTGTAACCTTGTGTGGAGAACGAACAACGGGTGCCAATGCCGTTTATATGCCGTCGTACACGATTTCGTGAAACGGAGGCGTTCACGAGAAGTGTCATCGTAGACATTCGTTCCACCGGATGATCCTTGCGTCGTATTGCGGAAGAAACGCAAAGTGATGCCACAACCCTTGGTCGCATTCGGAGACAGTGGTCGCACGAAGGATCTATGCAACTTCGGAAGGGAACCGGAGCTCGGAGACGGACGTTCCAGTACACCGATCTTTTCATCCAGTGCCATGCCGTACATGACCCTCAGGCCATAACTGGCGATATTTTGCGAAGTGTTCTGGGAGGATTGGATGCTCCGATATCGACGCGGACAGTGTCCAGCTGATTAGTTACGTCTGGTTTGCTGTCCGCACCTTCCGCTGCAAAGGCTATCATGAACAGCGAGTCATCGTCATTACCGCCAGACATGGTGTCACTCAAGAGCTGCGTGGTGTGCTGGATGGAGCAGTCCGACGTTCAGCGACGAATCGCGGCACTGTCTCACAACGGATGATCGCCGTGTGAGGGTTTGGAAGCGACGTGGGCAATGGGCGGCATCCTCCGCCATTGTGGACGCCACACGGCACGACAACGTGGAATCATGCTGTGGCGTGCTACCAGCGCCAAAGGCCGCTCACCGCTGGCTAGCATTACTGGCAAAATATCGGCACGCCGCTATGTTGAAGAGGTGTTGCGGCCCATGGCACTATCGTACCTGCAGGGTATCCAAAGCGCCGTTTATCAAGAGGGTAAGGCTGGGCCTCATATAGCTGGGATCAACCTAAATGCTTTGCATGGTGTATTGATGCTTCCATGGCCAGAACCATCCCCGACCTCTCGCCCATCGAGCATTTGTGGGGCACGATTAGACGTCGGATGAGTATCCTCCCATTCCGGCAAAATGAAGACGAACTATGGACTCGGATCAACACCACATAGTCCACAATACCACAGGATTCTATTCGGAATCTTATTGACTCGTTGCCACGTCGAATTCAACGTTGTATCGCGCATAATGGGGGACACACTCTTTATAGATCATCCTGTATATTCGGCCAATGGAGCCTAATCTGTATCGAGCAATTAAATCATTTGTTCAGGACCTACTTGGCTACCGGTGTGTACAGTCTGCTCTGTTTTCGAGCAGTCCTTCATTTTGTGTTATTTTGTCTGTCAAGCAGCGATGACGAAACTCTTGGCGTTTTGAAAGAACTAGTGATGTGTATAAATTATCAAAAAAGGGTTTTAATACAAGTTTACTATAGTTTAAGATCATTATTACGTTTTGAATATCTCGATTCAAAACTCTTCATCCTGTTTAGACGGTACAATAAAACCTGCTGAACAGTTCACGAAATGAATTAATGTTTTCTTCAATCTACAGTAATCAACAGGTACGCAGTGTTGCATACATCGTCCTATGCCCTAATCAGGGGGCAAAGAATGTCACAAAAATATCCGCCATATCTATACTCACACGCCCCTTTACAGTTTCTTTGGTGTCACATCATCTTTTACGATCTTTTCGACAAATGCTGGCCTTTTTCTCTTCCTTCCAGAAATTTGATTCAGTAGAAGACAGTGACTGATTGGGAAGGAAACATTTTTCAAATCTCCAGTGGTCCATCGTAGGTGTTTCTTGGGGTATTTTTTCCAAAAGAGCCTGCGCTTGGGTGCTCACATAGCGGTTGTGTTCGATAGTGCGGGGCTTCAGTGTTTACATTCTCTGCCGATTACAATAAAAAGATAAAGATTCCTACTCTCGGAGATGTTACAGTTGGCTTCGTTAAGTTTACATCTGTAAATATAATTAAAACCTTTAAATCGAAATCACTAAGTCTTTTATCCTTTTTTCAAAAAGGCCCCTGAAAAAGGGCACTTCATGTCCTAAAACAAGGTCAGCACGATTTTCTTAGCGGAAGGATACTATTTGATATTTTGCTTTACTAGAATAGACGGGTATTTCCATTGAATTCATTGCCTCTTGCTTTCCGGTTAACAGTGATGAACCCATGTCTCGTCGCCAATGACAGTCCGCTTCAAAATTCTCGGATTTTCATCACAACCTATCAGGAAATGGATCGCACTTTCTACGTGCTATTGCTTGCAGATATTTGGAAGCTGTTTGGTTTCACATCTTTCGCAAAATTTATGGTACCTCAAGTCATCATGCACTATATATAGCCTGTGCGGATGCATAGCCGAAATCAGAATTTGAAGCAGCAGCGGGCTAGAAATTTGCACTGTCGATTTGGGTTTTTGTTCGCGATGTTGATGGAAAACCAAATAGAGTTTCTTCGTTTAAACTTATTCTTCACGCCTTAAACTTCTCTACCCATTCATAAACATTTCGCTTAGTCGAACTGTTTTAACTTCCTTACTGAGACAACATCCGTTTGTGAATTTCAGCACATTTCACTCCCTCTTTCCGAAGAAATATCAGTACGGGGCTTTGTTCAAGAGTGGTGCAATTCCTCTTGCATATGGTCCAAGAAGCAATGTAAGCTTCGGAGAAAACTGTTGGACAACGTCTGTCATATTCTCCATACATCCCAGACCTCGCAAATTGCGATTTATCGGCTTTTCCAGAGCTCCAGGAAGAGTTGAGAGGAAGGAAGTGTAAGACAAATGAAGAAGTGAAGCCTGCCACATCCGCTCCCTTAAAACGACTTTCACAAAATGACCTCATCACGTGTTTCAGAAACGTGCGGTCAGCTGCGGTGTATGTGAAGATAAGCGGTATAAATTATGTGAAAAACATTGGTTTTTTCTGACAATTTCCGCTATTACTTTCGTAATATGGAAAACAATTTATTCATGTCAACTACTGAAATAGTTATCTCGTCAAATGAAATCATACACGATTTCCTATTCAAAATCATATGTTCTTAATAATTTCTCTGAAAAAAACATATATTTTGTAAGCTACCATTTGTTACTAAATCGTAGTTGAATCGATTTCTTAATTTTTCAATGTTGTAAATCACTTTAAACGTTAGAAAACAAGCACCGAAATAGTGGCACTACCATAGAAATGGCTGTGTTTTTGCATCATGCAGGTACCTTGTAAAATAAAGTGTTTCAACAACTGCCATTGTGCTACTTAGGTCTGATTATTTTATTGGAGCGAACAAGCGATGGAATGAAAAAATTGTTAAAAAGTAAAAGTTTTCAAAATTGTCAATACGTAATGAACGTCATTTTTAACAAACCTTTAGTGGTAACTCTATAAAAAATATATATAACAAATGTACATAAGGGCATGAAGTTTTTCCTAAGTAGTCAGCAGTCTTTATGATAAAAAGCTTTGATTCTTTTTTGCAATGCAAAATGTTCCCATGCAAAAACAGTAAACGGCATTAAGACTGAATAGGTTTAATGCCGTTTACTGTTTTTGCATGGGAACATTTTGCGCTGGTTTCTGACCATTCGTGTCCCATGTGTCTGGGTTCCAGTTCCGGTGAGGCATGAATGTTATGTTTTTCTTGGCTTCTGGTGCTCTCCCACAGAACAAGAAGCCACGAATTACGGACAGACTATTCTTTATAGCACCAAGTGGCTCATTGGTGCTATAAAGAATAGTCTCTAAAGAATAGTGGCTCAAACCACAAAAAAAAGACAACACTATACTCTTGCCAATACAATTAAATGAGACTATTTCAATGCAAATGAACAACAATGGTGCGTGATATTGAACGGACGTTGTGGAATAAATAATTAATTTCCTGGAAAATAATATTTTGGAACCATTTTACGTTGGTTAATATCTTTCATAATCTGGAACGAATGATTTGGAATTTGAAATATTTTTAAATTCCAACTATGGCATGCACTTTTATACATCTTAATATGCTTTATATTAGTCTATCAATTTTTTAACACATTTTTGTACTGTATCTTGCACCGTGTATATTCTTAACAAAAGAAACACATTTTTCAGAGCAAATACAGTACTTTCCACATAAATTAATTTTTAAATTAAAAATGATGCATCCATGCAAGTTTTTAGCACCCTTAGAACACCTAAGAGGGAATTCTTCCGAGTCGTACCTGAATATCCTTAATTTGGAAAGATGAATATGAGCTGGATGGAAATATAACCCCTTTGCTGATCCGCTTTTGTGGACTGAAAAACTCGAAAGCAACATGTATGTAATTTCCTTATGAAAAATTGAACGAAGAGGGTGCGGAAGCAAAAGTGTTTATGCTGTAAGAAATACTATAAATATAAATGACATTTCTGTTACAGAAGTAAGTTTTAAGGAATATTATAATATTCATTCACGGACGAGAATTTTTTCAAATTTCCGTTCAGTAGCTCCTAACGTCCAGAGATAACCTGAAGCTGATATGTATATAGTGAATACATTTGCTAAACGCTGCTCTTATGAAGACCATTCTGGATAAGATTTAACCAGACCCAACAAAATCAATCGCGCTATTTTTTATGGAACACTCTCACATACTTCAAAAATTATCTAGTGATATCCCTTATACGCTTCTATGAGAGAAATAATACTTCGCGATAGAAAGATGCTTTGAATTCTAATAGAATTGATATGTTCATGATAGATACTGAAAGTTTTGAAAAAGTTCAACCACACAATTTGGAAAAAAAAATACTCAGAAAAACCTTTGAAAGATATACATCTGTTTGAACAGCATTTTCAATATTGTGAAATTGTACTTTCATTAACGTGCTTTGTCAGCATATATACACTGAAGAGCAATTGAATTAGAGATACCTGTCTAGTAACTTGTAGCACTACCTTTCGCCCTGATGACGGCGGAGATTCGCCTCAGCATGGACTCGACAAGACACCGGAAGCTTTGGGAAGCCATACGGATCCACGACACCTAAACAAGCTCTAATAGTTCAGGAAGATCAGATGGAAAGGGGTCAAAGCCTCGAACATCTCTCTCGATGGCATCCCAGATGTGCTCGATGGGATTTAGGTCAGGTGACCTAGGTAGCCAAGGAAGCGAGATCAAGTCGGTGGAGTGTTCATTCAACCATTCGGACACAATTCGGAAGCGATGACACGGTTCATTGTCTTGTTGCAGGATGAGGTCCCCAGTGGGATGTTGAAGACGCGCAGACGGGAGCAAATGGTCGTCCAGGATATCCGGTAACGTTGTCCTGGGAGGGACATTGTCATACGTACCAGGGGTCCCATTTCAGTCCACGTAAACAGTCCCCACACGAAAATGCCACCCCAACCAGATTGAAGAGTACCCTGCTGGCAAGAAGGATCCATCGTTTTATGTGGTTTGCGCCGTACTCGTATAATGCCATCCGCAGTCCAGGATACATTTTCCCACATGTTTGGGTTCCAGTGGCGATGTTCCCGCGCCCATGCTAATCTTTGCAACCTGTGATGTGCGGTCAGCAGCGGTACCCTCGTGGGACGATGGCTTCTGTACCCCATAGCGAGGAGATGGTTCTGGATTGTGTGGCTGCTTACACGTTTTTGTGCACCAGCGTTAAATTGCAGAGTGATTTCTTGCACTGTGACTCGTCTATCCGCTGTTAGAATGCGAGCTTTCCGACGATGATCCCGCTCATACACACACGCTATTGTCCACGACAGTTGGCCCTTCCAGTGATGGTTTTGACGGATTCGATGTACTCACGGTGCACCCGTGACATAGTAGCTCGTGAAAATCCCAGTGCCTTCACGACTTCCGAGATGGAGTGAAACATTCATCGGGCCCCGACAATTTTCCCACGATGAAATGCGCTTAGATCCTTCGTATTACAAATACGTCGTTCGACTCATACTGATTCCCGTCGCATCACTCCTTATCTTGTCGGATCGCTGCATACGTCATGTCGTTTCCGTTTACATGGCCGCCAACAGCGCCCCATTTGCATAACGCCGGCTGTCTCTAATACAATTGCTCTTCAGCGTATATACTGAATTTTCTAAGGCTTGAATTTAATATTATATAAAGATCATAAATATTACTGCAATGATTCATCAAATTATGGCTGTTCTTGGAAGGGGTGTTACACACTACGACGAATATTATAATAATTCGTTGTATTTTGACTTGTGAACTTTTCTCCTTTCACACAAGCTGTCCTCCTTTACCAACATAAATTGGCTTCAGATTCCACATTGACTCAAAAGTAAAAAGATTTTAAAAAGGTAACGGCTCCGACAGCCGAATGTACAACATGTTCAAAAGGATGCTTCAGAATAATGAAAATTTCCACCAAATGTAATACATGTTTTAATACATGCTTCTTAATTTCGTTAAAAGAGGATCAGGAGAAATACAACTATTTTACGTAATGTAAAATTGGATTGAGATTTCATAAAGGGCACACGGTTGCATAAAATTTTTCACAGTGATTAAAACCAGAACAGATAATACTCTATAAAACAATTAATATTTCCAGAAAGCATGTATGAAATACATTGCAAAACCACGATTCCCTTCCAAAGTACATTTTGGTTCTAAATCTCAGTAAGGTTTTTTTCCCAGTGACCAGAACAAATATAAAAGGGCTTCTTTCAAACGTGTAACCTTTTAAAACCTTTTAATGTTCTCGTTAGTTTAAATTAAAATTTGATTTTTCACTGATGTCGAGATTAACGATTGTGAATATGCAAAACGGACGTGTGGCTGTCTTTCGGCTCAAAGTTCAGAAACATTAACCACAAAGTAAATGAATTTTACAGCAGTGCACATAAGATTGCTTTAAACCGAACAGGCATGATATATTTCGAATGAGAATTTGGTAGAAATTTTAAGATATCTATAGTTCATACTAAGCCCCTGTTATATTATGCAGTACACACTACATTGATTAAACTCAAATTTATTTTGTGTGGTCAACAGATCTGCTAAAAAAATTGAATATATATTGAAATATTACACATGATTTTGTTTTCAAAATTAACAGAACGGCTTATTTATAAAAGGAATGCAATCGAAAAACCCTGTAACATGGTTCCTGAAACCTTTCTTTTCGTGAGACAACATTAAGAACACCTGTAACATTGTTCAGCCTCATTGGACCCTCTCCAAAATAAGGAACTCTTTCATATATTTCAATTAGAAATCCTGAAAAATATTTGAATGACTAATTTTGGTTTACTTAAATTTCTGTTAAAATTGCAGAAGAAACGAATATGTAAGTGTACTCACAACTAAAGTGATAATCAGTCGCATGTCATTAAAAAATGTGAATTTGTTGTATTGCTAAGCGTATTTATGAGATAAACGAAGATCTGACGCTTGACTACTGCAACGTGAAAGCCTATTCTGACTTTTTGAGAAATCTATTAACTGAATTTTTTGATTTCGAAAACGTATCATGCAATTATTCCCATAAAAAGATATAAGTCTTTATGAGTCAAATAGACACGTATTTTTTTTGTTACGCAATCTTGAAATTCTCTTTTCAAGGCTTTAGTCATCAACCTGCATTGCAATTTACGAAGTGTTTCAAATATATGACTTCCTGCTCTTGAGTTAATCGAATTAAGCAAAACTTCCAGTGATCACATTTCGAAACGGAAAATATTGCGTGAAATGTAGAAATTTCCTTTGGCAATTCTGTTTCAATAGCATATAATTTTTTTGTATTAAATGTTATATTTTTTGTTATTTTGAAAACTTTGAAGGTACTGCTTAATGATACAAGAGATACATGAATCTGTTAAATATATTATTTATCTATTTGCATGCACCATAATGTTAAGTGCTGCTAAAATTTGAAAGTAACACTTCCATTTCAAAATTTTATTCTGTTAAAAAAAGCTAATTTTTTTCGAAATTGAAATAAACTTTCACATAAAGAAAAAAGAATACGTCAGTTCTAGAGTTTGAACATTTGACTTCCCTTTCACTCATGAAATATAAGAACTTTCCATTTTTGAAACTGCATCAGGTATCGAAATCAAAGCCCACCCTGACATCTTGTAATGAGCTGAGTGGCTATTTGTACATTTGTTTGTTTTCATGACATACGATATATATTTCTTCATATTCTGTAAATAGTTTTTGTTGATTTATAACGCTGTTTTATATTATTCAACGCAGGGGATTTGTTTTTTATCTCTCAAATGGGAAGAAATGGAACTTATTAATTTTGCTTTGTTTCGCTGTTTTTCTATTAATTATCCAAAAGCAATTCAGATTCGCTGTTAATATACAGGGTTACAATGAAAGTCCGTGATCAGTCCAATATCTCACGAACTATGGCAGTTTGCGATTTTCTTCTTGTGCCGTTGTATAGGAAACTCCCCATGGCGCACACAGTAACACCACGAGGAATCTCCTCGTCCCCTTTTTGGAGGGTGAGGGACTATCACGCCCTCCTTTGCAGATGAGGCAAAAAGTCAATTCCAAACTTGTTCATCGAGGCAAAAATAGTACATAAAGGTTTTTGTCAGATAACAAAAGATGGAAGGGGACCGGGATTGTGTCCGCAAGAAAATCCCAACGTCCAGAAGAAACAACCGAGAATTTAAACAAAGCAACAAGATGTGAAAGCTTAATGCTATAGAGATTTTATTAGTTTAGAAAATACAATTTACATCTTTGTATACTCAAAATATTGCCCTTCAGCAACGATACACGTCTGCAAGCTCTCTACGAGCTTACCGTTCATGCGTTGAAGCATATCCCCGTCAACAGATGTACAGGCGGATGTTTTACGCTGTTGCAGATCTGCTACATTTAGCGGTGGTATTACATACTCTTCTGAATTAAGATGGCTCCAAAGGAAACATCCAGAGGGCAATGGTTTGATGAGCGTGAACGCCCTGATACGGGACCTACTGGTCCTGTCCGTTTCCGGTCAAACTCATCGTTTGTCCGGAAATGGACAGGACCAGGAGATCCTATATCATGGTCTGGAGATCCTATATCGGGACCAGGAGATCTATATAGTGTGCATTCTCTCAGTAGTCCCAGAGAATGCTAAGAAAACACTCTCCGGACCATAACGCTGCCACCAGCAGTTTGTGTTTTTCCGACAGTGGTTGAAGAGTGTTTGTGTTACAATGTTTATCGCCTTATACGCCAACGTTCATCCGTTCGATGAAGCGGTAAACCTTACTCATTGGAGAAGGCAATCCTTTGCCAAATAGCGGAGGTCCGATTCCGATACGGCCGTGCAAATGTAAGCCTTTTTTGCCGATGCACCGTCATTAGCAAAGCTTCAGTGACCACCCGTCTGCATAAGAGCCTGTACGCAGCAGAATTCGCTGAACTGGTGTTTTAGACACACTTCCGGTAGCCCTCTGGTTCATTCGGCTTGTGAGTTGCTCCAATGTAGCATGTCGATCGGCTTTCACGCACCTTCGCAGCCGACGTTCTCCTATCACATCGATGGCACGTGGCGCTTTGTAGTTTCCACGTCGCTTATTCGCAATGGTACCATTTCTCCAAACACGCTACACTTTAACCTTAGCAGCACGCTAACAGTTCGCAACCTGCGTTGTTTCAGAAATACTTCCACCCATGGCCCGAAAATCGATAATCATCACTTTTTTTAAATCTGATAAATCGTTCCTTTTATCTATGACAGCAACGGGTGAGATTTTTTCAGAATCCCTACTGCACAATTTAGATACCGTCCAAGCCAGCTCAAGACACGTTCCTTATTTCATTGGCTACGCGCTGTTGACGTAAAAAGTAGGAGGTGGTCACAATAATGTGACTCGACTGTGTATTATTTTCTGCAATTTAGGTACCTCAATCAAAATATCCAAAAGTAATTATTTCAACAGCTGGTTGTGGCATCAGTGAATATTTGAAAACCAGCAGTTTCATCGCCTAACATGAAAGTTTTGGTGCGACCAAAACAATGAAGAATAAATGGTACGTATGCACTACTTTGACGAAAAGCCATTTTAATCATTTTTGAACATATTTTGCTTTATGTAATTTCATTGTACGTATGACCTTCCCTATATGAATGAAATACGAAAGTCGCAAATCCTGTTCTTCTCCGAACCATCGTCAGTAGTACTCACATTTCATTTTCTTCTAAGACCAAAGTACTTAACGAAACCCACTATAACGGGAATTCCAGTTAATATCCGATAAGTCCTAGAATTTTCTTTCCCCGAAGGCGGTGGGAGCATGGAGATGGTAAAACTCTGTCCGTCATTCAACAATTGGAACAGCCTGGAATTCCCATTCTCTGAAAGAATGCAGACAACCTTCCGTACTACATTTCACACTAATGTTTCACGACATTCTCACCACATGCGATCTGTCTAAAACTTTCATACTAAAATGTAACTTCTTTCGATCAAACCACGATTATTCCCGACAGTCACAAACTCCGGTGATCTATATATCTTCAAGGAAACAAAAGAAATATTCCAAAGGTGGTCAAAAAACATACAGTAGGAAGAAGAGGAAAAAGGTCTGCTTCCCACGAAATAAATAAATTACCCGTATACTATGAAAAATTATTTATGACGGTGATGGCAATACGTAGAATGTCGTGGACGTACCGTTGAGCCGTGAGCATGGTAAGGAGGACTACAAAGTCTGTCTGGCTCACGTAGGAAATGGATCCACAGACAGTCACTCCCGTTGTGCAAACAGTGTGTTGTTGCACGGTGACGAAAGTATTCATGTGCTGTCCGGGTAGCCTCCAGGCAGTTATGCGCTGGTCATAGGCGCCAAGTGCATATCGCGCCTCATTACTGAAAATAACGCGACGTCGCCGGACACTATCCCACGTTGATAGAGTCCGACACCAATTACACCAGTGCCGGCGATTCTCGCTGGTCACAGGTTGATGGCGGAATGTTTTTTCTGGAATGTTGTGATCGTGCCGCAAGTTATCTGGCAACGGTTCGGATGGCCAGTTGGCCACTTCCGTCCCTCTAGACGACGCAACTTGGCCACGGATGTTTGAGATCGACGAATTGAGTTCTCTTCGCTTTCACTATGCGCCGATATCCAGCGCATATGCGTGTGGAGAGAAGCCAGTCAGCCCACCGTTCGTGAATTACACATCATGAGTGACTGTCTGGGCACCCATTTCCCACAATAGCCAAACATCCTCGATAGCCCTACGTACCATCCTCATAAACCCTCTATCCTTGCGTTCAGTCGTTGTCTTCGGCTGTCCTCAGCCCGCGTGCCACTGGGTTGGGAACTCATCCACCCATTGGCGCCAACATCGTCTATTGCTGCGTCGCTCCTATCGAATCCAAATGCCTGGCAGTACATGAAATTGACCTACCGGCCCTTCTCAGGTAAATTGTACGTCCTCTCTCAAACTCGCTCAACTACTTGTATTGTGCATGTATCCGATGTCGATGCATCCTCTCCGTCCATGGAGGCAATTTCAACCTCAACCTGTTGTTACATTTGCCCCTGTGTGAGAGCTGTGCTCTTTATATACTCTCCCTCGATGCGTGGTTCCCTGGCGCTGTGGAGGCTCGCGATTTAGTCATTGGTCGTTAGTTTTTAATAATTTGCATATTTGGCCCTGTGGTACTTCCATGAAGAGTTTCATCAGGATCGACCGATTTTGTCGATTTCTGCATTTTGTTTTCATTTGGCAAATAGTTTATATATCTGGTAACCCTAACGAACAATTTGTGCCATTGAATGAAAGAGAGAAGCACTAACATCTCTATCGGATTTTACCTTCGTTTACAATGATGGTACAGCCGTCTGGAAGTTTCAGTGTACATGTATTGAAGTGTACATATACATATCGCTCAATGTTTTATCCGACGTATAGCAGACATTTTGGTTAGTTGTTTTTTTTAGCTGTGCAAATTCCTCTTACTAAGCACAGAGAATGGGTATTAATAAATTATTTCTTTCTTTGTCATTCGATAGAAGAAGTAACACAAAAAGCAAGGCATTTCTTCTTTTTATTGGAGGTTTGACGATCACCATGAGCAACTCAGTGGGCTATAAGCAGTTGCCCGTTGCCCATTTACGGCCACTGGTGCCAGGGAAGGGAGAGAGCCAGCTCCGTAAGAAAAACACAAAATTCATGCCTCAATGGGATTACATACCAGACATCTTTCGGATCAATGTTCAGAAGCCATCGCTTAGACCACTGCGTCACACGGGCGGCAACATTTATTCACCATTTATTTGGAATTGAGCATATTAAATTTAAATAGAACCTTTTAAAACTGTAAGTGCCGTCAGTGTGGCGCAGTTGTGTAAGCGATGGCTTCTGACCACTCTTCAGAGATGGGGACAGGTTTGATACTTGTGAGACATTAATGTTGTGTTTACCTTACGGCACTGGCTCTCTCCCATTTGTGGAATCAGTGACGCTAAATTATGGACGGGCGACTACGTATAGCCCACTGAGTTGTTCACGATAGTCGTTAAACCTCTAATAATAGTAGTAAGAACAAAACTATAAACTATTGCACTGTGTAATAAGCAAACGTAAAATTCTGCTTTTTACATTTTCTTTTGAAATACTAAAAGTGCGCAATTTCAGTTTTCGTATCCTGCGCTATTTTTCATTTGATAATAAAAAACTTGGAAATCATAAAAGATTGCCAAACTAGATGTATATATATACAGATGAAACTAGGTACAGTAAAAAATGTGAATAAACCGTTATATATAAAAATTAAGTAGTTTTTTGCCCTGTGCGGAAATTAAATTACGTCTTTTATTTAAGCAGCATTATGTGTTGCTAATATTACACGTTGCTTTTAGTTTGGTTTTCAGAAGGATATTTCGTCAGACAAGCAAATTTCTTAACTACCAGAGGTTTCAAAAGTAAGAAATCATCCTTTGTATTTATTATACTCATGTGCTGCAGGAATATACAGTACCTTATGACCGAATAACTGGCAAAGGACTTTCTTCAAAAGTTGTGGTTAAGAGGACCAGGTTCTGGGCGACTGCGGTCCATGCTTGTATTGGATTCATTCAAGGGGCATGTAATCAAACTCGATGAAAACCAGGACTGTAGAAAATAGAACTGATCTAGTTGTTATACCTGGAGGAATTACTTCCTAACTTCAGACCCTTGTTATCTGCATAAATAGGCCTTTTAAAGCAGCTTTTCGATCATACTATAATGCGTGTCTTACATCGAGACACACAGAACTGACAAAAACTAGATGTGTTAAAAAACTTCACTCTCTGTAATAGCACAGTAGATTGTAGATGCCTGGAAGTTCATTCCTAATGACTTAGTTAAGCAGTCTTTTCTGAAATGCGGCGTTTCCAATGCGATGGATGGCACTGAAGACGACGCTATCTTCAAACAATCCAGCAGTGTACCACAGCCAACAGCAGCAATGAAGATTCGTGCAGTGAAATATCTGAGGATGTAGATAGAGGGATGTCTGTGAGCAATGTATAATTTGGAATAATGTAGAATTTAAATAAATTAAAGAATTTCTATATTTCATGTTTCATACGTTTGTATTTCCTTCAAGATTTCTTGCCTCTTAGTATACGAGTATTAAGTCAAAATAAGCATTTTCGTAGCTTGGAAGTACGGAAGTAAGGTGCTCGTTAGATTGGAGGGCGCGTGAGATTAGAGTAAGTGCGGTATTACTGATATCGAAACATAAATGTACTAGGGGTGTTCAAATGAAAAGGTACGAAACGTCATAAGAAGGTAACCGTTAACATATTTGCCTATGCCGCTATGGGAGAACGTACCGACACATCTAGGGATGCGATTGGAGTCGCCGGCGTGGATCGGAGCATGCGCGGGTGCCCGCATGCGCAGGAGAGAGCAGAGGCTCTTATAAAGAGCGCCGTCCAATTGACGCGGCAGTGCGTGTGAGGAAAGGATGGCGTTCACATTGCAAAATTCGACGATTGAGGAGCAGCGAGGCGTTATCCGATTTCTGACAGCGGAAGGTGTTAAACCGGCCGCTATTCATCGCGGAGGGTGTGGTTCTGCTCCATAATAACGCGCGTCCACACGTCTCCAGGGTCACACACGCGGAACTGGCCAAGTTCCAGTGGGAGCAGCTTGGCCATCCGCCCTACAGCCTGGACATGTCGCCCTGCGATTTCCATGTGTTTGGTCTCCTGAAAAAACATCTGAAAGGGAAGCGCTTCCACTCGGACGACGAACTCAAGGACGCTGTGCAGGACTGGGTCTCGTCACGGCCACAGGAATTCTGGAAACAAGGAATCCTTCGGCTCGTTAATCAATGGGATCGTTGTGCTACGGCCTATGGTGTATACTTTGAATAAAGTCTTCATTTATACCCACAGTGTCGTTTCGTACCTTTTCATTTGAACACTCCTTGTACACTACTTATCCGAAAATGCATCTTAAAGTAATTTATTTGGAAAAAAAAATTTAAATATGCACATTGATTAGTTTGATCTCGTGTAGTTCTCAATTCTAGTTTCCGTAGTGGTGCCTTTGCACTAGAAATAATCGAACTCAAGCAAAGCATTGATGCGGGAATAGGTGTATTGTGTGGCGCTGTACGCGTCCATTGAGAGAAGTGACAATTTCTAAATTCCGAGATGTAATGTTTAGTTTAGTTAGACGAAATACATAATTTTTTCGATTTCCTGATTCTTAATGGTTACATTTCTACAGGCGGTGGCTTTTTTGTCCGAGATCGATCCGTAGGAAGCTTGGATGTTGAGTTTGTTCTATGACACTGGTAGTTCTTTCTCTTTGAAAGCAGTGGGCAAATTGTAGTGTGAAGCAAAAGCGAAGATCGCACTTCGTATGTTCACTGTGGTATATTGAAATTATAAAAAAAAAAGGTTTGCTGATTCCAATTTATTAAAACACGGAAAAATGATATTCAGTTCTTCGTAGTGTCAGTGCTACATTTCTTAAGACTATCATGTACCTTCCGTGGCCGATGATGTCCCACATTTCACAATTTATCTATGAAATACACATGAAAAAAACTTGTCTTTCATGGAAGAATTGTATGTAACATATAAAAGAAACGGTGTGACTCCGTTAGTACCCATTCCATGCTTTTATCTTCATCTGAAGATATCTGGAGTTGCTACTAGAATTATTTATTTTGCAAAATTCAGAATTTTTCTCTAATAATACTTAATGAAATCCTTATCTTCTTCGAGTTGGAATTTAAAAAAGGGCCCAGAAAACACTACGTAATTGAAGAATAATAGATTCAATTCATTACTGTCTGCAATCGTTTGGTGATAATGAGTTATAGAGACAGATATACATTCATGCTCTTAAAAAGCAAAAGACCTGAAAGGAGTCAAGCTACGACTTTGATTTTTACAGGATGTGTTTACTAGGCAATACAGAACAAATGATTGGTATCTCGATGTCGTACGCACCAGCTGAGTCGCTGTAGCTAAGGATCTGTGTGGCCACCTCTGGCTTATGTCACTTGACAAGCGCTGATGCATCGCATTCAGTAATGTGTGAATGGTGTCATCTGGAACAGCCATCCAAGCTGTATTGACTGCCATCCAAAGTTCATCAAATGTCGCTGGCTGATGATCGTATCGCTGCACCCAGGTTTTAATTATGACTAAGAGATTTTTCCTGGGTAAAATATCTGGAGATCTATTCAGCCACGTCAGAAATAGAACATTGTTATTCCTGAACAAGCCACATGTTGTCGCAGTAAAATGCGGTGTTCTATTGTCCTGATAAAATATGGACACGGGGACGTCTAGCAGGTACAGAAAAGCGACTCGCCGTAGAATGTCATTGAAATTACAGGCACTCGTTATGGAGGTACGGAAGTTCACGAGAGGTCATACGATTTCGTACCCGATAGAACCCTAGGCAATAACGCCTCGTTTTCTTTCGGTATGCCTGGTGCAAATAATCTCTTCACGTTGGCTCTCATCCTGTCGTTGGCGGACAGAGACGAGTCCATCATTGTCGGCTAAACAAAAGCACATTTCATCAGAAAACACAATATTGTGTCATTCGTCAAGCCGCTCACTTCATTTTATCACCATTGCAGCCTGAAGGATCGTTGCTGCGTTGTCAAAGAAAGCCTGATACTGGGCCTGCCAGGCAAATATCTCATATGTTTTTCACTTATTGTATCTGCTTTTTGCATGACTAGTTCACTGATTCGTAAAGAAAAAGGAATTTGAACTGATCACAGACAAGCACATGGGCAAAATCAATCGGGAATGAAGGCTTGGTTTTTATCTGAGGAGGAAAATTTGATATGAGTAATTCTTGTGCGCACACACAGGACGCACCGAAGTTAAAGTCATATGTGGAAGCTTTTAGGAGTGTGACACTCATAACAGCATGTGCCTTACTAAACAGTGGGACCATGTGAAAACCAATAATTTTTTAGCATATTCCATGTTTCTTATTTCTTTTACGAGTATCCAAAAAAAAAACTTCTAAAAAAATTTACATACTCTTTTCACGAGAGGTTATTAGACATACTGAAATGTGAACCACCAACAACTGAACGGAATGATCACCAGTGAAAAATCTATATCGTCTTTTCCGACACTAACTCTGTTTGTGGTGGGAGTGAACTCTTTAAACTAAGAAATCTTGACTTGTGTAATGGTGAATTGTGCTCCCTAAAGGAACGTCAAAGTCTACCCAGGTCGTTACAGTGACACCTACTATACCCTATAAATTGATGTCTTCCGATTACATTACCACAGATCAGAAATATAAAAATAATAACACAAAACTGATATAGTTTTCTTGAAATGCCTGAATAATTATTTCAAAACTTACATGCGCATTCTTAGTTTAAAAAATTTAGAAAAAAATCTTTGGATCATCAATATTTATAATTCAATAAATCTTTTTTCTTTTCAGGTGTTGCCGTAAGAAGAAAATGCGTTGCTTCTTTCAGATGTTACATCAGCACCTGCGCATGCGTAGGTGCTCATGTGCAGACCGCTGTGATGAATTGTGTGCTGTGACACATTGCCCTGATCACCACCGAGGCCCCATGCCATTACCATTCGTCCCTTACCAAACTCAGATAAATCGGTAGCTCTTCCCATTCTGACTCGGCACCCTGCTAACCGAAAGCCGGTCCTCGGGTTGTATATATACCACTCTGTGAACTTCCCCTGCACCACCGTTCGGTCTCTAGGCACGCTCATTTCTCTAGACTGGGTGTGAACATAATGTAATGGTTCAACTTTGTATGTCTTCTTTACGCAAGTTCCACGTCTCTTCTCTGTATATAAACATTGGAAGGTCGCATTGATGACACTTTTCTTTTAAGACATAATAGCATATTGCCCTTAAAAACTGCACAGTTTCTTTCAAAAACTCTATAGCTATGTTTTATAAGCCGATCAATTTTTTCATCAATATGACGCTCACTTGATATCTGCCATATAAAGTAAAAACAGGTTTCGGTTATCTCCATCCTTTCCCCATCGATAGATAAATCTTCATTTCTTGTAAAAAGCATTGTGCATGAATGTTATATTCTAAAAGTTCAGTTTTAATCTCACGTCTATACTTTTGTCAGCCAGTTTGTGGATCAAACTCTGCAGCTCTGAAGGGTAGTTGCAAAAATGACTACATCACCAGTGAAACGATTGTTAATAAAATAATCTCCATTAAACTTTATCCCTTTGTTCTCCCAGTTCAATGATTGAAAGACATTTTGCAATGTGGCATTAAAAAGCTTGGGAAATATAATGTTGCCTTGTCTCACTTACCTTCCAATTTTTCTTTGTGCTATATTCTCAAAAATCGGAACCTTTGCACTTGCATTTTCGTAGGTGTTATTAAAAATGTTATTGTACGCATCTTCAGTAGGGCAGGATTTCAAAGCCATTGTAAATGCTGATGGTTTCACGTAAACGAAGCTGTTTTCATAATCACTAGAAGGTATGCATAATGTGAGTTTACATTTCCTCATTCTTTCAATTGGTTCTCTTAGCACATAGATATGATCTATAGTGCTGTAGCTACTCCTGAATCCAGCTTGTTATCTTGTTTGAACCATGTCCAGTGTTACATTTAACCGATGTAAAAGAACCATAGTGAAGTTTGTATAAAACACTGTTTGGAGGGTGATGGAACTGTAGTTCCGAAGATGGTTAACGTCACGTTTTTTATGTAGTATGATCATTGTTGCATTGCTCCAATCATCAGGAATCTTCCTTTCATTGAGACATCGAGTGAAAACTTCAGCGAGTCAAGAGTCAATTTATGCACTTGCTTTTTGTATAATGTCCATAGTAACTCCGTATTCTCCCTGAGTTTTTCCCTGTTTCATGTTCTTAATTTCATGTGTAACTTCAACCGGGAGGAGTGAATGAACTTCTGTGCTGTTACCTCTTCTAATATCTAAGGAAGGGGTATTATCCATTTTATAAATTTTTGAGTAGAAATATTTCACTCTTGTCAAAATTTCGCCTCAATTTTTTCTTACAGGGCCATCTCTTTTTCTGAGTGCCATAATCTTTTTTCTTCCCTTAGTGAGGTGTTTTGCTCTCTTCTGGTTTTGGTTATTTTAATTTTTGCTTTTCATAGTAAATTCATAATTGAACTTCTTTTGTCTTCAGTGACTCATTTTTTCGTACTGTGTTGCGTGCTTCTATATATTCAACTTTGGAAGTGACATCTTCTTTCTGTTTCCTCATATCTCTTCGCTTTTGCGTCAAGATTTTGGTTTTTCGTGATGCTTTGTTCCAATGCAACTTGTTCTTAGAACCACCTATTTTTGTTGCTGTTTCCTTAAGAGCCTTGGTTAATTTTCTGAAAACTTCTGAAATGTTTACTGCTTCTGATTTTAATTCTTCTACAGTGAACAATATGTTCTTGAGCTCCAGTTTGAAGATATTATGATGCTTTTTAAGGTTTATCATATCAATACATCTTGTTTGTTTTATTAATTTGCGAATTTCGAGTTTAGTGTTGAGATCAATCTTACATCTCCGTTTCTATGAGCACTTGCTGAGCTGAACGTGTTCAGCAGACTGAAATCTTCGATGACAAATTTCTGTTTCTTGTTATATAAGATAAATTCAGTTTTACTTGTCATTCCATTGAGCTGCTTCCATGTCCATTTATTGTATGTTTTTTTCTTGAAAAAGAAGTTCATGAGGAAAAACCTTTCTACCTCTGGAAACTAGAAAAGTATTTCCACGCTGTTTTATATCCACGTGTACCGATTTAGCTACCGAAGCTTCGGACAAAAATGTTCGGTCATTATAAATTTTTCAGAGTTGGGACGCAATTAGCGTTTATAAAGGTACATTTAAGGCACAGCCAAAATAGTCACGAAACAGGATTATTTCACAATTTATGCACATCAGCTTTCACACCGGCCGAAAGATGGCAGCACCTAAGAGCTGATTATTAAATCGTTGAGCCAGGACCAGGAATAGAAGGATGCCCTATTTTATTTTAAACGGAAGATAAAATAATGAACATTGTTGAGATTTCAGCTTCTAAACATGATGCGTCCATTGTTGTTGACACGCGATTTTAAAACACCTAAACCATTTGAACTTACAGCAATATTCGTAGGTCTTATTGGTTTAGAAGACAACATGGCATACCTGAGCTGTCTCTCACAAAGGTGTGTCTTCATTTAGGCTGATTAAAAACTAACTCATACAAAGGGAACCAACGGTGAACGTTAATGATAAAGGTTAACGTGAACGTTAAAGGTTAAAGATAAAGGTTAACGTGAACGTTAAAGGTTAAAGATAAAGGTTAACGTGAACGTTAAAGATAAAGGTTAACGTGAACGTTATAGGTTAACGTTCACTGTTGATTCAATACGTATGGGTTAGTTTTCAGGTAAATGTGTAGTTTAGTGTCCTAAATGTTTTCTCCGCAAATATTGAAGGATTTCGAAAAAGTCAGACGTACGGATTTCAAAGTATGTAATTTCATGGCAAATGATGAAAAAACTTCATACGTAAAATGCATTTCAAAGATTTTTTTTATTTAAAAGTGACCTCCAAGTACGATGAGGTGAGCACTGCTGCGGTAACACGTCAAGCTTGGCTCCCGTGAAACGATTGTCTCGTTCCGGCTGCCATTTTATTAGTGGAAGAGTAGAACAGGAACGGGGAACGTTCTTGCCAGAAAAGCATTACAATTTGTAGTGCTACCTTACATAAAATAGTTCATCATTTGTGTCGCAGTTTTTTAAAAACACATGATGACAATTGCTTCGTTCTCACGCATATGGTTCTAGGAAACAAAATAGAAAGTATGCAGATGCATTTCTTTCTTGTAGAAAAGCTTTAAAGTTGACGACGCGTTCTCTCCAACAGAAGTTACATGACATCGGAAAATGAAAGTTTTGCTCCTCCTATTTGTGGCGTAGTTTGAATTCCATTCAAACTGGATTACAAAAACAACCTGGAAGAAGTCAGTTTATGCACTGAGCATCAACGAATCACACGCGAAAAAATCAAGAAATTGTCGGATTGTGATGTGAAAAACTGAGATAGAAATGATTACGTATTATCTGTAGCGCAGCACTAGAAAATGGAATGATTTCCTGGCAAAAACGTTCATCGTACCTCTTGTACTTTTCCGCCAGCACATTAGCCGCTGGAACAAGACCATCATTTCACTGGAGACAAACTTGACGTGGTCCCCGCAGCGTTGTGTCAGACCTTCTGCAGCTGTGTTCACGTCGTCGTACTTTGGGAAAATTTTATGGTAAAGATCTTTACAATGCCGTTTACATAATTAATTATTTCAACATATGCCATGAAATCGCATACTTTAAAATTCTGCTTCAGATTTTTTAAAAATCCTTCAACATTTCCGGCGAAATCTAAATACTGTGCATTTATGTTCGTACAGCATATCGTCCTATTGCGAACCCTATTAATTTAGTTTTCGTTCACGAGACGAATATTCAAACTGACTGATATTCAGTTCAGCTATTATTTTACATTCTGCGCAAATTCCTTCTTAAATACTTCCATATTAATACTGGACAATGTGCAAATACGGAAAATTAATACAATGAACTGCTGGGCATTCATAACAAGAATAAATATACCCCTTAGCATTCATACAATAAAAAGCAGTTAAAAGGATGACGATAAATTATTTCAATGAAAATATTACTTATCCATCACTTGTAGAAACGTTTTGGACTGCACAAGTGTCAACGGCACATTTCAAAGATACATCAATACAGCGACGTCATGAATTGTTAGGTTTGCGTCTGTAACTACAGCCATCATGCGGTCACTTCTGTCGTAACTCAAACAAAAAAACGGGACGCTTCTTCGGCGTCATTTCGCCTTTTGAGCAGGACATTTCTCTAATCACATCTGGGTGTAGGCCGTAGATGAACGGGTGGGACTTGGCCGATATATACCAAATCATTACATGGTCAGCTTTGGGTTTCGATTGATTCATTTATAATTTAAGTATAATTAAAGCCAAAACATTAGTTCTATTTATAATATTTCTTTTCAATTATTTACTGTATACTTGAGTAAATACCTGAATTCTTCTGAAGCAATCGTCAGGCACGTCCCGCTATCTCACTGCCCCCGGCAGCTTAAGGGCACTGTTAGACTCCACTTTCCGTGTTGTGCTTCCTTTATTGATAAAAAAGAAAACAGCTGAGTAATTAGTAAAAACATCCCTCGGTGGATTACTATTCACTCGCTAACGGCCTTAGTAACACGAAAACAGTAGTATAACAAGAATAAGGGTTAAATGCAAAGCGAGTACAACAGTAAGTATGGGAACTTAATGTTAAAGACGAGAGTCTCCAGACCCAAGGATTCTCAGCGTACAGCGCCAATTAGAGCAGCGGCCAGGGGTCGAAACCGAAAGCGAGCAGTATATTGTGGGAGCACATGTCTGCAGAGTCGAAGAGAGGGTCAAGTGTATATTACAATTATTGTACTTTATTAAAAATTATTTTCGGTACCGCACAAACGCTTATTTCTTTTGCGGATGAAACTTCTACAGCGACTTTTGCTTGTCGAAGTACGCTCATTGGACTCAATCTGGATCCGATCATTTGCATATCGTTCCCTGATCAGCTTACCACAAGATCCAAATTAGTTCTTCAACAATAACAAATAACTATTAAGAAAGAAAGAAATCCCAAATTAACACTTAACGATCTCTTTGCTTCGGAAATCGAAAAAATTCAATTTCTCCTCATCTATAACTGATCAATCCTTAAAATGACAACGCTTTTTTAAGATATTAATACACTAATTCACCAGATCGCATGCAAAACGTGCATTTCTAACCAAAGGTCTGTAATCCAAGTCTGTAGTATGTTGTTACTAGTTTAGGACTGTCATGTGACTATGTTAATTTGCCCCCTCACCGCCAGATGGCACTGAGATTTTGGAGATCCGTTATTTCCATTAGAGTTCCTATACTTGCCATGTACTCGCTTTGGTTGAAGGAATTCAAAATAGTGAGACGTACAGCATTTACAGTATGCAATTTCCTGGCGAATATTGAAGACATATCAACTTTCAAATGCTTTTTAAACTTGTAATCGTAATATTTACCTGTAAGTTGGACGCTGTGGTCAGTAGTTGCGGCAGGAGTAACACAACGCTGCGGCGACGACATCAAGCTTTGCTCTGTTGAAAGGGAATTTCGCTCCGGACAATTCGCGGGACAAGACTACAAGAGCAACAGGGTACGTTCTTTTCAGATGGGAATTACACACTAAAGCGCAACGCGAGGGAATATAGTTTTTCAATGTTTTTTCACTGTTTTTAAAGCACATGTTGATAACTGTTTCATTCTTTTGCATATCTACCTCTGATTCCAAATAAAAAGTACAAATATACCTTTCTTGCTTGGACAGAAAAGTTAAAGTGTATCTCTTGTTTTCGCAACCGGAAGTGAGATGGGGGTGAGAAACTGAAGTTTTGGTTCTGGTTTTAACTATGTCGATTTGCAGAAATCTACAGTGAAAAGGCTGTTAATCCTGTGGATCTCGACATTCATAATTTTCTTGAAAACTTATGGATGAGACTGAGAACAAAGCTCCGCCGCCCTTTTTGCAACTGCACAGGACGATTTGCCTCCTACAATACATAAATGAGTTCATATCTCGAAATCACTTCCCGATACAACTATTTTCTGTAATTTCTCAGTCGTTCTTGCAGAAAATTACCCTTGAAGAGACAACAACAACAACAAAAAAGGGTGGGTAATGTGGACCAATTTTTTGAAGCGTATCACTACAACTTTGTTTCGCTCTCCATGCAACAACATAACCATTTAATCTTGTAGTCTTCCGCTCGTGAAATGGTCGCTGCAAAGTACTTTCCTTTGAAAGGAGCAAAGTTTGAAATTGTTGTGTTAGGCCTGCCGCAGCTTCTGTTTACAGCGTCGTACTTTCAGTTAAATATTTCAGCAAAGATATTTAAAAAGCGTTTTAAATAGGAATTTTGTCACCATTTCCCATGAAATTGCATATTTTAAAATCTGTACGTCTCACTTTCTCGAAATCCTTCAACATTTGCGGCGTAATATTTTAGGATGCTAAACTACACATTTATCGATTCATTTACAAGGGTATGGATTATAATTGGTGGGTATGGATAACAATTACAAGGGTATGGATAATTTACAAGGGTATGGATAATAATACTCAAGTTATGGATAATAATTGGCGTCTTTTCAAACGCAAAGTAATAGAAGGAAATTAAAAAAAAATTCATTTGGAAAACCATATTCTGGAATTGATTGAGACGAAATTGCCGACTTTGTTTAGAACCTGAGGCCTAATTGCGTATTTCTGCGCTCGGGGCAAATAAAAAAATATTGCCCCGCTATCTGTCTTTCTATTATGTATATTGCACGGCTTTTCACAACTTCTACGAAGCTCGAACCTTCAGTATCATATCGAACAAACTAAATGAACAAGCCGTCCACCCCGCCGTAGTTAAGCCTCTGCTCAGAACACTTCTTCGGGATGTTGATTCTAATCGTGAGACAGTTTTTCCCTGGCAGGTAACCAATTGAATTTAAATTTCTGTATTCAACTGATTTATTCCCCACATAGACGCCTTTCCGATTTTCAGGAAACAAAACTTTTCCGTAATAATAAATAATTCAGAGTAGGGACACAATTAACATTCATAAAAGTAGTTTTAAGGGCCAGATAAAACAGTGTGAAACGGAATTTTACCCACCTGTCGCGCTGCATCTTTCACAGGGCACGTAAATTATGACTCCTGAATCGCAGAGAGTGGCTAACTACATAGCAACACATAGATGGGTTTTTTGGGAAGGTTCGATTAGAAGAAAATACGATTCGCTGTGTCTCTAAAAACTTGGTAATGCAAAATCTCTGTCCGTTTCTTAATTTCGTGCTCGAAGTTGGATATTCAGAATTTCGAATTCCGTAGCGTAATCTTTTTTAAGGAAATCGCCCAACTGAATCGCTTTTAGTTTGATAGCAGCCGAGAACGTGATTATCATAATGTCACTTGACTTGGTATGCGAGATACTGTAAAACTTCATTTAGGGTAGCTCTGAATGACTGTGTTTGCAATGTCAATTAGCTTTCCTTCATGGCAGGAAGACAAAAAAATAATATGACATAACGTTGCCTTTTCTTATGAAATGTGTGAGCTGAATTTATATAAGAGGAGAAGCTGCTATTCATTTCTTGAAATAGAGCAGTGTCCCTTGTTTTTAACAAAAAATGTGCAAAAATGGTTTTTTGAATCTATGTAGTTGACATGAATTACAAATCTAACGATATAGTTCTAATATTATTAAAGCAATGATCTAATACAACTCCTTAATGTTTCGTTTCGAAGTAAAAAAAGTATGCATATGCAGTACATAGCGTGATTTGTGTAATTTCACTCTTTAAAATTCGTCATAAAATCCAATTATTAAAAGAAACGGAGAATATGTTAATAATGAGATTTTAATTCTAAAGAATATTTATATATTATGCACATCAAAGCTGGCCTTAAATCCATGTCTTTTCCAGGGTATAAACTTAAAAGCTGTTTTTGTACGAATGGATGGGTGCCTAAAGGGAAAGATCAGCTTTCACTAAGAAGTCTAGAAAATAAACCGGATTGCAATGTGGGAGAGTTTGGTGTGTGCAAATGGGCTTTACTATTGGGAATAATGTGTTGATCTACGACCTGACACCTCCGCTGATGGTGATCCAATGTTTATTCACTGATGCAAGTATTCAGAGTACTTTGAATGGTGGCATTGGTCAGGTTTCCAAGTGTGCTATTGAACCTATTTATCATGGCAGTTAAGCACACGGTTCCAAAAGTGTGCGTAATGCTTGCGTGAGAGAAACGACATGCTTACATCTAAGAGTTGCCGCTTGTTGACATCATGCAAATGATGGGAGACCATGGGGAAAATGATACTGTAAAAGTATCACCATGGAATTTGGACAAAGAGGTGGGCATGTTCCAAATGGCTATGATATGAGTCAACAGGTACAGATCATTGGTATTTCTTAGTTACCATTTGTCCTTCACCTGTAAGCGGATATAAAATATAACAATAATATCCCAGCGGATCGATATCATAAAGGTATTGTCATACTTCCAAAATGTGAAATGACGCACGGTTATCTTCTTTGCTAATAAAATATCAATTGTAAAATTTTAAAAACACATCACTTGGCAAAATGCCAAATTTTCTATAACTATGTCTGCTGATGAACGAAGTCCCATTCATATTTACTGTTTAATATTTACAGAGTGTTTGTAGTAAGTTACTGAAGTTTTTGAATAATAAATTAGCCGAATATCAAATTACGAGGGTATTTCAACATTAAAAGATCTAATACTCATGTCGTACTTGACTGATATGAGCCTACGCTCAGAAAAAGCAAATTATTAATTAGTAGTAAAACAAAAATCTTTAGAAGCACGTCCACATTTAGGCTAGCAGCGTTGTTTTCAAATATTTTGTCTATTCTTATCATATGTGCCCAGTTGTTTAAAAAAAATGGTATTTGTCTAAAAGGTTCGTTTCAATGATTTATTTATTTATGTCAGGAAAAAAGGCCAAATGGCATTTGCGTCCAGTAAAATTTAAGTAAATACAGGATTCCAACTTGACTTTCATGGTATCAAAGTTGCTTAAATTTGATCGCCGATTATATTACCTGGCAATGCAAAGGATTTTTCATGATACACTTTTTTCAAAGAATGGACAAATTCTGTCAACATTCTTTGTGAGACCGCCTGATAGGTCTACCCAGCCGGGATGATTGTAAGCTGTCAGGCGAGAGATTACAACTGATTAATAGCAGCAAGTTAATAAAATCATGCAATGCGTTCATTATGATATGTTTTTCAACATACCAGAAGTAATTATTCAAATAATTACTCAAGTTATGAGGATAATGGCTGTAGAACAAATCTCGCTCATGTGAGCTGACCTTCGACCCCATTTCGATGATATTCAACAAAACCGGTAACGTATACTTCCGGAACAACATGATAAAGTTTTGTCTCAATCTAAGCATTTTTACATAACTTATAACGCATAAGGGCGATGGAATGGATCCCGATCCTATGTCCTGACCTTTGACCCAATATCACCCATTTTCAACAGGGTTTTTCCCTACGTGGTCCCATACCACATACTGACATTTCATCGAAATCGAACCATTTTTACGTACGTTATAACGCATAAGGGCTTTGGAATGCATCCCGCTCCCATGTCCTGATCTTTGCCATCATTTCTACCATTTTCAATAGGGTTAGTCCCCGAGATGTATCCTACGACATACTAAAAATGCATCGACATCGAACCATATTTACGCATGTTAGGGCGCATAAAGGCAATGGAATGCATCCCGCTCCTATGATCTGACCTTTGGCCCCACTTCACCCATTTTCAATACGGTTTGTCCTCAGGTTGTCCCCTACCACATACTAAAATTGCATTGAAATCGAATCATATTTACGCAAGTTATGAGATATAAGGGCTATGGAAGTTTTCAAGATTTCGCACATCAACCAGATGGCTTTTTCAAGGAAGGTAGACAGCTAACTGCAAACTGGAAAATGGAACACTTCAACAATTTGAACGTGGTGACATGACTAGACAACAAATGAAACGGCGCAAATGTTATCAGACATTCGAAGAAACGAGGTCACGTTGGTTGGGTGCGCGCTATTGTGGTAGAAACACAGCATTATTTGAAGAATTGATTCCAAATGTGTGGCAACTCGAGAGAGACGCTATCATTGCAAGCCTCGCAGCTGGTCAAGATTTCCAAGGTGTGGAATAATTTCTTGATGTCATTCCACATAGGATCAGCGGACTTGAATTTGACCTCTCTTGATAGGGAAGTGGTTCTTTTACCTTCTTTTGGTTCCCTTTTATGCTCGTTAATTTCAATTCCAAACGAAAGTTTATTCATTCCGATGTAGTAACGCCTGGAGCAGTCCGGATATTGTTGTGGGATTGAATAAACACCTGCCTTATTGAAAAGAGAGGGCTTGTCAATAATTCTCTTCAGCATTGTATATAAAGAGGCCAGAAACCTTATTCCGACACCAAAGCTCATCCTCCTGAGCGCGTTTTTGAGTTGGCAGGAAACTTTTGGTATGTATGGAACAGATCACACGTGGCGAAACTACGGCACAGAAAGATTGACACGGCTGGTTCTGGCTTTTTCTATAAAGTTATGCTTCTGGTTCGACTTATATCCTGCCTCAGTGGCCAATTCGACGATGCTTTTTAGTTACGATTATCTAGAACGAACATCGGAGGAGACCGCGAAGGCTCTTCTAATTCGGGAACGGAAGAAGGCCGTCTTGTAATCATCAGGGCAGAATGAACTGTGGAGCATAAAGTTGGGAACGGATGTGCGTTTATAATAGACTTCCGTGCGAAGGCGATTGTCATGCGATTTTCTCGCTACGACGTCCAGATAAGGTAAGGTACCACTGCTTTAAAGCTTCATAGTGAAATTGATCGCAGGGTGTATACAACTCTCTGAGCCTCCTTTCCGTAAGGCCATATAAAAAATACGTCGTAGGCCTTGGGGTGATGTCAGTGAATATATGTTGCTTAATAGGGTGAAGTATTGCCACATCCGAGAACGGCTTATAATATAATCCTATGTGGAATGATATCAATAAATTATTTTCATACTCCACACCTAAATCAACTGCCATTCCCGAAACCTTGGAAATCTTGACCAGCAGCGAAGCTTGCAATGATAGCGTCTCTCTCGAGTTGCCCGGATTTCGAATCAATTCTTCAAATAATGCTGTGTTTCTATCACAGTAGCGCGCGCCCAACCAAAGTGACCTCGTTTCTTCGAATGTCTGATAACATTTGTGCCTATTCATTTATTGTCAATCAAGTCACCACATTCAAATTTTTGAAGTGTTCCATTATCCAGTTTGCAGTTGGTAAACTTCTTTCCTTGAAAAGGCCATCTGGTTGATGTGCGAAAGCTCGGAAACTTTTATTTATATTCAACGCCAAGAAATATGGATCACTAGTACTATTTTAAGTGTAATTGGTGTACAGTTCCTTGTTATTAATTAACTATTTTCTTGTTAATCAAAACCTGGAAGTTGTCTGATAAATATGACATTTCCCTCTTTAGCTTTTCTGCAGATACTGTTTTGGGAATTTTTAGATTTTCTCAGAACTTACCTTTTTGCAGTCAATAAAACACCACCTAATTCTATTTTAAATGGTGTTTTTGATTTTCAAAACCTTTGGGGAAAAACTTTCGAATACATTCTTTCTTGAAAAATACTATGCATTCTGAAAACATGAGAAGAAATTGAGCATGAAAGATGTCCAATCACTTCGGAAAACTACAGCTGCAGAGAAATTACTTTACTAACAGAGAAACATTAGAAATTGTTAAAAAAAAAAATGTTCATAATATTAGCAACTGATAAGTTGCTTTAAAGAAAAGCAAGAAAACGACCCGAAAGGTTTTCATTTCATTACATATTTATATAAAATAATATATTTTGACATTTTACTGTGTCTGTTTGAAGAAATCTTTTAAATGTTGTTGTATGCCGAATTTTCAAATTTTGGAATATGATATGGATAATAGTGTTAAATAAATAATTTCTAACCGGATTGTTTCTTGACTTTAACCCATGTAAGGCAATGTCTTGAGCACGATACGCGAACCAGCATAAATTCTGACACGCTCACATATGGTTTGCCTGATTTGATTCAGGGTTGATTTGCGTTCTGACTGTAGAATGTTTTGTAAATTTTTTTGCCAAGTTGTGTGCTAGTGTTGCAACGCAGTACATCACACTTTTAAAATTCTTTAAACCAAAAAATCCTTTATTAGAATTTCTTTGATTTTAATACTGCCTTCATTTTAATTTACACGAAAAATGTACTGAAAACTAAAGTCCAACCAGAAATTTAAACCTCGAATTACCCTTCAAAATGGTTCGTTACGAAAAGTCTCTTATCGAACATGTTTGACGGGTACAGCATCGTTACGCAGTTAAAACATATTGTGGCATTTTTTAAACTAAAAGCATATCCATTTTCGCAGCGCAATTCCCATAACATCAACAAAGTTCTTGATCTTTTGATATTATGTGATACTTATGTAGTTAACGATATTTTTGTTTTTCACGTCATGTGGGGTGCCGGGGGGCACTGCGTAGCAAATCGGCGGGTAGCACTGATGCCAGCAGATCGGCTGTGACGTTACTGACGGAAGCACGAGCATAACCTAGTTGTCAAGTGACCTTGGCCACAGTCTATGTTTTGTGTGATATACAGTTGACACCCAGATTTTTAGCACGTCTTTTGTCAAAAAAGATCGTGCTTATGTTATCAGTTTGTCCGTCCGTCTGTACCCACGGTATTTCTGCAACTATTAGCCCGATTTGAAAAATTTTTTTTGCATTCGAAAGCTTGAAATATGCGAATGATGGTCCTTTATTTCGTTTTTTTTACGATGTAAAATTTCGCCGCTAGAGGACGTAAAGGCAGATGATGTCGAATTCAAAAATACGTTTTATTCCACATATTTGCTTCTAAACATCCGATTGAAAAAAATATTTTATCTTTCGATTCCATTTATGTCGAAGTGTAATTTGGATATAGTTTCTTTTTCAAATTTCTCATAGATTTTCCGCTTGGGGGCATAAAAGTAAATTGCATTTTTTCCGATAACTCTTCTTCTAAAACTCCGATTTGAATTTTTTTTTTCAGAGGATACAACTCCTGATGCACAATTAGTTGCATGTAATTTCGAATTTTTTGTAAAGAATACTTTGGCCACCAGGGGTGTAAGGGTTAATTTTCGCTTCTGATGTATTTGCCATAAAATCTGAGCTTCTAAAGTATCGATTGAAAAAATTATTTTGTGGACTGATGCCACTCACATCAATAAACCTTATCGGAATATTTCCTTCCTAAAATATTCCACAGTATCTTCGCCAGGGGTGTTGATGTATATCTTATTTTTGTCAATATCTCGACTTCTAGGAGTCCGATTTGAAAAATTCTTTCTTTGTTGGATAGTGTTTTCCGTGTGACATGTTTTTCATATAAATTCAAAAATTTCAAGTAATTCATAGGCTTTCCACTAGGGGTGTAAAAGTAAATTGTGTTTCTCCCTATATCTCTGCTTCTAAATCTCCGATCTGAAAAATTCTTTCTGCGCCGGATACAGCTCATGGTGGGAAATCGTTTGCCCATATTTTCTAATTTTTGTAAAAAAATAGTTTGGCCACCAACGGGCGTAAACGTTAATTTCCGCTTCTGATGTAATTGCAGCAAAATATGAGCTTCGAAATTCCTGATTAAAAATAACATCGTTTGTAGACCGATACTAGTCATGCCGACAAACTTTTTAGAAACATTTTGGTCCTATAATAGTGCACGGTTTCTACGGCAGGGGGCGTAGATGTATATCATATTTTTGTCAATATATCCACTTCTAGGAGTCCGATTTGAAAAATTCCTTCTTTGTTGGATAGTGTTTTCCGTGTGACATGTTTTTCATATAAATTCTAAATTTTCACGTAATTCATAGACTTTCTGCCAGGGGGCGCAAAGGTAAACTGCGTTTTCCCCTATATCTCTGCTTCTAAATCTCCGATCTGAAAAATTCTTTCTGCACCGGATACAGCTCCTGATGCGAAATCGTTTGCACATAATTTCTAATTTTTGTAAAAAATGGTTTGGCCACCAGGGGCGTAAACCTTAATTTCCGCTTCGATGTAATTGCAGCAAAATATGACCTTCGAAACTCTCGATTGAAAATAACATCGATTGTAGACCGATACTACTCATGCCGATAAACTTTTTAGAAACATTTTCTTCTTATAATAGTGCATGGTTTCTACGCCAGGGGGCGTTGACGTATATCTTATTTTTGTCAATATCTTGACTTCTAAGAGTGATTTAAAAAAAATTCCTTCTTTGTTAGATAGTGTTTCTAGTGTGACTAGTTGTTTCTATAAATTCAAAATTTTCAGGTAATTCATAGACTTTCCGCTAGAGGGAGTAAAGGTAATTTGCGTTTTCCCCTATATCTCTGCTTCTAAATCACCGATCTGAAAAATTCTTTCTGCACCGGATACAACTCCTGATGGGAAATCGTTTGCACGTAATTTAAATTTTTTGTAAAAAATTGTTTGACCACCAGGTGGCGTAAGTCCTAATTTCCGTTTCTGATGTATTTGCAGCAAAATATGAGCTTCTAAAATCTCGATTGAAAAAATATTTTGTGAAGTAGAAAAAGTCTTTTCTCTACTCATGTCGACAAACATTTTAGGAACATTTTCTTCTTGAAATAATGCATGGTTTCTACGCCAAAGGCGTGGATGTATATCTTAGTTTTGTCAATATCTCTACTTCTAAAAGTCCGATTTGAAAAATTCCTTCTTTGTTGGATAGTGTTTCCGATGCGAAATGTTTTTCCTATAAATTCAAAATTTTCAAGTAAATCATAGACTTTCCGCTAGGGCGCACTATGGTAAATTGCGTTTTCTTCTCCTAAAACTCCGATTTGAAAAATTATTCCTGTATCGCATACAAGACATGACGGAAAATATTTTTCACATAATTTCTAATATTTGGTAAAGAATGGTTTTGCCACCAGGGGTCATAAGTGTTAATTTTTACTTCTGATGTATTTGTAGCAAAATCTGGGCTCCTGAAAACTCGACTAATTTTTTTCTTGGACCGATACCGCTCATATGGATAAACCTTTTGTAAATACTTTCTTCCGAAAATAATGCATGGTTTTCCCACCAGGGGACGTAAAGTCAGAACTTATTTTGGTCGATATCTCTGTTTCTAAGAGTTCGTAAGCTAACGATTCCGTTTACAGCAATATCTGAGGGATTAAAAACCCGATTGAAAATCTTCTTTCTTTCGTCAGCTTTGATAAATCGAATTTGCGTCAGAACGGATTCAAAAGACGTGCTTGTTACACCCAAAAATTGGGTGTCATCTTTCTTGTTTTTTAATGTGTAGGGTAAATTTAAACCGGATAAAAACTAATATGTTGCACCAGGACAAGTACACAGAGGAGCCACAAGTACTGACGACCGGTATTTGTCGCTAAAAGGGCGTCGCCTTCTAAAGTCGAGAGCCAAGCACCTCACATTGGAGATCTACTCCGCTATGGGAAGGACGATAGCGAGGCAAAAAGTTGAGAAAACTTATCGGAGGAGTCCTGTATGCAAAAAGTCTAATGCTATACATTTCACTCTTTAAGTTGCAGAAACGTGTCTGTCAGAAATGATCTGGAAAACATCCCTTCTGGATCCCTTATATTTTGCCCTCTTCAGTGAAGAGTGGCGGTACAGCCTAAATATGGTTTTCCGATCACACCCTAATCATGGATTCTTGAGAGGAAAACGAAATCCTTCTTCAAGGTTGGGAAAACTGATCATTACGGGTGTGAGGGACAATTCATTTGAGCTGGCATCATGCTAAATGAAGTATGACGAAGTAAATTTCTCCGTCATTTTTGTTAACGCCGGGGTTTGAACCCTGGTCCCTTCTTTCCGGAATAAGTTCCTCTACCAATGGAGCTACGCAGACGTTCGTTATCACTCTTATCTGCCTTTATGTCGTGCGCGTCCTGCTGACAGGCACGTAACATCTACACCCCCCCCCCCCCGAAAGAGGGCCGAGGGCATGGCCCACGTGTCAGCCGTGACCATGAATCGTCGTAGGCAGCCATTCACTGAAGAACGTGCACTTGAGAACTCCCAGTCATCTAGTGTGTGGAATGCAACGTCATAAACATATATTTTTCGTAGCGCTAGAGAAGAGATTCTCTGATTTTTCCTATCTCGCGGTTGGATAGAACATCACACCATTGCGAGATCTTCAACGGCCTGTTCATCTTGGGAAGTTCAGGCGCCATTATGACGAAGTAAATTTCTCCCCCATTTTTTCCAAGCCGGGGCTCGAACCCGGGTCCCCTCATTCCGGAATAAGTCGCTCTACCAATTGAGCTACGCGGACGTTCGTTATCGCTCCTATTTGCCTTTATGTCTCGTGCGTCCTGCTGGGCAGGCACATCACAGAAGGTACTTCAGAATTCATCGTAAGCCTGACTCATGTCCTCACTAACACGAATTCTTAAAATTGTAAGTTATGGCGGCGTGCGAAGTAAATTTGGTACACCGTTTTGTTGAAGTTTGATAATCGTTCCATTAATTGTCGAAAGCTGCTAAAATTTGTCTGATCTCCTTTGAAAGTGGCATTATAGTTAAATTAAAATTAATTGATATATGCATCCCCCAAACGTGTGTCAATCCAGGATTTTCAGAAAGAACCGTTTTAAGGCTAAATCTTGCTTGGTGCGGCAAAAAGGTAATTTCCGTTAGTCGGCCTTCCTATGGACTCAACTTGATGGCGTTTTTGAGAAGCTACATTTAACACGCCTCATATTCTTCCGGTATTTCCCATACCCTTCAACACCCGAATGTTGTGCTTTACATATTTTGGACGTGTGGTTCCCTTTGGTACGACCATCGTCATACCTGCGGTTTATTCTCTATTGATCGGAGAGCTGCGTCTCCTGTTTTAGCATGGACAGTTCTCGATTTTCTTCCTTGATCCCTCTGATGCATCCCCAACTTTCGACCACACGTTATGTGATTGGTGTAAGCATTGTGCATATATCGCGTCATTCACAATTAAGCCTTACCACGCTTGAGCATGAGCAGCTCAGTATGACGGCCGTCTGAGTGATTATCGCCGAGTCAAGTTTGTCGCCAAGTGTCTTGCCACTTTGAAAGATGTTCAGGTCATTCTTCTTCGCATATTCCCGATTTTAATCGAACGCTATGTGAAACTGGATAAAAGGCTGAGTTTGAAAATAATACACATCCCGCTTCTGGGCTGTCTTACGTTTTGGAGTCAGTTGCATATGCAACGAGAGAAGTTGTGCGGAATGCACTAGCATTAAATGAAATATTGTCCATAAATCTATACATATTAAGCATTTGGTTGATTTTTTTTGCATGTTATTATATATATGATAATCTTAGTTTGGGTGTTTATTTCAAGAATGTACACAATAACAGTATACTGTAATCTGTAATATTTACTGAGAACCGTGTGATGAAAATCATAATCTAGTTTATCAATAATATTTAAGTAGCCATATTTTTTTGGTGGCTGGTATTTGGTGAATTATTGCATGAAGTAAATAATTCGGCAGGGGTTTCCAATCAGGTAAGTACTTCGGTATTTATAATAAATTGAGAATTATCTTAACATTTATTACAAGTTTCCTATCAGCTTGAGAATAAGTCGTTCACATGTATCATTAAACCGCAGAAAATGTGTACCGCATTTTAGTTTTCAGTAATTTTGTTTCACAAAAGATATATATGTGAAATTTGGCAAACGTAAATGCATTTGAAACATAATATCTACTAGAAACCTTTATGGTGTGTTGAGCACCGGAATACGTGAGATATATGAATGAGGTGTATCATGGTGTGAGGCTTATAAGATTTCCAGCAATTGGTGTGAGGGTCTTAAATGTAGGTGGATCTTAGTCTCACAAATTGACGTGGTCATCTTAAAAACGGCTGTACTTTTAAAGTTGAGGTGCAGAAAATCAAAATACTATCTTTGTAATAAAATTTAGACACAAGAAAAAGGTTTCTAGAAATTAATAGGGTTTTTTTTTTTGTTACCAAATTGCAGGCTACTTTCATTTACACATGGCATTGTTACTTTTTCATTCGTTGAATTTCCGGGATCCAACGTTTTTTAATTACAGTGTAACATTTCCGACATTTCCACCTCCAAATGGCGAACAGTTTTGAAACTTTAATAGAGATTATACCTGAAATTTTCTAAAGAAGACAGTAAATTAGAACATTTCCGAGAAGTTTATACACAAATATGCGAATACTCAATTGCGATACATGGACTTTTTAAAAACTTGTAAATAAACTATTTCGATAACGAGTTTGAAAATCGATATTTAATGCATTAAGAAGCAGAATTTAACTGCTGAGAAAGGGGGAGGCAAGACCTCTTCATGAATATCTTCTCAATATGAGCAATGATGCATTTTAAAAAAATCGAATTTTGTTCTGGACAGGAGCAATTTTTGGTTTAACTTCCTTTTGACCACCAAATATTAATAGTTCAAAACAGACAATGTACGACAGCACACCAGGGATATCTTCGATTTAGAAGGACCCATCATAGTAGTTGATAGCGTTTTTCCCTGGAATGTGTGGCTCTTGTTAAATCGGATTGATTGGTTTTATTGAACAGGTATATTTCGTTGGATTGGATGATATTATTGGGCAAATTTTTATATTATCGTCTCACGTAATATTTCTTCATCTGTGTACCCCTGCCAGTTGGGTGGGGCGAGGAGCACAGATGAGGATATAACTCATCATAAAATTTACAATTCATGATTTAAATTGCAAACATAGACAAACCCTATGGTAAACACAACGGAAGGATGTACGTCGCACGTCGGAAGTGCTTGAACTAATTTCGGGATATATACAGACCTTTAACCAAAAACTGCTCCTGTCCCCAGAAAAAATTCCTTTTTTTTAAATGCCCAATTGCCCATTCAAAACATATTCAAGAATAGTGCTTGCTTTCCCGCCCCACAGCAGTTAAATTTAGCCAAGAGCGCACATAAGGGCGCTCTTGGCTAAATTTAATTTTTGTCAGCCCCCCCCTCAGCCGCTGGTAAAACCAAATTTTTGATAAATTTAAAGCACTAAAATAGACGAAACCTTTTTTTAAAAAGCATTTTTAAAAATAATAAGATATTAATGATTGATTGAATCAATTATTTTTGTTGTAGTTCTGTATCTTGTACATTTACTAAAATGTTTGACAGCCTAGAAGGAAGTAAGGGTTTTTCTTAGCCACTCCCCCGTCCTAAAAGAATTCATATGGGCGCCACTGAATTCAGCTTCTTAAGGTACTAAAAATCTGTCTTCAAAGTCGTTATCCAAGTAGCTTACCCCCACGTTTTTCAGAAGTCACATAGCGCAGTGGAAGATTTTCACATATGTGCATGAACTTCCCAGAAATAGCCTATTCAAGTGCTTTCTTTAGAAAATTTCAGGCATGATTTCTATTTCAATTTTTAAAATACGTCACCATATCAAGGTGGTAATATAAAACGGTGAATAAAAAAAAAGGTTGCATCTTCAAAATTTAGCGATTTAAATAGGTAACAATGCCGTGTGTAACAGAAGTCGACTACAATTCGGTATAAAAAAGAAATATCAATTTCTAGAAATATTTTTTCTGTGGCTAAATTTTATGTATGAAGAAGACAGTATTTTTCTAGTACTGCAGCTAAACTCCAGAAGCAGGGCCGTATTTAAGAGGACCACGCTAATTGGTGGTATTATGTAGCTCCTCTCATATTTGAGACGCTCACGCGAATTGCTGGAAACAGGTGAATCCTGAGCCCCTAGCGAGACGAGGCAGGCTTAGGATTCCCCAGATTCCAATTCAATAGTTCTGAAAAGACGGTAACACACGGATGAAGTTTTAGTTATGGAAATTAGTAAGCATCTCCACAACCTGTGATCTCTGCAAATTGGATTATATGTCGTACTCAGAATAATGGAAATAACTGGGAGTTGTTGATACAAATGGTGAGTAAACAACTTTACAGTAAAAGGATACATCCTTTTTATTACTAAATTTTAATATCTTTACTTTGTACTGCAAGTAAATTAATTTCGTCTAAACCCATGGCATTTTATCGAAATCCTCTTTCTTAAGGGTTAAATTATAGTTATGTCTCATGCTGAAGACACAATAAGCAACATGCCTTGAAAGAAATTGCATTTATAAATTCCGGAGGAGCATCAGCGCACCGTTGCCCACTGGAAAGCACAAAAAGCGTCAGAATTAATTTATCCAGACAACATGCTCAAGATTAGTTCTTTGAATGTGGCATAATAAATGAAAAACCTATCGTCATCTATTGTGGCTGTTTGTTTCTGGATAAAAAGCACCCAAATTTGTGTCCATAACTTTGCCTTGGAGGTGGTTTTTCATTCTAAATGATCAATTTATTTATCAATGGGGTATTATGGAGCAAGAGACACAAGTAGCGAAAAGGCCCAAAGCCAAAATAAACAACTAGGAATTCCGTTATTGTCTCAACATGGCATCGAATTTCATGCATCCATTTTTGCGCAGTTTCTGTGTCGCCTGATTTTGAAATAACTATATCTGGAGTGTCCTTCTGTATTCAGCATCGAAGTAGTTTAAAAGCGCACGCTTAGTGGCAGCACGTAAGTGCTCATCTTCTCTTCAGGTTTTGCTCTTTCTCTTCTCATAAGACGCAATACGTGTTGTTGTTCATGTGTTGTACACTTGGTGTGATTTCTAACGAAACCCATAAGTCCTTTCGGTGAGATCTTTGAATTCATTTTTCATTCGTTTGTCTAGTAACTATTGGGATTTAGAAGCAGACATAGTGTTAGCCAATATAGTTTTCCGTTGGATTGGGTGGTTTTACTGCACAAATATTTTTCGTTGGAATGGATTGGGCGAGGGTTTTGAGAAATATTCTATATTGTCTGTCTCGTTGTATTCTCATCTGGCCGCGGGTAGCGTAAGGATGAACGTTCTTGACTACCACCCAAAAGTTTCAGGATCGATGGTACGAACGCTCCAACCACTAGATATCCGCAGTGCCTCGGATGTGCACTTTAAGACGTCGGACTCCGGGTATTGATCTTGAGACATAAATAAGGGCGTTTTCCTGTTACCTTCTATCTCGTTTTCGTGTGACTTTTCTGCCCATATCCCTTAACTTCCTACTTCAAAAGGTTTCTTAAGTCATGGGGTCACATACACCCTTTATAAGACTCAGTCATGTCCTCAGCTCTGTCGACCCCCTCCCGGCAGGGGAGAAACAACGGAGAATATAACTCCTCTCAAAATTAATAATCCATGGCTTAATTCGCAAATGCCACGAATTCAAACCTAAAGGAATGGGTTAAAATGGACGCGTAGGGATAAACGTCGCAGTTCGATAGTGCTATAGTTGTAATTCTTCGGTGGGAGAATACGGTAGTGTAACATTTTTCTTTGTGTGTATGATGTGATAGTCGTTACAGCGATGAAACCCAGGATCTAAGTCATCTAAAAATTAATAAACCGTGGTTTAAATCTCGAAAACCACGATCTCAAACCTAAACACAGAACCACTGGCAAACCCCTACGGTGGGATACAAGGCTCACTTCGAAAGTGCTTGAACTTATAAGGTGGCTGAATATTGTTGTTTAACTGTGTGTGTTTGTTTGTTTGTTTGTGTGTGTGTGGTAAAACTGGTTAGAAACAGGCCATGCTAGAACACCCAGCCGGCACAACTGAAGTTAACATATGATGTTTGTTCATGCTATTTTTCTGTAAAATTACAACTTTCCCTCTCCTAAAAACTAAGCCTTGGAACCTGTGCTAAAGAACTATAAAATGAATCATCAGCTAAGCTAAAAACTTAAATTTCCTTTCATGAAAGAATAGTGGAATTTACTTTGCTGTTGTAAAAATATCCAATATGGTAACAGTATATTTTTGGAAACGGATTTACTATTAAATATTTTAATTCAGAAGTTTTGCAGTATCATAATTGTGGAATCTTTAGTTACAGCCAACGGAAGCTTGCTAGATAAAGCATAAAATACTACACTTTTACATATTAAATTTAGTGGTAGAACTTGAGGATCCAGAGAAAAGCAACTGGGTTTAAAGTGTCTGCATATATTACTAGCTTTTACTGCTTTCGAAAGCAATAGTGGCTGCATTTTTTTCCAGGAATATTACCTGTGGTTTAGAGAATCTGTATTCCTATTTGCAAAAATACAATGTTTCATAAGAAATACGCATGTAATAATAATCACGCACAGGAGAGATGAAATAAGTTATTCATTAAAATGAGTTCGTCCGAATGTGAAATATGTTGATTATATTTAGGTACAGTATCAACTGTGAGAATCCGTGTGGCCTATAAATGGCCTTCACCAGTCCCTAATGTATTTCCACTGGTTCTAAAGAACTGAAAGAGCAAGTATCGTAAGACAAACACAAATTGTTCACTGGCATATGAACCGGTAACTATTGCGGAGGAATGTTCGAAAGAGAACGCTTATGCGCCACAGGAGAGGCATTTGCAGTTTCCTTCAAAAAGTTTTATTACTGAATGACCTTTAGTTTCTAATGCAAATAATGAAACTGCGTATGTTATCTGTGTTAATTTCAGGAAACGCACATAATGAAGCTTCTTTTTTCAGATACAAAATTCTAAAGCTTTAAAATTTTGGCGACCTAACTAATACAAGATTCTCGTGCTAACGCAAACGACAGTTGTGACACTAAAGCACTAACACAAGGATATAATTTGGGAACTTTTTAAAGTATATTGCAAAAATATGCTGATTACATGGAAATGCTATGGCGCAAAAAAAGGAAATATCGAACACTGGCTCGACCATTGGACCATTAATGATGAACCCTGATTGTTCCCTTAAAACTGTTACGTAAATGCGCAGCAAACTCTTTTTGCACATGTAATTTGCAAACAGCATATTACAATATGCTTTGCATTGACAAATAGGATGATGCAAGTAAGGAATCGTTTCATTTATGCAAATGTTTATTTGTTATACGTGTATACATATTTTAATTACAGGGTTTTCGCATTTGTATGAGTAAAAAGTTATGGGCCGAATGTACTTCATTTTTGTTTAACGCCTTCTTTTCTTAATATAATACGTCACGAATGAGTTCTAAGGACGCCTAAAGAGTGCTTTTAGTCGTGTAACGAAAGCGACATTTCATAAGAAACATTTACTGCTAATAATCTCATGATGGTCTTTGTACTCTTTTCTGGTCCCTAACGCGTTGAATGCGACGTTTTTCCCGCCACTGTCGCTCTTCGGTTGTTTCAAACTATACTAAACATAGTCGGCCACTTTCATCCACCACTTTTCCCTGCCCACTGTCATGATGTTCCTGAAATGGGATATTCTTGATGTACACTTTACACTTAGGGACAGGGATTCTACAATACCTGTGCTACCTCAGCGATAAAATGATCCACGCTTTGGGCAACCTCTATCAAACCAAAGCCATCTGGAAAGTAGAAAGCCATGACATTAGAGAGACGACCTGATATCATGCTGTAATTTTTGACGTCATATATTACAGCAAACAGGAATAACAAGAACAACCAACTCTTTCGCTGACAAATTCAAAATGTCTCTATTGAAAATTATAAAGCAGTTTACTGTAATTGCACGGAGAATTAAGTAAAGTAATAAGGAGTTTATTGTGATGGATTGAAACTACTTTTTTAGAAGTCCACAACGTTTTTTGTGCCAAATACAAGGTCGGTGTAGCCTAAAACTTCCAAAATTAAAGTGATAATAGTACCAGTTATCCAAGTGTTGAATAATCTCCCAATTATGTGATACATGAGAAAACAAAATGCAACTGCGGAATATATGTTTATAAGTTGATTTCATCCAAATAACAGGAACACCGATATTCAAGGTAAATGAAGGAGAAAGAAATTAACTTCTGTGTGCCAAATGTAATGAAATGAAATTAAAATAAAGATAAAAGAGCTGTTCGAAATATCATTCCATCAGATTGAAAGAACTTGATGATTAAAAGAGAATATTAAAAATGCATTGCACAAATTAGTATTATAAATTAAAAAAATAAGTTACACAAGGAAGGGGCAATTTTTTACCGCTGGTGTGTGTGTGAGAGAGAGAGATTTAATCAACAGCCTTTCCTACAGCTAAGATATGGAAAAAGCGTTCACTGTTGCCATAAAAATGCAGGCGTTTATGGCTCAGTATCGTGCTTAAAATTTGTGATAATGTATCACCATAATGTTAGTAACGGGCCAAAATATGCGGAGCATTTGCTAAGATTTTGACTAATTGGACTTAATAATTTTGAAAATTGTGAAAAAAATGTTTTCATATTTAACCTGAGAGAAATAACTAATTTGCATAAGGCATATTTTTTTCACATATACGTAAATACCAAAAAATCAGATTATGACTAAGCAAGTTGACGTTATTTGCAAAAATTTGTCATTACTATATAAAATACCAAAGTTTTTAAATTACCAAAAAACATGCTTTATACAAATTTTGAAGATGACAATCCGATTTTTGGCGTAAATATGACAAGGATAGTAAGTCAAATAATATCCGAAAACTTGAAAATTTTCATCGTCCTGGAACGGGATTCGAACCCGCTCCAGGACGATGAAATTTGTATTATATGGCGTGATCCCGTATTTCTTTCATAACATGCTTTATCTTACCTCTTCACGTTATATCATATCGATATTTGCTCAATCTATTTCAGCATTACCTCTAAAAACATAATATTTTATCTTTATATGTCACCGACATGTTTTAGCTCTCAAATTTTATGATATTATAGGATGAGCAATAATTCATAAAGCCGAGATAAGTAGAAGCATTTCAAGTACACCGAAATTTCAGTTTATCAGAATAATTGTGATCATTTGAAAACGTAAGTAAATAATTCATTTTAGTTATTCAATGTATTTAAGTAAAATTCAATAACTGGACACATGGCCTATTCGGTAAACATCTAAAGTTCAAATCTAAGTACAATATTTCATTGGCTTATATTACCGGCATAAAACGAAGGAATTATTGTTTTAATCAAACAAAACTAAAACTTATTTAAACATATTTGCCAACAGCTAGCGAGCATCAGTTCAGCTTATAATTTCTGTCGGAGGTAAAAACATAGATCTTTTTCATACATTTGTTTTTTTCATGAAAAATCACGAAATTTGTAGAATCTAAGTATTTAAAATTGCAAATCAAATTGAGAACAATATTCATAAATATAGTAAATCTGAATATTGTGCAACATTCAGTCTATTGTTATTCGCACCACCTTTTGTTTCAGGATTCTGATTTTTTATGGAATATGAAGTTCGTTTTCGTTGAAAACTGTGCAATTCTGAAAGTACTATATCGTGCAAATTAATTGGGACAAGCTATTTTATTCTCAGAATTGTAATGTGATCACCTGTTAATGTCGTAAACCGGTTTTATCAGCTGTGAGGGGGTGTGACTGTTAGAACTTGATAGTAAGAATGTGGTTTGACTGGTTTTAAACGGGAAATAGGCACATCAGCTTCAGTTTTGAGCTTTTTGTGTGTGACAAGTGGATGTTATTTTTTGCTCTCTGTGAGTACGTGTTGCTTTCGTGTATTGAAAAATGCATATTTCCCCAAAGAAGCGTGCAAAAATAATTGTTCTGAAGGATCACACTTCTATGACAGTGAGACATATCGCTTCTGCAGTTGGTGTAGGCAAATCAAGTGTATCAAGACTGCTTACGCGATACAATGCATCTGGATCATCGTCTCCAAAAAGGAGAGGTAAATGTGGAAGAAAACGAAAAACAACTCCACGAACCGATAAATTTCTAATCAGAAATATTAAAATGAATCCAAAAACAACAAGCACCGACCTTCAAAGAGATTTATTGGCTAGTGGTTGGGATGTTAGTGATTCAACTGTACGCCGTGGGCTTCTGGAAGTTGGCCGGAAAGCAAGAAGACCAACGAAAAAACAATATTTGAATGCGAAAATGAAGATAAAACGTTTAGCATGGGCCAAAAAATATAAATCATGGACTGCTGACGACTGGAAAGAGGTAATTTTCAGTGATGAAACTCATTTATTTGTGCAGGGTTACCAAGCAAATGTAGTTAGAAGAAGCAACTGTGAACCCTTAATACCTGCGCATATCAAACAAACTTTAAATCACCCTATGAAACAGATGTTTTGGGGTTTCTTCACATAAAATGGCACTGGGAGCTTAGTTCCTGTTCAAGTTATGATGAATTCAGCCAAGTACGTAGAAATATTACAACGTAGGATTGTTCCATTCTTGCAAACTTTTGACGGCACATTTCAACATGACTTGGCCCCATGTCACAATTCTTATTTGGTCAAGAATTTCATGCTGGAAAATCAAATTCATTTGCTCGATTGGCTTGGAAATTCACCATACTTAAATCCCATAGAAAACTTGTGGAATATTTTGAAGAGACGTTTAGGTAAAATGGACTGTACAACCAAAGAATGCATGATACGGAATGCTATAAAAGTGTGGTTCCACGATTATGAAGTCAAAAATATGTGCACTCAATTAGTGGAGTCAATGCGAAAACGAATTCAAGAGGTCATTTCTGCTAAAGGAACAAAATACTTTATATTAATACAGGTATTTATCAGTGTATATCAAGGCATAGAATTATATAAATTCATAGTTATGGAAAAAAGAGTGATTTTTTACTTTGTCCTAATTAATTTGCACAGTATAGTATCTCTTTTTGAGCAATAAAACAAAAAGTGCGTTTTTGTATTAAGAGGATTTGCATGCTAAAGAGAATGGGATCGTAACACGTGAAAGGAAATTCAGGCGTGTCTACACTACAAAAGGCATACCCAGTGAGGTAAAATAAAGCAACACTTTGGCTGCAAAGACTATCTCACTTTTTGTTTAGAACATGGTAGTACGATTATATATATTTAAAATCTTTACCATTAACAACTGTCGTATGAAGAATAACGGCCTATTTAGTATGCATATAAAAGAATTATTCCTTTTCTTAAAGTTTTATCACACATTCATTCACGTTGGTTTGTAATCTTCATTTACTTGCTACCCTAAGCCAAGTAAGTTCTGTTATAGCAGAGCGCACATGCATTGTATGATTTCAGTGCTTTCTCCCAGTAATATTTTGGAGTTTATGCCTAATTCATTTAGCAAAAAATAATAATTAAAAAAATCAGATTTCTTTCCCTGATGCAACCAAAATGAGTTTGGTAAGTTTTAAAGATAACAGGCAATACATCGTTTTTACATATTCTGTTTTATGCTTTCTTCGAATAAGGTTCATACATATGTCAAATAAAATACAGCTTTGCTCTTTGGGATGACCTATTCACAACATATTTTGATGTGATGTTATTTTGTAAAATACAGAATGAAAAACTTTACTAAGAAAATTGATGTTTTTGTATTTATGTATTCTGAAGGAACTAGCGAAAAAAATGTCTTCTTTCAAACCACACTTCGTATTTACATTTCCTTTATGTGAGTAAAAGATAAACAAAAAAAGTCGTAAATATTTACGTACATCTATTACTGAAGTGAGTTGATGTTGATAATATCAGAAAAATATTTGAAAAATTAAGTATATATAAAATAGAGTTGCGGTGTGTTCAATCTTGCGACCAAAGCCCTAATTTGTAAGAAAGCCAGCAGGAGCTTGCTGAAAACAAAGAAAATCTAACGAGAAGAAATAATTGTACCTTTAATTTGATATAACTCAGGATAAATATTGTGCATCTCTACATTTGTGTGAACAATGGCTTCCTCAAGCAATCCCTAATTACGTAAAGAATTTGTTTTGAACACTATTAAGGTAAAATACAAAAACATTGGTCACTCAACAGAAATTGTAAAAGCTATTACAAAAAAATTAATTTTGATAAACCTTACACTGCAATTGAGGAAATTTCAGCTTCCAAGCAGTTACTGATATCTCGCACCCGTGAAGCGGATTATCATGATTTGGATAAAACTCAGACTTTGCTTTTAGAGGATGGCTCCTCCGTCAAAATAGAACACAAGGTTGACACTAAAATCTCCAACTCGCTCAGAGACATTCCATTGTGTGTTCCGGAGTGCGAGATTGTTTCTTTTTTCTCGAACTGTGGTCATGAGATAACGATCAACTATTGTAAACACAAAGACCGGAAAAGACCCCACTTTCTTGGAATACCCAATGGTAACAGAGTAATCGTCTTAAATCTAAAAAAACATCCCTTCCTATATCTCCATTCTGGGATTCAACGGGTTCGTCACCTATGAGGGCCAACGTCGAACCTGTAAGAAATGCGACTCTGAGGAACATCATGTGACAAAGTGCCCCAGCTCATATTGCAGAAACTGTGACATGTTCGGGCATCTTAGCTATATCTGCCTTCTCCCATGTCAGAAATGTGGAGAGGTTTCGCATAAGACTTTTGAATGCAAGGGATCATCAAGATATGCAGCTGCCGCTGCCCCGGACATTCCTTTTCTTCGAAATGTTTCGGGAAAGTTATCCCCCACCGAAAAGTTGTCGCTATTAAGTGGGGAGAATTCGTCAGTCTCTCCACATATTGATTCCAACCTTGCATCTACTTCAAAAGTTGCTTATCAATCCCACGAAAAGAGCTCGTCTGTGGAACCAAAATTAAGCAAAGAGTCACATATGGAATCTAAAAACTTGCACCTTAAACCTCTGCCTTAACGGAGCTTAAATACTAAAGAATTTCCTCCACTAAAAGAACTTGTGCCTCCTACAATCTTCAATGAAATATCAATAGTTACTTCATTTGTTGAAGATTCCACAGATTCACAGCAATCGAATATTCTACAAAAAAGAACGGCTCAGCATCTCATTTCAGAATCACCGAAATCCCCAGAAATAACTAGTTTTTCGGAAAATGAAGAAATGGACATTATAAACAGAGACCCATTTAAAAGAAAAGAGCCGTACTCCGAATCTTCGAGCAAAAATTCAAGTCATTCGGATTCACGTCAAAACCTGACAACCCCTCAGAAGAAAAACGTTAAAAATCAAGAATACTCTAAGGTACTGCCAACCTCATCTTCAACTCAGCAAAAACATCAAGAAAGAAAATGTTAAATAAATAAGGAATTATCTAATAGCCGGTTATTTGTAGTTGAAAGTGTACACTGTAAAATTATATTGAAAATATTGTCAAGATGTTAGCGTCAAGTCCTTTTGGAGAACTTGAGTGTTTACATTAGCTGTTCTGCACTAAATACTTACTTTTTCTTTTAATATAACTAAATTCTTAAGAAAGAAAGAGAAAAAAGAAAAAAATGATAAAGAAGCATTTCTGTATCTCGGTTTACCGTTATTCTTTTGCTTGCGGTAAATTATTAGAGAAATAAAAATATAACTCTAAATTCGCACTCGTCGACATTTAAATTTTTGGAATAATTACAGTTTAATATGGCAAATCAGACATTAGATATTGATACCTGGAATCTACATGGCTTTAAAACACAAAAAAAAACCAGTTAAAAGTAATAAGTAAATTTTTAAATGCAAATATAGATATACTTTGTCTGCAGGAAACTCATTTTTCGAATTATAACGAAATTCTTTCTTTTACAAATCGTTTTAAATTTCCTAGTTGGCATTCCCTAGGAACTGCGAGATCAGCTAGTGTTAGTATAATTTTTAACATACAGTTTGTAGGTACAGTCAAAAACTATGAGGTAGATCAGCAAGGTAGATATCTTAGAATTGAATTCCAGTTTCTACAACATGACTTTAATATACATAATATATATGCTCCCCACCCTACTTCTTATCGACATGTATTCTTTCGACAATTGTCTAAATACGTGGATAAATCAAATACAATACACATTTTATCCAGCATTTTAACACTACACTTCCATATTCAACTCTCCTACCTCGCTCTGATGCAGAGGCTACTCACAAAACATTACAATCATTTCTTACTACATATGGCCTCTTAGATACCTGGACCATAAGAACTTCTTCAGAGGATGGTATAACTCGTATTGGTCAAGGCTGCCAATCCAGGTTGGACTACATTTTTTGTCCTAATAACCTAAAGAATTCCATTACAATTCAAAAGGAATTCTGCAACTTCCCCTCTCACACTTCCGATCATGCTCTAGTTAACTTGCAGTTAAAACTGGATGCAAAAGTCAAAGCCTTCATATTCGAAGATCTCAAATGCAGTCTTAGAAGATCAAGAATCATACCAGGAAATAGAAGAATTTTTGTCAAAAATATCCTTCGCAGAAATTACAGTCGAAAATTGGGATGCAGTTAAACTAAAAATTAAAAATAAAGCTATAAACGTAAGGGGAAAACTTATTAAAAGAAGATTGATAAATATTTTAAAATACCAAGAGTGAATTAAACAAATTAAAGAATCCAATAAGTCAGATCCATTTACTCAAAATTTGCATATAATATTTTCTAATGAACTAGATTCCGCTTTGCAAGATAGAGCAAGGGACGTAATGATACAAGTGTATGATTCGGAAAGATTGGGTGAAAGAGATGTTATTTTTTTGCTAAAATCAGGAAAAATGGAGAGGGAATGCATTACAGACCAACTTTTGGTGCCCCAGAAATACAGAAAAAATCAATTCGTGATAAATTTATTAATTCATTAAAAAAATTAACTAATCCCACAATTAATAAAGGATCTGGAGATGTGGACTTCCTATACCACATTGGAGAAGGCTACAAAGATAATTTTACCTACCCCATTACAAACTTAGAGATTAGAAAGGCTTTGTTCTCGTTACCAAATGGTTCATCTGCAGGAAATGATGGTTTGTCGACAGCATTTTATAAAAAATTTGAAAAGCAGCTAATCCCAAAGTTAAATACAATACTTAATACACTGTTAGAAGGAAAAATTGTCCCAAATCTTTTCAGTTTGGTTTAACAATGTCATGGCGAAAATTTTAACCTCTGGTGAATTTCAGAGAGACCTGATCAATCTTTCTGTTGGTTTATCGGAGATTAATTAATGCAAAAATTTTCTCCCATGACATACGTTAGAAGAAAATTCCTGGTTGAAAGGCAGGGGAATTCGTGCACAAAATTCGCTTGTCTTAATCACAACCAGGAAAACAAAATTTCATGTTAAAGAAAAAATAAAGAAAAAGAGAATAATATTTGATTTAACTGACTTTGGGGTTTCGAAAATAATTATTTTATCTATTCTTTTATCGCGATAGGAAAAGGCGAGTAGGTGTGCACCTCAGAGAATCAAAATTAATTTTGGTTTAACATCACGGAACGAGAGAAAAAGAAAAGTAAAATTAGTGATTTTCTGCAAAGCAAGAATTCGCCATTTTTGCGTTCCTGTTTCCAAACGTCGTGAAGAAGTCGCCCAAAAAGTGCAATATCTTTTCGTCTTTTGGGTAAGGAATTCAGCAACAGAATCTATTTTTAGACCTCAGGGTCAAAAAGAGCTTGGTCCCCACGTGTTGAAGGTCAAGTTCATCCTCCCCTGGCCGACCAGAGGATGCACGTGGCTAGTAACATTTTTTTTCGTGGAGAGTGTTGGACGCTGCAACGATGCCTGAGTGAAGGTCAGAGTGTCACCCCTGGCTTGCGTGGGAGTGAAATTCCGTTGGGAAGCCGTGAGTTGCTAGGCTGAAGTTTCGACCAATGAGAGGGGTCAGCGGTTTCAAGCACCCCAGAGTTTTATCCGTTGAGAGAAGTTACTTTTGTTCTGGTCCTCTTGCTGGCCGTCAGAGAAAGAGGGGACGGCGGAGTTTTTTCTCCTCGCCTTTTGGCGGGAGAGAACCACAGAGAAAAAAGAGTTTTTTTTCCATGGCAGCATTTTGCTGACCACCAGTCCACCACAATGGGACACTCTGGCTCTGGTATTCGTATTTGCATTCGAGGGGTTGACGATGTAGCACGCCGATAAAGAAGCCTCCCGCCGTCCGGAAACTTCGCCCTGGAGAGAACTTAGCCGAGGAAGGCAAGACATGCCTTCTCCCTTAAGGATATACCGCCAACAGCATCTACACCTCTCCATGCGGTTGCTGTCCCAAGGAGGAGAGAGGCCAAAAACAGTTCCATCTCCTCCCAAAGTTTGGGGAGGAGTTTTTGTTTTTCTTTTGCTTGACGGCTTTTTGATGACCACCAGTCCACCACAATGGGAGGTACCTGCTGGCTCCGGCGATGCTCTGCTGCAGTTGGAAAGAAAAAAGACTGTGGTTGTGCCAGGACTGTAAACTGTGGTAAAAAAAAAAAAAAAAAGAAAAAAAGAACGCCAGCTCGAAGGTAATGTTTTAGTCCATATCTTTCTGTATTGATATATAACATCCCACGCAGGGTACCTAAACTTCGAGCTGAGCATAAGAAACAAAAAGAAAAAGAGCAAGTTTTTTTTTTGCCTCTGATTATGGCTGTGTTGTCGTTCAGCTTTCAAAATTAAAATTTATTAGTTACTCAGGTATGAATTCAGAAAAAAAGAAAGAAAAAAGAGAGGGGAGTTGAAAATGCTTTCATTTATGTTTTTTTTTTTTTTTGTGTTGTCATGTCTGGTAGTTTAGCAACTTCCCAGGCCAGTAAATTTTGATGTATCGGAAAAATTTGGTTTAATGTTTGAGCACAGTAAATTTTGGTGCATCGATAATAGTTTAGTTGGGCATGTGATAATTGAAAAGCAGTGTTATTGTGATGTCGTGGGTGATAAAATAATAGTAAACATTTCTCTTTAGTCTTTTACAGCGTTGAGTTATTTTTTTTTTTTTTTGAGTGAAGATAAATTATGGGATGATTTATATTGGAATTTTGGGAACATATTATAATGTGATGAAATTGGAAACCTAAAGTGTTGTTTACATTCTTGGAGTGTTGAGTGTCGAAATTAAAATGGTAGGTGTGTTATTTGAGGACCAGTATTTTACATGCTCCAGATGAGTGTTAATCTCCCATTGGAAAGGGGTGATCTTAGGGCAAGCCGGGAACTTGTCCTAGCGCAGAGGGCTCTGAGTAGGGAATTTTCACCAGGATGCGATATGTGCAAAATAAAAGTTGAGGTATTTGGGTTCTCAAGTTTAGTATTTTCACAAAAAGAATGAACATCATGGGTTGAGAAGACACACTTTTGCTCACCAGTTCCAGTATTAATTGTTCTTTTCTTTGGCCTAAATTTTCTTGTGTTTACAAAAAGTGTCTAAATGTAATTTTAATTTTCAATAAGGTGAAAATATTTAGTGGGTTATGTAAATGGTCAGTGTTATTGTCTGAAGTGGACCTGCGCATTGCCATGGTGCAGAAGAATTTCCTTGCTAGTGATTTTTCCTGGGATATATGTGGAGAGAGATAAGTGAATTTTCCTGGGATATATGTGGATATAGAGATAAGTGAATTTTCCTGGGATACATGTGGATAGAGATACGTGATTTTTCCTGGGATGTATGTGGATATAGAGATAAGTGAATTTTCCTGGGATGTATGTGGATATAGAGATAAGTGAATTTTCCTGGGATATATGTGGGTATAGAGATAAGTGAATTTTCCTGGGATATATGTGGATATAGAGATAAGTGAATTTTCCTGGGATATATGTGGGGAGAGATAAGTGATTTTCCCTGGGATATATGTGGATATAGAGATAAGTGAATTTTCCTGGGATACATGTGGATATTGTGATTTAGGATTTCTTGGGATATAGAGAGATAAGTGAATTTTCCTGGGATATATGTGGATATTGTGATTTAGGATTTCTTGGGATATAGAGAGATAAGTGATTTTTTCCTGGGACATAGTGGTGTTAGTTCTGGGCCGGATGTGCCTGGAGTATTTAGGGTTGAAGTACGACAGGCGTGGTTGATCCAGGTGGGATCATGCATTGGTTCGAAAAGGGAGATCCTTGAGGACGTGGTTTTTGGGTGAAAACTTGTCTTCAAACCCCCCCAGTAGTTTCGCTGCTCACGGAGATATGTACTGCCAGCGAGGGTCGGTCGAGCGTTGCTTCAAGAAATGTGGCGAGATCATGTTAGAGGAAATTCTGTGCCTGATGATGATGTGTCGCACTTGAGGATTTTTTTTCTTTCCTTTTGCATAGGCTGAAAGTGGATTCACGACCTAATTTCACGCCTTCAGCCTGACTTGGTATTTTCTTCCTGTGTTGGTTCTCAAAACCCAGGGTAGTGTCTGAACTGAGAGTATTTGCCTCACCGCTACCTCAGTAATTCACTGCAGGTGTTAAATTTAAGTTTGTTTGGTGATTTAAAGTATCTAAATTAATTTGTTTATGATATGCTGTAGTGCTAGGGATGTAAATTCTAAATTCTGGTTGTTAGTGTTAGTGAGCATGATATTTAGTTTGGAAATTTAGTTAATTGGTATTTTGAGCTTTTGTTTACAGTATAGAGTTATTAAGTATCTTGAGCTATTATGGGAAGTGCAGAGTGAGGTGATTTTTATGAGCAAGCTAGTGCAAGAAGATTGTTTGAATTTCTGAATTATGTTGATGATGTTATGAATAGTGATAATTTTTAAGTTAGTTAGTGAGGTTTCTTTATAAGTGCAGTAGGTTCATTTAGGGTAGTTCTATAGGTTATGTAATGTTAATTAATGCTTGTGCTCAGTGTAAATTCTGTTGTGAGGATAATTTACTTGGTTTGTTTACTTGCTGATAGTAGATTTGTTAAAGTATAATTTGTGACTCTTAAAATAACTGTAAATTCAATTGAAGTCTTTGAATATGGTCTGGGAGATTGCGGAGTTTGCTAAGATTGTTTAGGTGCTGTAAATTTAAATCAATAAGTGTAAAATTGTAAATTTGTCATTGAGCTAACTAGGTGAGAGAGAAGAGAGTACGTTTCAAAAAGAACAGAACTTGTCCACCTGGTGGAATTCAAAAAATACAGTAATTTTTTGTGTGTGTAAGCTATATGAATCGTAGTGGAATTTTGGATGCATACAGTGTGTAAACCATGTGAATCATAGTATGATTTTGGAGGCATAAATGCAAAGCCTAGTGTTCAAACCAACTGTGTTGAAATAAGTAAAGTTGTGTTGTTCATAAGGCCAGTGGCCAAAGAGAAATAGAAAAGAAATTGAGATTCTGTTTTTATACTGCTGTGTTTAAGCAAACAAAAAAAAGAAATACCATCTGTTTGTCCACTAAATTAACTTGTTAAGTTTTTAAAGAAAAATAATAAATACAGGCAGTAGCCTTTCAAAAAAAGTTCAAAATGAGTGCAGTGTGAAAAATTTTGTGTGCTGTTGTCTTCCATGACTTGGTCCCATGTACTCCACCTTAGCTTTACTAAGGCTATCGATCCGAATCCTGGTATCATAAGGTATTTCATAACTGCAATTTTTGTCCTATCCTTTTAAATTGACTTTCACCGCCTCCACAAGTTGTTATTGAACGAGTACATTTTATCGTATGACTTATAGTGACACATTTTCATACACATGCAACAATATCCACTTATTTTTGCACTTTCAGATGACTCAACTCTGCGTGAACACAAACAACGCAAACTTTCCAATAACTTCTTGTGGAATGTAAATTTTAGATGCATTTTTGTTTAGGATGTTCATGGCCTTTTCTAATACTTAGAAAATATTTTTGTTTCGAAATGCATCCACCCATCTCCCAAATTATAACTTTTCTATAATTTCCATATCAATTTCAATACCAGCATAAATATAGCAACGCTTTTTAATAAATAACAATCAATTCAATACAAAACAAAATAAATATTATTTTTTTTAACCAAAACAACAAAATTAATATTCAAAGTCGGAGATCAAACCTCTCCCTATAATTGGAGACCAATTGCAATCTTAAACGTTGATTACAAAATCTATACTAAAATATTAACAAAAAGATTACATAAAATCATAGATCAACTAATAGATGAAGGTCAAATGTGCTCTATCCCTCACAGAGATATAAAATTTCATAAACTAGTATTAAAGGAGATATTTATATATATAAACGACAGGAAAGTCAAAATGGCGATAATCTTATTAGAGCAAAAACAAAAGCCTTTGATCTGGTAAATAGAAAACAACTTTATAAATTATTAGTAGCATACGGATTTTCTCAAAAATTTGTGGATGTTATACGAAATATTTATACAGCACATATACGAAGGCTATTTTTAAAAACGAATTATCACGAAAACTTAAGGCCACGTGTGGTGTTAGACAAGGATGTCCATTATCTCCCATTTTATACTACTTAAAAATCATTTTTTGACATCCTTAAAAAATAATGCTCAAATTATAGGATTTTCAGTCCCGGGCTAAATTCAATCAATTAAATCCCTTTCATATGCCGATGATATAGTCTTGTTTTCAAATGATGAAAATTCAGTTACTCACATAGAGCAAACTTATCAAAATTTTAGTGGATTATTTGGGGCGGAATTGAACGTTGAAAAAAGTGTTGGTTTTACTTACGGAAATCGGAAAAAATTTAATCAAATCTTATTTAAAATAACAACTTCTGATATTAATATTCTAGGAATTCCATTTTCTAAATCTGGCCCCAACCTGTCATCGAAATGGAGAGAGTGTATCACAAGCATGGAACATTATAATCAAGACTTGGAGACAAAAAAATTTCACTATTCTCAAAGGCTAAGACTGTAAACTCTCTTCATTTCTCTAAGTTTTATTATTATGCAAGAACTTTTGAAATTCCCAGAAATATACTTAAAAAAGCGGAACAACTTGCTTTTAAATTTATTTGGGAGGGTAAGGGTGATAAAATAAGAAGAGATGTTATGTACAACAATATTGAACATGGGGGTTTGGGTATTGTTATACTTTTATTGAAAAGCAATCTACTTCGCTTCCTAACATTAAGAAAAAAATTTCAGAATAAGAAACATCCTGCATTTAAATTATTAAAATTTCAAGTGGGCAGAGAAATTCCATGTTTTAGCTCACTCCTTCCTCAAAAACCACTTGTATATTTTGCAGGAGATAAGTATTTGAAGATGAAGAATATATGGAAAGAAATCACAGATAATTCAATTTTACATAGTATATCCCACGATGATAAATTGGGTAAAATATATCAAGTTTTAAATAAAAATACGCCGACGAAACTAGAACATATATTACAGTCAAATTTTGTGACAAATATATGGAAATTACAATCAGAATTAAAGCTAAGCACTCATATTCGAGATTTAAATTTTAAAATATCAAATAATATCATCCCGACAGGGAGATGGCTATATAAAATAAAATTAATAACGAATTCGAACTGTGTATATTGTAAGGTAGAAGAATCCCTACAGCATTTGTTTGTAGAATGTAGTTTCGTAAAGTACATTTGGAGTTCGTTAAAAGGATACTTAAATTATAAGCAAAACTTTACTTCACATCAAATTTTATATCATGCACCATTACAATGTTCTGATCTAAAAAACGTTGATATACATCATGTAATTGCAATAACAAATTATAATATATGGAAAAACAGAAATGTCCTATCATTTGAACAAATATAAAAAAAAAAAAGATTAAACTAACAATCAAGTGTGATCTTAGGAGATATTTGGAATTTCAAACAAAAAATTTGGCGTGCAAAAAACTTACAACAAGTGCACAACCTTAGCTCCAATCATATTTAAGAAGGGTGCAAGAGTTCTAAACAAAATCGTCGAATAGACTAAGTGCAGTCTAAATATTATAAGCGCGGAAATGATATCCAATATATCTTAAAGGTATTAAAAGGTTCTATCAACTTAAACTCGTTAAACCCTAGTGTTAATATAAAATAGCACATAAAAACCTAAAGGAAAAATTCAGAATAATATTAATTAAAATAAAACTGTTAACTTAGATTTAGTCTTCGTAATTTGTTCAAAAAATGAAATATAATATAGAATTCAATTTTTACTATATTTGAGGTATTCCAATAATTTACTGATAAATAAGTAACTTGTTCATCTGCTCTTGAAGCAGAACTTATCAACTCTTAAAACAAATAAAGATAATAAGAAAAATACATAAAAATAGGAACCATTCATGTTGTTTACTTTACCTTTCATACTTCCTGTTCTATTGTTGCTTCACCACTATTCTATCCCTTTAGTTTTCAAAAAAAAAAGAAAATAATTATTATTTTTTTTTCTCTATGTTTTTTTCTTTGAAACTCCTTTCATTTGAACCTCCGACTTCATGTGTGGAGTGTTCCAAAAGGGGTTTCTAGAGAAATTGTTCACTTCCTGTTGCAAGCGGTAACTCTTGCGCAGGCTCCCACCTCCTCAGTTGGTTGCCTGCTATGAATGGAAGTGTGCGAAAATGGTTATCAATAAGGGTTCCAATCTTATAATTAATCTAAAATTTTCTTACAAAAACAACTCCCCTCAGAATATTTAAATTTACTAAAACATTGTGTGAATGACTGTTTAAATGAAATTTAAAAAGGAAAAAGATTAATAGTATCCTTATACAATTCTTTAAGAGTCCTCATGCGTCGGCCCTTCTGTAAGTGCCGGACATGAGGTATACATTAAAGAAACAGAAGCTAATGGTCAGAGAGACGTAACTAGCGGATCCATGTCTATATTTGTAATATTTGCTGACGTTTAATTTAAATAGTAATACTAATGTTATTGCATATTTTTCTCATGAAAATAAAGGATGGGTGGGATGTCAGAAAACAGCAACAACAACAACATAAAACTGCTCTAAGCAAATAGTCATCAGATCGAAGGAAACCATCGTGGATAAAAGAAAACCTTCACTGTCGTAGTCACCCCTAACGTGATTTGCTCCTGAATGTAAACTTCTCCGCAGAGGATATTGTCTCTTAAGATGTCGTGGCGCTGTTGCCGCCTGTTTTGCGTTATCTCTATGAGTGTTGACCTTCTTTAAGCGTTAGATATTATTTGCTAAAAAGAAGTATTGTGTAGTAAGAAAAGTCCCTACTGATTTCGTTGCTTCATCTGGATATTTCACAACAATGTTTCAAAACTCAAGATTTTTTGGGGGTACTTGAACGACCACAGTAAATAACTGAATTGGCATATGGGCGTAAAAATGTACTGTATCCCATAGCTAAGGTTTTAGCCTTTTGATTCCAGGAAAGGCACAGAGAGAGAGAGAGAGAGAGAGAGAGAGAGAGAGAGAGAGAGAGAGAGAGAGAGAGAGAGAGAGAGAGAGAGAGAGAGAGAGAGAGAGAGAGAGAGAGAGAGAGAGAGAGAGAGAGAGAGACCAGTGCCTCTTGAGATAGGTACACCATCCAAGGTTCGCTCTGGACGAACCAGATCTACCTTGGGCAAAAGTTCAGAAGCCAGAATGTAGTCCACTGTGAGATCGGGCGTCTTAAGATGTTGGGACATTAATGTTACTAAGGTTCGTCATATTGTTTTGGCAGCTTCCTTTTCCGGTTATAACATTTTTTTACAGTGAGGAAAATCGTAAAACAATTCACGGATATGAAACTCGGCCGGTTACAATCTGGCTGAACGTGTACTCATTAAGCGTAGAAAAACATGAAGTACAAACTCTGTATTAAAGAAATGACAGAAGCTTATCAGACGAATTTTTTTAAAGCGTCCACATGCTATATTAACCACAAAGAGTTAGTGTATGGAGCTTTCAGATGCAGAAAATGATTGTGGGCTTAATATTTTTAAATTACTGACTGATACCGAAAAACTAAAAATGTTGGGTCGAGTCCCAGGCTATAAGTATCATTGGAAATTTATTTATTAGTTAAATAGACAAAGCCATGTTTTAATACGAAAGAGGAAAGCACCAGACTCCATTTCAGGAATGTTACTGCTGCATCCATGCATCAATCGGTTGAAGCGAAAGAAGATGAACGTGCAGTTGAAATGTTCTCAAAACGATTTTGATAAAACAGCGTAAAAAGCCTGAATTGATTTAGCAGCTTCGAAAGAGGAAAGCACCAGTAATTACCAGATACATATTCTTTAAGTTTTACCGACTGTCACAACGGAATTAGAGCTTTTTCTTTAGAAAAATGTTAATAAGAATTTTTAAATTACTGATATTTGCGGAAATCTGATACTGTATTTATGCTAAAATGCCATCCAGCATTTCCCGATTGCGAGTTATTTGCTCACTGAAAATACCAGACTGAAAAATGTGCCACACAGGGAAATCACTTCTCTTCTCCGTTATTCGAAAACAAATTCAGTTACCCAAATCATAATGTAAGGCACTGAGTGTTAATATAAAGGTTTAATAGAACCCTAGGAACGTTTAGCTTGTTGAAAGTTACGAACATATAACTTTTTTAATTTACGTGAAAGAAATGTTGAATAAATCTTTAAAAAATGAAGAGCGCTGTTGCAGGTGTAGCACCGTCTTCCCAGGATAACATTGCCTTATTGTAACGGATGCATATTTATTAGCAGACATAAGGTAAGCAGATGCAAAAAGAAGCAGTTACGAGAACTGATGCGAGTTTTCGTGATTATTGGACTAAAAAGTTCTCAGCAATTTCAAATAACCCGATTAACGGTATGCCATAATACAGAAAAACGTGGAAATTGATCATTTAACCAATGGTATGCACCCAATTTTTGGGGCGAGAGGGTCTGAGAGCTTCTCGGTTGCATATAACAGATAACTTGAATTAAGCACAGATATTTAATACGTACAAGTACTTTCTTTTACGGTATTTATGCATTTATTGGCGGATACCGCGATTGTGGACCGTCCATAAAGGAAAATGCTCCTATGCAAACGAGAGAGACGGTAGTTTAATAAACGAAAAACCATATAAAGTAATTAAACCTAAGGTAACAAGTACAAATGATGTGTTCAAATTGAAAGTTAAAAAAATGTTCTAATTCCAAATCTCAAAGACGTATTTCTTTATCTAACTGAAGTAAAGTTATGTGGCTGCAAATTACATAACAAAATTATCATTTAGTTACAGCGTAAGCGTTAGAATTATGTAACACTAAATCGATATCTGATATGTGTGAGGTATGCTGTATATCGAGCGGCCGAAAACTGCAGTAGCAGCAAAATTTCGAGCAACACTTTTAACATTCCAATCAATTTTAACTAAGAGAGCAATTTCTAAACCTCTGTTCTAGGAAACCATTACTACCTTCGTTTTCCTTAGGAAAATATTATTTGGGCATGGTACCAATCCGCAGAACAAACCGTATCGTTGGACTGCAAATTGACGGAAATAATGTTTTTCCTTTTCAGTACAGTTTTGTTCGGTTTGTGAAACATTTTATCATCTGAGATCGAGGATGAAACTAGAGTTTTCGTTATTAAATTATGTGGAAAGCCTACTGGGTGAATATTAATAATGTACCCAGGACTTGTGTCGCAATCAATAGACATTCATGGGGTACCTTAAAAGTGTACTACCTGTTGTTGTTTTAAAGTGACATAAGTGTTATAAATGCTATTCTAGACAAAACGCATCATTGGAATTTAATGAATATGATGTTTTGAAAAATGTACATGTAAAATAATAAATAATAACTTAAAAATTTATTTCCAAAAATTCCGGAATAGAGGCATGGATAAGAAATCTGATGGGGAAATTGGGATTTATTGACTGATACACGCGCACAGCTTTGGGTTGTATTCTAATGAGAAAGAGTAATGCTAAAGTTTTGTGAACAGAACTTCAATGGTAAGCATTTTCGTTAGATTTATTAAGAAAATGAGTGTAACTGAATTTCTACAAAAAGAGGTGTTTTGAAAACGGAAGTCGCGGCTCTACAGATCAGACACTCTTTCAAAATAAATGAATGCATATTGAATTTATCGTTTTCCACTTTAAAAATGGATGAATGAAAATCACTTACGATAAATATATCAGCTACGTGTAATTGTGACATCAGGGATTTTTTATGTAGCATCGCAGGCCTACGTTTTTTCATTTTGATATTTTGGGTTAGAGCTAATAACCGCTAAATGCTTTCTTCACACTCGCTGTGAACAACTATTTACTTCAACAAGCAGTCCATTCAGACCGTACTTAAAACATAGGAAACCACCGAATTTGTCAAGTGAAATTGTACAACAGAATTTTAATTTACTTAATTATTTTTCGAATTATTTAATAAAAGCAAAGTGTAACTCCGTGATTCAATGAGTAATAATTAATAACAAATGTTTTAGCAGCGATTCCATTTCCTGATTTTTACTACGACATACTCCTTCATATCGACGACAATCTGTTTCAAACTAAATAGGCAAAAGCCGTATATTTTTTTCAGATTTGATGACTGATAGTTTTGTTGTCGTATTTCCTTTGTTCTTTCTTCGAAATCTTGAGCCGCATTCGAACCTATTTAAGAATGTAAGCGCATTTTTCAAGTCGAGCTACTTATTAAGGTTATAAAGACGAGTTCCATTTATTTTTATTTTTGTTTCACGGTAATTAATAATGAAAGCTGCTGCGTAACTGCACATATCTAATTACTACACACACCGTTTCGGCAGGACGGAAATGTCCAATGCTCTCCATGATTATTTTGCATAAAGAGTAAATGTGCTCGTCGGAAAATGAATCAGCTGGCAACTAAGCAAAGACACATGGATGATGCTTCTAACGTATGTTCAACTGCAACACTTGTCTTTTAACCAAAGTCAACACAATAATTTGAGATGCAACACACATACTCACGATATTTACCTAGACAAACAATCTAAAAACATCAGAAACCAAATGTTTATCAGTAAACGCTAGTCATTTTTTTGGCCTACCTTGCTTTCCACCATCGCTTCCGAAAGTGTTGTGTATTTATTGGATTCATGCATAAGTGCATGCAGTATTTTCCCCTGCACTACAGGAATATTTAAATCATAAGGGAAAACAAAATACATCAAAACTAGAAATTTATGTTAATAATCAGTGGCTACTTAGAATCGAAAAGTTAGTAGCCAAATTTTTTCAGGTTGGTAGCTACCCACAAAAGATGAAACAAATCTTTACCTGCACAGGATTCTTCTATGCAAACTTCTTAACAGCATGTATTATTATTTTAAATAAACAACCATAACTAATTTTTTGCATCAATAGACTTCTTTCACCAGATGCTTCCTTCATCACAGTCAACACGCGATCTACTTCTACATTGCTTGCTGGTATGCAAAGAAGTATGTCTAGCAGTTGCACGATTACTGCCATGTGTTGAAATGATTCGCTTTGTTGCACATTTCGTAATCGTAGGAAATCGGTAGAATGATTAAAATGAAAACTTATGATTTTCTTTAAATCCACTAACTGCTCCAGAGCACTTATTTTCTCCAACGAAAACAGAATACATATTTTTTCGATATGCGCGTTTCCATAGACATCCAGTTCACTTTTTCTGTTGGCATGAATGTAGCATGTAGAGCATGAAATACCTTTAGTACAGGTGATGAAGACGAGTCTAATACTCTTTTCTGGAAGATTTTACAGAATCCATAAAAAACGTTGACCGTATCTCGCCATGTGGTACTTCTGTTTAAAACACTTGTAGCTTTCCATTTCGCAAGCAATTTTAGAACCTGACCACGGACAAGTCACTGTTGTTCAACATAGTTTTCCTCATATTCTTCAGGGAAATGAATCAAGTTTGGACAATTTTCTTGCTGTTATTTTATTTCATTCAGTTTGGTGGTAGAGTTCTACTTATTACTCGTGGCAACATTCAAAAGTATGTCTCGCGATTCCAAACCTTAATGTCTTTCCCATTATTTCAATAAAATCAGCAACTGAAAATACTGAAAAAACATTGTCGCGTATGAAGTAAGTTGCTTTAAAAGACCTCTTGCTGTTGACTTTGTTTCTGAGGAGTATCTGTTTGTATTACCTGCGGATATAACTTTGCTCCAAATACCTTGTAATTGCCCCGTAGTTACGAATTAGTGGGTTCAAGTGATGCTTGCAATGAGTCTGACCACCTTTGTATAGCACATGTGTTTGAATGATAACAGAAAACTTTCGAGAGCTTCTGCTGCTTTTTTGAGTTCACGTGTCAATTTTGGGCTTGTACGACAAAATGAAATTAAAGACCAAATTACTGCTATTATAGCAGATGCTGCAGGATTGCATTCAATTGATTGCTTAACACAAAGATCAAATGCATCGTTATAGCATGTTACGTAAGTTGGAGTACCCATTAGTTTTTATCAGTCCTCCTTTCTGACCAATATTAACATTTGTTCCATCAACGGTGATACACATCATCTTATCTTGCCAGTTTAAAATTCCTGAAGAATTCAAGACTTCAGAGATGGATTTCAATTATCCACCAGCATCCGAACTAATATCTATCTCCCTAATCCAAGAAATTGAAATCTAATGGAAGATTCTCCTTCAGATAATATTCCCACATAACTCACACACACAGCTTTATATTGAGTGACTGCACGACTTGTGGATTCATCGGTCATTATCGCAAAAGTGGTGGCATTGTTAACTTCCACAGCAATTTTCTTTTGAATATCTGCATCAACAAAGTGAAGGAACGTTTTAAACTACATGTCATTCCGGAAAATCTTGTCAATATCAATCTATTTGAGTTCTTGCAACTGGAACTCCAATGCAAATCTAGATGCTGCCCTGTCCATAATAAACAGTGCATATAACTGTCGGAACATCTTCACAATTTTTTCTAGACTTTTTGTATTAAGTTTGGTCATCTCTGTGTATACATGGGATTTGGAAGCCAACTCAGTACGATTTTCTGACTTTATATAGCATGATTCATATGCTTTGCTAAAAAAATGTACGTTCTCACTGTTACGTTTTCTGTCTGGTGGACGAAATTGTTTATCATTTCCCACCAACATTGAAGAAACTCCAACTGATGCTGCAAATTCTATACATCATTTACTCGACATCCTCCGTCCACACTTCTTGTCCATCATGAGATTTGTTTTCCTGTCCTTTGTCGTTTCTAGATCACCTTGGACATCTTTCCAATCTTCTCTCAACCTCCTATTTAGAGACTTGGTTTTTCCCATCGTTTTTTCATCCCCATTGTTAGGAATGGCAATCAATTCAGAAATGCCCCCACTTGCTGATTCCGTTACAGTTTGAAATTCTCTTTCATTTGTGATTTCACTTGTAGATGCACTTGCAACCGTGATTTCCCCAATGCATGGCAAGGTTCTGTCCTAATTCGAACTTTCAGATAAATTATCATCTTGAATATCCCTAAATGAAAAGTATACAAAATTTTAAGAACAAGCTCTAAAATTTATATACATCTATATCTAATGATCAAACACTGTATATAATGTGAAAATTAATTGTTGTGGCACAACTAATAAAGCTATTCTGCTACTGAATCTAATACATAGTATCAGAAAAAACACGAAAACAATTGCGATTTACCGCAATTCCGTGTATTTCTCCTAAAAAAAAATATCACGGAAAAAGAAAATAATAACGAATTTTTAAAAATGTTCATGACCAATCTCTGAAATTTACGACTACTCTGTGATTTTCATATTCTTTTTCATTTCACATTTCCACACTCTGACAGGACAGTCACTCCTTTTTGTTATTATAAAATGAAATAATAACAATAATTGTAATAATAATAATAATAATAATAATAATAATAATAATAATAATAATAATAATAATAATAATAATAATAATTACTTGCACAAGTCCTCTTCGTTTCTTTAGTGCACGTCACAGTTCTAAGTACTTCCTGATATTTGGAAGACTGGAAGATAGTCGCGAAAATTTGTCAGATGTTGAAGCTCATAAATTTTGAATTATCTGTTGCGTGACAATATTTTATTTGATATAGTATATATAAGTAGAAAAAATGTTTTTTTGGATATTTCAAAAGTAACTTTAAATAACACGATCTAATTTGGTAATCTAAAAAAAACATTAAATAATATTTGGACTTTGTGAAGAAATTTCTGCAATGAATCCGTGTAGATTTTGAATCATTAAAAGTAGTATTCCCAAGAACATAGTTGATGACCTGCTTTTCCAGTCAAATTCATGTAAGCTCATGTCTTTTTTTTTTTTTTTGGAATTTACGGATAGTTAAAATAGAAAGTAAAATTCCAGAGGGAAAACGATTATGCCATTTGATAAATAGCGACTGACTGGGGGGATTTTTGCGCCCTTAACGTGACAAACGAAAGTGCCACCGAAAACTGAATTATGAATACGCCACCTCTATTCTGCATATAATACACATAAGCACAAATAAACCAGACAATATCATGAAAAGAATTATATACACTATACATACAATATATATAAACCAATGATTCACGAGGTTTACCGTCTAAAAGCACGATTTTAATAACATATGAATCACACATACAGTTTAAAATATCTACATACACATTAGCACTTTCGAGGCAGCGGCTGACTTATCATCAGATGAAATAAGAGTAGCAAAGTGCATCATTATATAATACAGGCATGATGCATTGTGAGCAGGGTTCGCAAGGTAATTTACTCGTTACGTATTTTACGTAAATTACGCGTAATATACAGGTAATTAACTTGGCGTAGAAAACTAATTTTCTTTCATGTGTGTGTATAAGTAATACAATATAAAAAATACTTTAATTATATTGCATTCTAAACTTAAAATTTATTGTATATTTCACTACGAAATCATTATTATCTTAAGATTGTTCATACAGCTCAGCCACCTATTTACATATTTCTTTATCGAAATTATAATGTATCTGTTCTTTCTTGTATATTAAAAATGGAGAAAATAATCTACGTCTTCAACTAGCAGAAACGTTTATTACAATGAGAGATCAGTAACATCCTTACAAATATTCACTCATGTTGTCCATCCGTTCTTGAAGAATATTATGTATCACGCGTGAAGTTGCTTCTCTGGAACTCAGTGTCTGGGATGATCCGATACATACTTTAAGTTGGATGACTTTTATCCCAAAGATTGGTCAGTGACTCCCTTAAAAAAATTAACTTATGTCGTCCATGCGTACTTGAAAATTAATGTATATCACGCGTGAAGTCCCTTCTTTGGAACCCAATGCCCGGGATGACCTGCTAGATATTTTACATTCGATGACATTTTTTACCAGAATCACGAAGCGGTTCTCATTCAGAACCATAAACATTGCATTCCTGCTTGTATATTTGTATTACTTAACACCTGCTTTGTCTTCCGGAGCATATTCTGAAATACTGCCTGAGGGAGGCTAATTTTTTCTCAAACTGTACGAAATTTCTGCTCCTTTTATTTTCAATTGTGATGTATGTTTTTGGTTCACACCCCCACCCACACCCCCCACCCACAGACACAGGTAACTCTCTCTCTCTCTCTCTCTCTCTCTCTCTCTCTCTCATGGTTCCACTACCTTGGGTGGAAAAAATCTTCGGATACCATATTTTGCAACAAAAATAGCACATTCTAATACACTGCTGGACATTTGCTAAGGACGGATCATAAACGGCTATATAGCGCATAAAAAAGTAAGTGTGGTTGGATGCCAAGTGAAATAAAATAATGTCAAAATGCCAGGACATTACAAGAAAGACAATTTATTGTGCTCTGAAATCCAGAAGGCTTTGGAACGTGTTCAAGGGACAAACAGGTCATTTTGTGCAGAATACGTAAACGTGAAAAAATGCAATTATCGTCCGCAGGCGTTACGGCGTAAGATGTCAATACGACATATAGCCACCATGGAGGGCGATGCAAGATTCTACACGTCGTGTCATGCTTTGCACAACATTATCAAGCAGCTGTTGAGGTAATTTATCCCATTCCTCTGTCAGTGCACGGATGAGGGTGTCCGTGTTTATTGGAGGGCATTGGCGACCAGCAAGACTCCTCCCCATAGCATCCCACACATTTTCAATGGGATTCAGTTCTGGAGAACATGCTGGCCATACGAGGCGTTGAATATCCTCGCTCTCAAGACACTCCTGGACAGCGACTGTTCGATGACATGTTGCGTTGTCGTCCATGAAAATGAATCTATCACCGACAGCACCACGGAACATGCGAACATGAGATAGCAGAACATCATTAATGTATCGTTGGCCAGTTATAGTCCCAGTAGGAAGCACATAGAGAGACGTACGGCCATTGATCATAATGCCAGCCCTTACCATAACACTACATACTGGATATCGTTCCCTTTCCTGTATGTTTGCTGGACAATATGCAGTACCACTATAACGCCAGATCAGTTGTCGTCGACAATCAGACGATAGACTGTATCTACTCTCATCTGAGAAGAGGACAGCAGAACAGTCGCTATCAGTCCAATTGCGATGTTGATGGCACCATTGCAAACGGGCGGTACGGTGACGTCTGGACAATGGGATGCACACAACAGGACGGCGGGCGTATAGTCCTCCTACATGCAAACGTCTGGCGACAGTTTTTCGGGAGATCCGCTTGCCAGTAGCAGCCGTAAACTGATTTGCTTCCTCACTAGCTGTGCTGCGCCGGTGTCTTTTTTATAGCACTATGTACCGATCTTCTGCAGGTGTCGTACTGCGAACACGACCTCCCCGTGACGTTTGCTACACTCTCCATTTGTTTGAAATGATTTCCAAAGCCTTGAAACAACACTGTGGCTGACGTCGAACTCCCTGGCAACATCTGTTATTTTTCGCCCTTCTTCAATCTTACCAATAATACGGCCACGCGTAAAATCATTTAGATGATGTCGGGAAGACATACTGAAAATTGCAAGTTCGTCAATTGATTCTTTCCCTTTCAACTTTGCGTTCGAACAACAACGGTAAATACGCGTCAAATCCTTTATATCTCTTATCAGCGCTATGACGTCACGAACAAGTTCGGCAATCCAAAATTTGCATACGCACAACACGTCTAACTGTATCCCGCACTTATGCTAATTTCCACCTTTTCCTGCCTTCCATTTTATGGTTGCTATCGTTGCTATTGTCATCCGTCCTTAGCAATTGTCCGGCAGTGTAGATCATGGGTACCAGATTTCCTTTACAACTGCAGGTAAGCTTCTCATACTTCGTGTATCCTTTACACGTGAGATACGGCCACGCGATTTATGCTTACTGATTCCTAAAGTGGTTTTATAGGATTCCATATCAGCAACTTGCCTGTGCGTGCGACTGCGGAACAATTACAAGACCAACGTTCAACTATTGAAGACGTTATTAGTAAATAAAAACGTGAGCGACTTACGACTTCCAAAAAACGTTCAGGAAGACCAAGTTAATTGAAGGATAATGAAAAGAGAACTCTGAAACGTGTCGTCGGTAGGTATCATAATTTATGTGCACAAATCATCAAGAAAGAATTTCAGAATTCATATGGGTGATTTTGTGCACTAAGACAGTTCCCAAGTTTGCACTAGTTAAATTTCCGTTGCCTAGATTCTACATATGCGTCATTAATAACTCGTACGAATGCCAGAAAGCGACGTGCTACGTGCGAAACACATCGTCCGTGGACCCTTGAACAATGGGAATATGTGCTATGGAGTGACGAATTAAACCAGGCCGTTTTTAAATCCGATGGTAGTTGCTGGGTATGACGCATGCCAGGTGAACGGTATCTCCCAGAATGTGTCATCCAAACTGTTAGATTCGGTGGTGGTAGTGTCATGCTCTGGGGTCGTTTCTCGTGGTATGGTTTTCGACCGTTGTCGGCCGTGGATGGAAGCATCAACGCCACTTAAGTACTGGTACTTTCGAGATAACGCTGCGCTTCCTACACTTTACCAGTTTCAAGGAGACGGGCCATTGTTGTGTCAGAAAGAAAGAGCTCCGTGCCATAAAGCACGCTCCATTTCGAAGTGGTTTGGGGATACGGGTGAAGAGAATTTGGAGTGGCCAGCTGAAAGCCCCGACCTCAATCATGCAGAAACCCTTTGTGATGAACTTGAACGTTGGATACGGGCTCGAACGACAAGTCCAATTTCTGTGTCTGAAGTGACTACGTGTTTGCGAGAGGAATGGAACAACTTACGTGCGACTTCTTAAATCTCACTGCAAGTGTACCAAGAATAGTGCTTCATATAATTGCACTCACTCCTGCCAACAGTGCTTTAAGACATTTTTGATTTTTCCATAAATCCAGTATTTTATAAAAAGCATTGGTGTCCAGAGACTTTTTCTACATAGTGTAGGTTCGGATTTTTAGTAGAAATTTTATTAACCGCCGTATTTGCCTTATTATGCGATAACAGTATCCGTTAGTCTCACAAGGAGTTATCATTTAATTATTTTTATATACAATGATTTCCATAAATTAAGGAACTCCTTGTATGAAGTCTATAGGGGACGTCCGTTCAAGCGCTGCAGTTGGAAGAATAATAATTTCAGAAATACACCGGTCAGAAATACAAATGTACAATTCATTATCGTTCTAAAACAAGCAGTTTTGTAACAAGGAAAACTACCTAACTCATGCATAGGGCCCTCGAGGTGGTTTCTGATTTCTCCTTTCTATCAGATAATTTCACGTCTTTGTTTGGTTTCATGGTGGATTGCTCAGGAGATTGGCTGTTCTTGTGGATGGCCATTTTGCCACTTTGAGCAGTTCTTGTCAACATACCACTTCACTGAAAGCGTGTGGGTAAGTAAAAGTAAGTGATCTTCAGCCATCAATAGTAAAGAACTAGCGTATTGGAAAAGAAGCTGAATACTTAAAATTCAATAAAAAATAAATAAATATGAATTACCAAAATGAAAGATAAACGATTTTTGCATTAAAATAGCGAGTAAAAATTAAGGGAAGAAAAAAATGTTGCTAACAAGAAAAATGTTTGTGCGAAGATATTGTAAAAAAATTACCCTGGAGGCTCAGGGAATCAACAACTGTTCAGTAACTTTTCAGGGGCACTTAGAGCGCCATATTTTAGACATTTTTTTTAGATTTAAACGGGGAAATAGGTACGGATTAGTTGGGGAACTGAAGCGAAAGCTAGAAAAAAAAAATGGTAAGAGGAAAGAATGTTGCCGAATTGGCTATTTTTCGGAAATTTCCCAGTGACACAATTCTATTAGAAATGCGAACACCGTGGGCGAAAAAAGGGGAAATTTCCAAAAAATAATTTTTCCGACCCAAAATGCAAACAATACTGAGGGCCTTATGCTTCGTCTGTTCTAAAAAGAGTGAAACCACTAACCTGCCATTTTCCCAGGTCAGGATACTTAGGTGCTTCCCCCAACGTGATACTTCCTGGGAAATTGCCTTCCAAAAGTTGAGCTAGAGGCTTAAAGAGCGGCTGCCTTTGACACAAGTAATTTCCGTCAGAATTGCCCATGCCGTGCTGCGTATCTCAAATAATCATCATCCAAAGTAACTACTGTCAGAAACGAAACAATTCCCAATGAAGATCCATCGCATCTAATAGTCATGGAGCTGGAAAGCACACTTGAAGTTAAGAGTCCTGAGGAAGCCATCTTGTCAGGTTGGCAGAGAACAAAGCTGTGTTCTCTTCTCTTTCTCAAACCAAAACTGTTTTGGGACCAATGAGCATGCAGCAGTTATCCGAAAGAGAGATCCATGCACGGGTGAAACGTAAATTAGTCCATTTATTCCAATAGAACAAAAGCTGGAAAAGAGACAACAAAATGATAAAAAATCTGTGACTTACTTCAAAAAAGGTCAAAATCACATTGAATACGCCGAGAAATGGATAGAGCATGAGTGATGAAAACACTGTCTAATACGTTGATCTAAGAGAAAACGCTGGCGCCAGTGTAGGATCTCGTGATCACTGTAAAAGTGCACGCTTGCCAAGTCGTAAAGCCATGCTGTTAGGGGCGATGCTGTTGATGAAGTACGGAAAACGAGGTCAGGCAGAAGGTTGTGTTACCCCGGGCAGTATCCCGCCACAACCAATAAAATGGAAGGTGAGATCATGTCAAAAAATGCCAATTTTTTAAAATCTGTGGGGAAAAAACTAATAATCTCCGGAACATAAGGTAAACGGTTTTGGCCTTTCAAAAAGAAGGCGAAATAGTTGAAAAAAAAACTTGAAATTTTACTTCGTCAACATACTGTATTGCTACCAAAAATTTTCAGCCAGAAGGCATGCCATCTTGGCAAACTGGGGGAATTAGTAGGAGAAGTCGAAAATGCTATAAGGGATAAAAATGAAAAGGTTAGAAATTGAATAAACAGCTGAATTTAAATTTACCTGGTGTAGCCGCAGTGGGGAAGCCAAATTTCAGGCCAAAGGCGCGAAAAAGCCGGAGGCTAAATCTTTTCAGAATTCTTGAGCGTCAGTCAGGAAGTAATCATTTGAAAATGAAGCACGCAAGACGAGACAGAATGCTCCATGCAACTAACATATGCGGGAATCTTTCCCCTCTGTTGTCTCCACAAACACGGGATTCGCACTGCTTTGCAGACTACTTGGCGACTCAGTAGAAGACCGCTCAGAGTGTGATGCAGCCATTGCTGAGAAGATAAAAAATAACAATAGCCACCTAATGTCCGTAACCACGCCAAGCTGTTGTGCCATTGAAAGTATTTCCAAGAATTTTTTTGTAGCTGCATATTTAGCGGTAATAACTTGCACCACATAGCGGAGCTGTCAGCATCGTTGACTATGGTTTATCACCCGTTGAGAAAGTCGTTGGCGCAGCCTGCTACATCATACAAGCTTTGATACATAGTATTTAGTTAAACAGTACAACCTAAAAATCATGTCAGATTTTGAGGTCATATGTTAAGTCCACTGGACTTAATAAAGTCTTCAAAATATAGCAAAAGTTTTTTTGCACAATGACTGTTCTTTGCATTATTATGAAACTACACTTTTTTTGCACCCTGCTCCCTCTAAATACGTACACCTTTCCCTAGTAGTGAGGACACACGTTTCTCACTATACTAGTGGTGATTTACTACACACTCGCTTGTGAGATATACAGCATGTGGCAAAATATTATGATCATTACTGTATTGAAATTAAACGAATCATGAGGGAAAGTAAGTTTCCCTATGTTATTTCTTGAAAGAAATGACTGCAGCTCCCTGCAACTGTGTTATCAGATATGATGTCATCACAGCTAGCTGGCACCTATGTTTATAGATACTGAAACGGAATGTACATTCTGCGGAATGGGCGCCTATGTTTATCAACAGTTGGAGAATGGTGACCGTACTGAATGATTGGTCCAGGGATGAAGTGCATGGAGTTGTCCGGTTTCTTTCGGTTAAAAACACGGAAACTGTAGACATCCATAGATGGATTGTGTCTGTATATGGAGAGCACGTCATGTCCTTCCAGAAAGTGTGGATATGGGGCCACCAATTTGCAGATGGTCAAACGAGTGTGAAAGACGAAACGAAGAGTGGCCGTCATCAAAATCAGATGCGTTCCTCAAGGATATTGGTGAAATGGTGCAGGAGAACAGACATGACACTCTGAAGCTGTTAGAGATGCACTTTAATCTCTCACATGGTACGACATGGGACATTGTCCATGAACATTTGGGCTTTTGGTAAGTGTGCAGAAGATGGGTCCTGAAGCAACTCTCTGACCAACAGAATGGTCCCCTATTAACGAACCTCCAACATTATGCAGTTGAAGGTGATGAGTTTTTTCTGCACATTGTCATAGGTGACAAGATGGGGGGGGGGCACTTCAACCCTTAGACGAAAATGGAAGGCATAGCATAGAAACATCCAGTCTCACCAACACGACTATGTTTAGTAAAGCTATAAATGCAGGAAAGGTAATGCCAACAGTCTTTTGGGATGTTCAATGTGTGATTCTTGTTGATTTCATGGGATGTTTTGTGGTTGTAAATACAGCTGCCTACCAGGAGACTTTAAAACGCCTTAAAGAAGCAATTCAACATCCAAGACCTGGCCTGCTTACCCGAGGTGTGGAGCTACTGCATGATAACCCTAAGCTTCATGCCGCCCACAACACAGTCGCCCTGCTGGACACTTGGCATTGGAGAAGTGTTCCTCACCACCATACAGCCCGGACGTGCTGCCCTATGACTTTTACCCTGTTTGTTCAACTGAAAAAACATCTGCCAGGTAGACGATTTCCAAGTGATACGCCTAACAAATATGAAGGTGTGAAATGGCTCAACAATCAGGGCATAAGTTTCTATCGTCAGTGTACGGAAAATCTGATTGCACGCAATGATAAATGACTTAACAAATTTGTTTATTATGTACAAAAATAATAGAATGGTAACCTCCCAAAACACTGTGTGCTTTATCGTGGTGTACCTTTTCCCGTTCTCCTAAACAAAATTAGGAAAACTTACTTTCTGACTTAGGTCTACCACGTATGCAAATCAATAGTTTTTTAATTAAGGCTACATATATTGTACAGTATTCTGAAATTTTTCAAACTTAAAGTTTTGTAATGGTGCAAAAGGAAAATTCTGAATAGAATTTCAGAAATACATTATATGTATTTCTGAAATACTAAATAGAATTTCAGAAATACATTTTCAGAAATACTGCTCTGCATTATAGCAAAGGTATTTGCAGGATAGGCTCATATTACCACTGTCCACTGTTTTTATTTTCTCTTTCGCTAACATGGATGGCATCAATCTACTACTGTTAGATTGCGCCATATTTCAGAGCTCTTGAATTTTTTTCTCCCCCGTTTTTTTTTTTTTTCCTCGCCCTAGATCTTTCTGCTTTGCACCATTCAGTTCTGCAGTCGGTTTGGGGATCGTTATGTGTTTTGAAGGCTCACTTACATTTGTTTTTGTGTTTTGCTTTTTTTTAGGTGATAGGCATTTTTTTTATTTTCTTCTGTCAAAGCTAAGTGTTACAACTTTATGCCCACATGAAAGAACCATATAAAAGATTGCATGAACACTAGCATACTGCCAAAAGAATATCATGCTTCAGTTATACATCACATTTATCATACTTCATATTTTAAGCAATATGATCAGTAATTATTTCGAAGACAGAAATGAATATTAATTTTAAATTATACATTTTGGTGTGTTTTTTTACCAAACTAAATTTCTATTACTACTAATTATAAAAAAAAAATTCTTATATGCATGTTAATTTTATTAATCGCGTTAAACTTGAGCTCGATGCAGGCAAATTCTCAAAGCGGAACATCGTATAATTACGATGTTAGTTAGACATACCGCCTCTTACCGTAGTAGTAATGCGGTGTTATCATGCACCTGTTCCCAGTAATAATGTAAAATAATCAACATTCGACACTATACCTAGCCTAGAATTCCGGATAAATAACAATAACGACATTAACAGTAAAATCACAGTTGACTCCTACAAACATCTGAAAAATCCAAACAAAATATTCTACTAACACCTTATCTAACGTATAATCGCAGATGTAAAACACTCTCCCCAGAATCGGATCATCCATGTTTTTTGTTGTTGTTGTGCAGGTGTCACGTGATACTCAAGGGCACGTGTTCACAAACCCCACCCAAAAATCTCATCACTGAAACTGATACCGCCCTCTAATTGGCTAGAATTTCATCATACTTCAATCCATGTAAAGGTTAGTTATATGTCACCGGGAGCAAGGAATGTCGAGAGGCGCAATTGTAGAAGAAGTTCCAATGCTGGAGACTAATTATGCTGTATCAGCAGCTGAAAATTTTAAATTTGAAAATCTCATTGAGGAAATGAAAATGTTTCCAATAATTCATGGGGGAATCGGTGTTAGCAAGAAAATGTAAAGATACATGGTAGAAAAATGGATACCAGTTCAGTTCTGCTTTAATCCCTCCCAGCATCAGGGTTCAGCTTGTTGAAATTATATCGAAGAAGTGGGCGAAATATTATGATCCAAATATCATGATTCAAACGAATACTTAATGTACGAAAATTTCCCCCAATTGCAGATGTGTAAAAAAAAGTAAAATCTGTAATGTTTTCAAAAAATTTGAGGATGGAATAGGGGGCGACTATACTTTTTGCACACTCCTAAAAAAATAGAAAGAAATATAATTTTTTTTCACAAGGCAGTTTCTAATAAACTTTCCTGTGCTAACTGGAAAAAAAAAAAAAAGAAAAAACTAGAACTCTGCCAATTCTTCAAGCATCCTGCATAATTCTGCGGCCCCTTCAAAAAAAAGGGCCCGGAGCTGCAGACCCTTTAGCCTCCCTTCCTCTTAAATGGGCTCTGATCGTACTACAATATATGCACGCAGGTCTGAGAAAAGCTCCGCAGGGAAAAATCGACCATTTCACCGCGATGCATTTTCTCTGTCGTCATGGCCAGCACCGATGAAGACCCTCATTCATTAGTATGATTAGGTACAAAAATAGCACACATGCGAAAGACATCTTGAATATTAGTAAACAAAAACATCATTAGTGAATGATTTTTCGAGGGGAAGGATACTAAATATTATTTTTTGGCGAAAATTCGGTGTTACAAAACGAATAGTTTCCGTTAATGATGCTCCAATGAGTGGAGCAAAAACAAAACTTATAATAGAAAAATTAACATTCCATGTGAATAATTGCTCCTCCAAATATACAGTACCAGCTCATTTTACAAGAAATACACGTTTTTCTTATGATAAAAGGTTTATTCCCTATTGCCTGAGAAAAAAAACTCAGCATCGTCTGCTCAGAAATCTACACGTTCGAGTACTCATTTCGTGGCTAGAAAATGATATCATCATCATCATTGTCAACCATTATCAATCCACTGATGGACGAAGGTCTCCCCAAGTTTCCTTCACAACGGTCTGTCTTGTGCCAGTCTCCTCCATGTCACCCCTGCATACTTTCGAATTTCGTCCACCCATCTCCCATGTGGTCTTCTTCTGGGTCTTTTCCTGGCCCTTGGAATCCAATCTAAAATTTCGGCTGTCCATCGATGATCTGTCCTTCTGGCAGTATGTCCAGCCCATTGCCATTTCAGGGATTTAACTCTGATCATGATGTCTTCCACTCTTGTCATTTTTCGGATCCACGAGTTCCTCTTCTTATCTCTCCTGGTTACACCAAGTATGCACCTCTCCATGCTGCTTTGAGTTGTCTGCAGCCTTTGTATGTCTCTTTTAGTTAAGGTCCACGTCTCTGCACCATACGTAAGCACTGGAAGGATGCATTGATCAAACACTTTTCTTTTAAGACATAATGGCATATTGCTCTTGAAAATTATGCTGTTTCTTCCAAAAGCTCTCCAGGCAAGTTTTGTACGCCGATTAATTTCTTCATCAATGTGACCCTTACTTGATATCTGCTGTCCAAGATAAACGTACGTGTCTTTTGTCTCCAGCTTTTCTCCATCAATCGATAAATCTTCATTTCTTGTAAAAGCATTGAACATCACTTTTGTCTTCTGAAAGTTTATTTTTAATCCCACTTCTTTACTCTTGTCAGCAAGTTCCTGGATCATACTCTGCAGCTCTGATGGGGTAGTTGTAAAAATGACTACGTCATCAGCAAAACGAAGGTGGGTTAGATAATATCCATTATTCTTTATCCCCTTGTTTTCCCAGCTCAGCGACTGAAAAACACCCTCCAATGTGGCATTAAAGAGCTTCGGAGATATGGTGTCACCTTGTATCACTCCCTTTCCAATTTTTACGTGTGTTGTATTTTCAAACAGCCGAATCTTTGCACTTGCATTTTCATAGATGTTATTAATAATATTAATGTATGCATCTTCAATACCGCAGGTTTTCAGAGACATTGAAACTGCTAATGGTTTCACCGAATCTAAGGCTTTTTCATAATCGATAAAAGCCATGCACAATGGAAGTTCATATTGCCTCGCTTTTTCAATTAGTTCTCTCAGTACGTGGATATGATCTATTGTGCTGTAGCCACTCCTGAATCCAGCTTGTTCTCTCGGTTGAGCCATGTCCAGTGTTACCTTCAAGCGGTGTGAAAGAACTTTAGTTAAGATTTTATAAACCACTGATAGGAGGCTGATAGGTCTGTAGTTTCCGAGATCCTCAATGTCACCTTTCTTATGTAGCAGGATCATTGTAGCGGTGTTCCAATCCTCAGGAATCTTTCCTTCATTAAGGCATCGAGTGAAAATTTGGGCGAGTACTGTTTCGATTTCTCCACTTGCTTCTTGTATGATGTCTACAGTAATTCCATCTTCTCCTGGAGCTTTTCCCCGCTTCATGTTCTTGATTGCATGTGCAACTTCTGCTGGAAGGACTGGAGGAACTCTGGTACTGGTATCTTTCATGATGTCTGGAGTGCATGTATCATCCCTTTCATATAATTTGGAGTAGAAATCTTTCACTCTTGTCAAAATTTCGCCTCTATTTCTTGTTACAGAACCATCTTCTTTTCTCAGTGCCATAATATGTTTTCTTTATATATATATATATATGGCTTATTTAATATTTTTCCACGTGTTAAGGACAAAAATAGATGTCTGCGAAGCGTTCCAGATCGTTTTTTTTTAATTCCAAACAAAATAGCATTCGTAAAAAACGACTGTTTCTGTCGCTTCCTCCCATCAGAAAGCATAGGTTGTTTGAAATCATCGGCCCGCACATTCCTTGCGCCATCTAGTGACAAGTGACATTAACGGACGATTTTTTTCCCGGAAGACGTATTTCCTGACTATCATACACCGTGAACTAGGTGTTACATTGAACTGAATCATCTTTACGGGCACAACTTGTACTGATTTATAGAACGCTATTATACAAAGTACAATTATTTTACGATCCAGTTTACATACAAGTACACGGCTTCTCTACCACAAACTTCCTAGTTTTTACACACTGATTTTAATACCAATTTCTTTGATCTTCTGACAACCTTTTACATCGAGAAAATCGAAATGCACAAGTATAACAAGTAAGTACATGGTAAGTGGATAGTATGTATTTTATATAATAATATTTGGTATAATTATATTTAGTATTTAACTGAAATAAAAAGAAAATAACTGGACAAATTTTGATACCGTGGTAGCATCTCTAGTCGTTTTAAAAATTAATGGGTAAAATATCAAACCAGCTGGGGCCATACAGTTCATCGCAAGCTTTTGTACTGTCGATTGTTTGCTTTATGGCGTTGGCGTATGTTGTTCCACAGGAACTGCCTGAGACTAGATGATAGAATCAATCAGTCTGAATGACTGCCTCAGTCATTTCAAAAGGCTTCCTTAATACAAACAAATCAATGCAGTGATATAGGGACCATACTAAAAATTCCAATAGGAACCTTCGTCATCGCATTTAATCAACACACACGTTAAACGTCACATTTTTGAAAAGTCCATAACTCTAAATATAAGAATTTTTCCCAATATGCTGTGAGGATAAATCAAACCTGCTTGTCGCATTTTTCACAACATTGTTAAACCACGTCCTCAGCCAACTGTGACTACCTTTTGGTATCTTTAAATGTAAGGTAATTAACAAGATTTTTTAATGATTATACCTCTAATATAGTTTTTGAACTACATACTGCAACAAATAATGAGCATCTGTTCATTACTCGAATTCACAGTTCCTAAACTACTGAGTACCAATAACATAAAAAGCAAAACAAAAAAAGGAAAAACTGTAGGAATGACAACTCTTCGTGTTATGGAAGGGAATAGTTTAAAAAAAGTTTTAATCAGATGCCGACATGAGTTCATCTTCCTTTTCTGTTATCGACATGTGCCCCTAGCGTAGTTCTAACAAGCGTATAAGGTCTTCACATCTAAAGCTGAAGAGCTGTTCTTCAATGTTCAGAGTAGTAGCTGGGTAAACAATTTTATCATTTTTTATAAGACAGGAAATTCCAGCAGAACCCCTTCGAAATATATTTGGAGTTTGCAATGTTCCCTACGTGAGCCCTTCATGAGTCATGATGCCCTTCAATAGCCATAACACACTTCGTGAATTGTACTGCTTTTCCTTTCTTAACCTTTGGTTTTTAGAGGTGAACGGAAACGTGATCCCGAAATTTGCTATATATAGGTGACCGTTATGCTTGTTATGCGAATATGATTATCTATCACAGTGTGGGCACCCATGCATATCATGAAAATATATTTGTACGTACTATGCGCCATGGGATTTACGTATCGCTGGATTCTTAACAAAAGTATAAGGCGAAAGGTCTCTGAATAATAAAAGAAATGAGAAAAATCAGCTAGGGCTGCTTATTGTCTTTGGATATTCGTGTCTTCTGGGAACTTCGCACCAGAAGAAAAAGTGTATTACTTCTGGAAAGAAGCATGCATCTAAATTTTCTAAATTCGCGTTTCGCTTATTTCAACAAAATCAGTAAAGAGTAAATTGTGACTGACACTTTAGTTTAGGCAAACTAAAAAAAAAGGCGCAAAGCCCTTATTGTGTACACGTGGTGAGTAAAACTCTAAACCAGGGGTGCACAACCCGCGGCCCGCGGGCCGCTTGCGGCCCTCAAAGTCAGTTTATGCGGCCCGCGGATAAATATTTTATACTATTGAAAACGTGAATATATATATTGTGAATGATGAGATTTTTTCCCATTATTGTAGGCCCTAGTTGAAATAATAAAATTATAAAAATGTTTGTTAAAAATAAATTAAAAAGTAAACAATAATTGGACAGATTTTAAGTTTTGCATAACCAGACTGCTGCAAGGTTCAGACTGATGTGGAGTCACTCTTGCAATACAAGTGGATGTGAGCACGTGACTGACACACCGACTCATCGTTGTGCGGCAGGGGAGGATGAGGGCGCTGTGTGACCTTGAAGTGGTGTAGCGCGAGGCTATTTATAGGTTTGTTATTTCTGACTGGACGCCACGTCGTGCACTGGGAGTATCATTGTTGTCGTGGCAGAGTTCACGTTTGTGAGTTGTTTGTGTGTTGTTACAGCTTGTGTGCAGTTTACAGAGTTTCTACATTATTATTATAATATCAGTATCATGTCTGTAAAAGCGTAAATTGACGGACGAGTGTCGAGTGTTTCAAGAGACCTGGAGTGAGAGATATTTTTTATTGAATACAACAGCAAAGCAACGTGTTTAATTTGCAAAGAAACAGTTGGTGTTATGAAAGAGTACAATGTAAGAAGGCATTATGAGACAAAACATGCTTCAAAATACAACGAATTTTCTGGTAATATGCGAAAAGAGAAAGTAAAAGAACTGCAAAGAAAATTAAAATTTCAACAAAATCTTTTTCGTAAGGTTAACGATGAATCGCAAATTGCGGTAAAAGCAAGTTTTATTGTGTCAAAGATTTTAGTAAAAAGAATGAAGCCGTTTCAAGACGGCGAGCTAGTTAAGGAATGCTTGGAAGAAGTGGCAAATGTGGCATTCCCAGAGAAAAAAAGTATTATATCAAAAATTAGCCTTAATCGAATGACAGTTTCCAGGAGGGCAGAAGAAATGGCAGTGGACATTGAGCAAACACTACAAGAAAAAATATTGGATTTCAAGTACTTCTCACTGGCAATCGATGAAAGCACAGATGTGACTGATACTGCCCAGCTTTGTATTTTTGTGCGTGGTGTTGACGAGAATTTTCATATTTCAGAAGAATTACTGGCATTGGTTCCTATGAAAGACACAACTAAAGGATGTGATATTTATCGTGAAGTGAAAAATATTTTAGAGAAGTTTAATTTAAATATGGAAAAACTACATGGCATATCAACTGATGGTGCACCTGCCATGGTTGGAAGTAAACAAGGGGCTGTCAGCTATTTTGCTAAAGAGTGCAGTGATCTAGTTACTATTCACTGTATTTTACACCAAGAGAATCTGTGTGCTAAAAGCATACGTATGGAGCATGTGATGAAGGTTGTGATTAAAGTGGTCAATTTCCTTCGTGCCGAAACTCTTAATCACCGCCAGTTCAGAGAATTCTTATCAGACATGGAATCCCAATATGATGATGTTATTTATTTTACACAAGTTCGTTGGCTTAGTGCTGGGAAAATGCTGAAACGAGTGTATGACTTGCATCAAGAAATCATAATGTTTTTACACAGTCGTAATGAGTCTCAACTAGTAGCACATTTTGAGAACAGGGAATGGGTGAGTGATTTCTGTTTTTTAGTTGATATGACCCGACATCTCAATGAATTAAACATTAAGCTTCAAGGTAAAAACAACATGATCAACAACATGTGTTACATATTAAAATCATTTGAGGTTAAACTCAGTTTATGGCAGTCACAACTAAGCAATGGACTACTAGCAAATTTTCCAACAATGAAAAGTTTTGTTGAAAGTTCTGAATTCCATGTAAATGTGGCTAAATATGCATCTCTTGTAGTGGACCTTCACAATGAGTTTAAAAGACGATTTGAAGATATAAGAAAATTTGAGGTTTTGTTTGATATGTTTTCTCTACCATTTACTACTGACGTTGCGTCAGTGCCACTAGATTTCCAGATGGAATTAATTGATCTTCAGTGTAACAATGAGTTAAAAACAAAATACTCTGAAGTTTCTCTCCTAGAATTTTACAAAAATTACTTACCGAAAGAAATGAAATTGCTCAAAGATCATGCTTTAAAAACTGCAACGTTGTTTGGAAGTACCTACTTATGCGAGCAATCGTTTTCTTTGATGAAACAAATAAAGTCAAAGTGTCGTTCCCGTTTAAGTGATACACTATTGGAGGGAAACTTGCGCATTACCATCTCTAACATTGAACCTGATATTGACAGACTATTGAAAAATAAACAATGCCAAGCATCTCATTAGGAGCATTAGGCTACTACTTAATTCAATGGTCAGTTTGACGATATATTGATTTTAATTTTTTATATACTTTGATGTTAAGAATTCTGTTTTTTGTAAAAATAAAAATTTTACAACCTTGTGATAGTATTATTTTATTTTATATACTCCTAAACCTTTTCCAGTTAGGAGTAAGTTGATTGTAAATCAGTAATTTGATAACTTAATAACGCAATTTGCCAAAAAACTTCAAAAATGTATTTAAACCATTTAGAGGACACAAAAATAGTATTGAAACACATTTTTTGTCTGCTGGTAAAATAGGTTATTTTTTTGTCTGCTGGTAAATAGGTTATTAGCTTTAGCGGTAGGGTTTGGCAAGTGCCTATGTGAAAAGGTAACTTGCGGCCCGCCACTTATTATGTAAAAATAAACTTGGCCCCCACTTATAAAAAGGTTGTGCACCCCTGCTCTAAACGAACGCACAAAAATACCGTCGTTTAAAATGCTACTAACAAGAGTAAAGAGAGAACACCAATTTATGCCTCGTACCTGTGTTTTCTAAAATACAGGGTGTTTCAAAAAGAATAACCCAATTTTAAGGTAGTATGTTTAATAAGGCAAATGTGAGATAGTTACAAAACGAAGAGCAAAGTCTGAAGGAAGGTCTAAAGTTTCGCTCACCAGAATTACAAATGCTCAATGTGCCCTTCACTTGCTCAACGGACAACATCAAGCCGATAGCTGAATTCATCCCAAACGCGTCGGAGAGTGTCTTCAGTCACAGAATTTACCGCGGACGTTATTCTCGTTCTGAGCTCATCCACGTCAGCGGTTAAAGGTGGAACATAAACACAGTCTTTTACGTATCCACTTAAAAGTAAATAACATGGTGTGATGTCTGGAGATCTCGGAGGCCAAGCCTGTAGTGCCAAGTCATGGTGTCCCTTGCGTCCTATCTAACGCTGAGGCAATGTGTCGTTTAGAAATCGACGAACTTGGAGGTTCTAATGTGGTGCTTAGCCGTTCTGCTGCAAAATGTATTCTTCAGAGTCGTCCTGAAGCAATGGAAGTACACAGTCTTCAGCATTGCAAGATAGCTTCGTGAGTTCGTTGTGCATTCGTCGCTAAGGTGGTTGGTCGTCCAGGACTCTTTCCTTTACATAAACACCCTGTTTCTTCAAATTATCGATACCAACGACGAATGTTTTTGCCCACTGGTGGAGCCCTGCCGTAGCGCCGTTTAAACGCACGCTGCACCGTAATTACGGATTTGGTCTTGCTAAATTCGAGCACATAAAACGCCTTCTGTTGCCTAGACGTCATCTTCTCACTCACGCTCTGTTTGGATACTGGTGCTGCCATCTAGTGGTAGTCATAAAAAAACTCTGGGCCACACCCGTAGACATGATACGAGTCGCATTCATCGGTGGTTCGTGGTTGCCGAGATATCCACTTTTCAAATCGGGATGTTCTTTATGAAACACCCTGAAAGTCAACTCTTCACTGTGATTACTTGTTCGAATCTACAATAAATGCCTCTGATGATCGAATTGTGCTACATAGATATTTAAAAACAAGAAGTAAAGCTGTATATTCTTTGATTTTCTGACAAACATATTGGCATTTCGCGTAGGAGAAAAATATCGGCATTCCAAATGCATAACTCCCACTGAAAATATCTTCTATAAATATTTCTTGTCATGTCGAAATAAATGTATATTGGTTGTTCCTTACAAATCGTCGAAGAACAATGAGACGTAGCAATTAAATTCGGTTTTCACACTAAGCATCCACTGGCTTCAAATACGATTTTTAAACTGTTTTTATAACATTTTAAGTGTCGTTTGTAATGCAAAATCTATGAAAAATCTGTAATAGTTTCAAGGTCTTTTTGCCTGTATTAACTTGTGAAAATCGACAGCGAAAATTGTCGGTTACATGCCTCTTTCTTTTCCTGAACACTGACGGTAAAATAAATCTAACATCAGACGACAATACAAACCATTAAATATTCATTCACTGGATATTCCCTGGATCGATTTCAGTGACACTTGCGGGGAAATCGTTAACTCAACTCGCTGAAAACGGAAAATGTGATAGATGCAGCTGACATGTAGATTGCAAATTTGGAGAACATCATCGGCTTTTAAGGTAACAGCCACAAAAATGGGGATGAACGGGGTTTTCCGTTCTTACACTGACCAGGCAAAAGTGTTTTAATGAGCCAAATTCTCTAGTAGGGACGGCAAAATCGCGCTTAACAAAATAACTTTCCAGTAATTGCACGAATGCATTTCTTTTCATATAGTTTCGAGCCTCGCTCGCTTGTGAGTGGCTGAGCGGCTATCAAAAACATTTTCGGCCTGACCATTACATACCTTTCATTTGTATCAGGGAGTAGAACAAATTCCCACAATTTGGAGAAATAATTATTATGCATTCTCTATAAGCATGCTATACCTTCAATACACTATGCAGTAGAATCGTGATAAGTAATTTGCTGCTATGCTGTCAAAAATTTAAATATTTGCATAACACACTTGGAAATCATAATAATTTAAAAAAATGACTTCAATGAATTCTGGAATAAAGGCGTGAAGCGAAATCTAATAGGGTAATTGTGATTTATTGAGTGATACACGCATGAGGAACAGTAATACTAAAGTTTATTTAACAAAACGTCAATGATATGCACTTCTTTAATTTTTTTAAGAAAACGAGTGTAATTGAATTTTCTAAGAAAAGGGATAATATTAAAACGTCAGCCGCGGCTCAGAAAAGCAGGCATTCTTTCGAGATGTATGAATGCCTATTGAATTTATCGTTTCCATCTTACAAGTGGATGAATGAAATCAATTACGATAAATACTTTAGATACGTGTAATTGTGAAAACATGGATTTTTATGTAGCATCGCACGTCTTTGTTTTTCGTACTGATCCTTTGGATTAGTGCTCATAACAGATGTTGGTCTTTCTTTCCACTAAATGTGCTCTTTACAATAATTACGAACAACCAACATTTATTCCAGAAAGCAGTCCACTCAGACCGTAGTACGTAACACATTCCGGTTGAGTTTGAAACAGCTAAACTTCCCAGCTTTATGTTTACAATTTTTGTTTATTTATTTAGTAAGAGCAAAGCTTAATTCCATGATTTAATACGATTTTTTCTGAAGAATGGTCCGAGGGTCAAAAGCGTGTATTTATAACAATTTAATTAACATTATTTTGTCATTCTGTCATTTTGTAATTTCTTTTATAGTGCTTTACTTAATTTGGAGATCGTTTGTCCCTATTGGTTTTATTGAAAGAAGCTTCAAAAACTAAGCATTCGTGTTTTCAGTACCAATGAAAGTTAAGAATGTGTAAAAAAATCTCCATTCGGCGAAATCCGAAAATCTTTAAATATTTAAGGAATTACGGCTGCACACAGTCTTTGTTGCAAAAGTGTTTGCGTATCATTTGTTTCCGTGCAGAAGCCATTAAGCTGATATGAAGGCATTAAGTATTTAAAATTCATAAAAAATAAAACAAATTTCAATTTAGGTGTACGTAGCAAAGAAATTTAAATACATAATAAAAAGTCACTGCATTACGCATTTAGAGCACTTGCTCTTATTTGGTGGTTCTTGAACACTGAGGGGATAGCGATATGAATTCTGTATTGGCACTTTAAGCAAGGAAGTATTATCCACTTCTGTGATAAATATGTACTAAGTAAGCAAAACAATACATATAGGGGTGATTGCCAGTGGACACTTGTATCCCCTGCGCATGGTGTAGCATATCCAATCCCAGCTAAGGCGATCAGTAGTTGGGCAGCCGTGATCTTAGATTGGGAAACAGTGCTTCGTAATCAAGAATCTCTGGTAAACGTGGACTACTGAGTGACTTTGATTGTCGACGAATTTTACTGGCAAGTCAGGTGGGTAATTCTATCTCCCAAAAGGTAAAATCCCTATCGATTCCGAGGGCAACCGTACCAAGGATGTTCAGCGAGTACAACATCGACGGACTTCCCAGTCCCTAGAGAGAAAGCGATGTTTGACAACACGGAATTGATGACCCGGTTCCAAGGCATACCATCCGGACCCTTAATTACCGACGGCTTGGCAACGACGGAGCAAAAAACGTCCTGACGCCCCGCCCCGGTGGCGCAGTGGTCTAAGCGATGGCCTCTGATCATTTGTCCGAACGGGGAACGGGTTCGAATCCCGGTGAGGCATGGATGTTGTGTTTGTCTTACGGCACTTACTCTCACCCTTCCCTGGAACCAGTAACCCTAAATTAGGGACGGGCGACTGCTTATAGCCCATTGAGTTGCTCACAACGGTCGTTAAACCCCCAATTAAAAAAAACGTCCATGTGAAATATCGGAAGACAAAGCAGCTTCAGTGAGGGAACGGTACGTACAAATTGCACATGCTGTGTTATGGGAACTGACGCCCTACACGTGTGCCAATGTTGACTCCTCGTCATGGGAAATTACGCGGCGCCTCAGACCGAGAACATCAACACTGGACTATGTGGAGTTGCGAACTGTCTTGTGGTCCCACAAATTCCATTTTCCGCTGAACCGATTCCGGCAGGAATATGCGGCAGTGGCGTCAACAGCATGAGACGATAGCTTAGTCGTGCCCGGTCATCTGTGGTTTCTTGCGGAGCTTTTTTATGCAACACATTAGGTCCCTTAGTGCGTTTGCCCGCTGAGCGCTACTAGAGTGTACTGGCTGCTTACCTGAACGCTTTCATGGCATTCGCGCAGCCTAAAGCCGAAGGTCTTTTGCAGCAGAAGAATACACATCCTGACAGCCCTCAATTCCATGGTCTTGTGCATTTTAATATATATATATATATATGACAATAACTATAAAATCGTGTACCAATGAGTTGTATTACTTACCGGGGATCCGCGCTTAGCTGCTAGAACCACTGGTAAAGTATATATCCATACCTCACTTCCCGCTAAGAACCTTCATTGGAACCCCAAACTATTTACTTGGTTTGGAACTCGAAACGTAAATGAGAATGAACCAAGGTATAAAATCTCACTAATCAAAAATAACACTGGATATATAATAAGAAAAAACACAAAAAGAAATACATAAACTCGGGTGCCACAGGCCACTCATCAGGGACCGACGTCCCGCGATATCCGAGTTAGGTTCGAGTTTCGTGCAGGTGCCAGGTTAAAAGACCTTATTTTAAAAACGAATTCTCGAAACGAGGGTTAAAAAAAATATTTTTAACAAGGTTTTTACTAATTTAGGACACATGTTCTTCCCTACTCGAACCAAATATACAATATATGAAATATAACTAACTTACCTTGGCAATTAGTCCCCCCCCCAATATCATCTCTAGTGTGGACGGTAGGTAACTACCACCTATCTGTTTCGAGTAGGGAAGACCCGGTGTCCTAAATTAGTAAAAAGCTTGGTAAAAATATTTTTTTTAACCCTCGTTTCGAGAATTCGTTTTTAAAATAAGGTCTTTTAACCTGACACCTGCACGAAACTCGAACCTAAATCGGATATCGTGGGGCGTCGTTCCCTGATGAGTGGCCTGCGTCACCCGAGTTTATATATTTATTTTTGTGTTTTTTCTCATTATATTTCCTGTGTTATTTTTGATTAGTGAGATTTTATAATTTTGTTCATTCTCATTTACGTTTCGAGTTCCAAACCAAATAAATAGTGGGGGGTTCCAATGAAGGTTCTTAGCGGGAAGTGAATTATGAATATATATATATATATATATATATATATATATGTGTGTGTGTGTGTGTGTGTGTGTGTGTGTGTACACGGTCGAGTCACATTATTGTGACTACCAGCAAATATCCAAAGTAACCGCCGTGTACAACGCAGGCAGCATCTAGACGGGATGAGAGTGACTAAATAATATGCTGGAAGGTATTTACAGGTATGTGAAGCCATTCTGACGGCATTGCATCTGATAGCTGCTGTAGGGTAAGTGGTGGAGGATCAGTAGAGCAAACAAATGGATCGAGGTGGTTCCACAGATGCTCAATTAGGCTTAAATCTGGGGAATTAGGGGGCCAGGGAAGTACTTTGAAGTCTTCATCGTGCTCTTCCAACCTATGTGACACATCGCATTTTCATGCTGGAATATCGCATCCGCCTCAAGGAAGACAATCAGCATGTATGGATGTACGTGGTCAGCAATGTTAGATTCACAACGAGTTCGGTCCATAGTGCCGGTCACAGGTATTATGAATGTACCCAGGTAATGCAACGAAAACATTCCCCAGACCATAACGCTGCCCCCATCAGCTTGTGTTCCTCCAGCAATGGTGGAAGAGTGTTTGTTCTCCGATGTTTCTCGCCTTATACATCAACGTGCATCCGTTGGATTAAGCATAAAACGTGACTCATCGGAGAAGGCAATTCTTTGCCATTCAGCGGAGGTTCAATTTCCATACTACGGAGCAAATGTAGGCCTTTTTTGACGACGCACCTTCTTTAGCATAGGTGCAGTGACCATCCGTCTGTATCGGATCCCTATACGCAGGAGAGTTCACTGAACTGTCACTTTTGACACACTTACGGTAGCCCCCTGGTTCATTCTGCAAGTGAGTTGCTCCACTGTGCAGTGTTGATCGGCCTTCACACACCTTCGGAGCCGGCGTTCACCTCTCACATCAATAGTTCCGCAGCTTTCACTTCGCTTATTCGCAATGGTGCCTTTTCTCTAATTACGACACGCCTTACCGCACCGGCACGCTACATTTCACAAACTGCGCTGTTTCAAAAATACTGCCGCCCTTCGCACAAAATCCAATAATCATTCCCTTTTGCAAATCTGATAAACCGTCCCTTTTATCCATGGCAGCAATGAGTGTAATGATTTCAGAATGCCTACAACACACTTTATATACCCTCCAAGCCAGCTCACGACACGTGCCTTCTTTCATTCGCTAGGCGCTGTTGACATCAAAAGTAGGAGGTGGTCACAATTATGTGACTAGACTGTGTATATTAAATATACGGAGTGTGTGTTTTTTGTGCGACTTTGCCGAAACGATGCAAGGTAACATTATTCAAAGCACAGTGTTTATCAGCAAACTTAATAAAATCGCTTTGTACATATCACAACTCATTTTACTAAATTACATTACTCGAGGCAAAGTTCTCTACATAAAGTTTCTGAAAGACGGAGAATATTTCTTCTTTTAATGATCCAACTCATGAACTTTCGATACGAAAGAGAGATATAGAAAAAAGTTTTCTAACGTCAAAGCAGTCAGAATTGGCAATATGTAAACAAAACGGAAAAGCACACTTCTCATTTCAAAAATGCATTACGCACCTCACTTACATTTGCAATTCAAGTGACCCAGATGACAAAAAGTAAAAATCCTATGGATTTTATTTATGTCATAAGTAAAATCCTATGGACTTTATTTATTTATATTCAGAATTTTCAATATTTGTATTTCTAATTCATTTTATTTAAATTGGTAATTTTCTGTTATGAGAAATTCTGATACAATAGGATATTGTGACAGAATGGTTATAATTAGATTTACACACTTGTGGTTAAAAGACGTGGCCAGCTGAAATATACTTTTCTATCTGATTTTTGAAAATCCGGTTTTGGTATACTCACCTTCACAACAACAATAAGAGTTTTATATTGTCTTTGTCCCATATTTAAAGTTTCCATACATCGAATAATAAATATATGTAAAAAAAACCAAGGGAACTACCGTTTTCAGCACCACGAAATTTTTTAATAGAAAACGTCGATCTTCGCCTTGCGCCTAGAACAATAATTTCTAACAGAAGGAAGTTTCCTTTTGAGGTGTTCAAAGACAAATGCGTTATATATGGGATTAGGATAACATATTAAAACAACCGCATTTATTAGTGCTAGAAAAGCCTCTGGACTTCTGTGTAAGAAAGCACTATTTCTGAAGAAGCGAAAATTGTTTTTCAGAGTTTTAATTCAATATTTTACGGAAAAATGAACTCATGAAATTAATTCAAAAAACCATTTGCGGTGCATGGATGTCGTACTGGATAGTTTGGAGGGTTTTTCAACGCTTACGCTTTCACCATAAGAGCTCTGAATAACAAGATTGGTTGGGTGAAGGAAATAAAGGAATCGTTACAAAATTTTGTCATTTAGCTAAGCTAACAATGCAAATGATTGGAGCAAAACCAAAGCTGTGTCAAAAGGGAAAACAGGGGATCTCTCTATCCTTCGCTTTTTAAATTTTTAAGGCTCTAATTTCGAAATATTAATTTTGGGTTCACTTGTCAATTTGGAAATATAATTTGCAGAGACAACGAGTATGATCTTAACATTTACTGCAGCTCCATGTTCATTGTAAGTTATGGGTCTCTCTGAAATTCTAATACATAAGAAGAAAAATAACACCCAGGTTATATACATATTATCCAAGTAAGAATTTTAGGAAACATCTCATATTCTGGTACAAGTGAAATGGCAGCTATGGTGTAATGGTAAGAAATTCATACTCAACGAAAGCTTCTGGATTTAGGCAAGATTTCAGTAAATATACTTGGAAACGTGTAATTGAGATAAATCTCACGTCATAGTAATTTTTAATAGGAGCACGAATGAATTTAGCACTTTGTAATAGAGAAAATAAAATATTTAAAATTAACCTTTTTTGAAGAGGATTTTAAGAAACTGAATTACAATGAACCTTTCCAAGGTGAATATTCCAAAAGCTAGAATGAAAAGCATTCGTTTTCTGTGTTTTTTCTGCAGCAGGAATGCATTCTGCCCAGCAGTTGTTTTAGCAATAAATGTTTACAGTTGCTTTCTTTTAAGGAGATATTGAAAAGGGCCTTCGATCGATTGTGAATAGGCTGCTGTTATACTTTATAACAGAAAAGTATCGAGAGCAGTCGACTCGCAATCCGTTATCTAACTACTGGGGCTTGAATGCTGTGACATGAAGTACAGCACATGTGGAATATCCATACTCCGTTGCACAATAGCAATTCCGAAATGTAAAATCAATTTTAACAATGGTAATTGTAAATATCACAGGTAGTTTTATTAGTGTATCACTTCGTTAGCAGAAGAGACTAACAAAATAAATGAAAGTAAAGTTTAAACAGATAAAATCTCACACTCTGTCACTGTACCTGACGGACAACTTTGATTCTTTTGGCCGGTGGTTGAGGTCTGACCACCAGCCGATGCTTGAGTCACATAAAATAAGGTTTCAGGGGATCAGATATCAGGAGTTATAAAAATAAATCTGTAATTATTATACTTACTATAAGTGAGACTATCATGAAATGGAGTAGACTTTAAAATCGAACACAGACAGACGTACTCAAGCATGCCTTTGGAGAGTAGTTTGAAAACTTTGGTAAAATGAGGAAATGGCTCTGGGTTGGATATAAGAATATTTCATCGCACATACACTTAAATGAATCTGTAACAATACAAGAAGTATTATGCGGTGCGTGATTATGCTGATTTAAATATGGGTCTTTCCCAAAGTATTATCACAACGTCTTTAGTGAATAATTGTTCTGGATGTCAGAAAAATGAGTTGGCCGAAATTCAATAATGTGAAATCCACGGAAAAGTATCTTCACTATTCTTTCAACAAACTACATTTTTATGGTGATACAGACCGAAGGTTAGCCCTCTTCATGCATTATCCCCAATTACTGGGTATATATCAAACGGTTAGACTGTGTACCGCAGCGTGGCATTCACAAGGGCATTTCTGGACTGGTGTAAAGTACAAGAGCGATGTGCCTTACACCACGCTAATGGACATGTAGCAGAAATCGAAGAAATAGACGGATTCCCAATGGTGACTAGACAGTGGTGACCAGTGGAGAGAAAACGTTATTCCCTCTGCATTTGTGCCAACATTAGTACCGATAGTCTCACACAGGGTTTTGCGATTTGAGACAATGCTGAGTTGCATTTTTAGTTGACTTCTTTTCATAGCTCTCGTATCAGGTTACCGCCACGGTGGCGCAACGCTATCTTATGACCATTCATCCGAGAAGGGGCCCGGGTTCGGATCGCGGTGGGGCATGGATGTCGTGTTTTTCTAAAGGCACAGGCTCTCTCCCTTCCCTGGAATCAGTGGCACTAAATTAGGGATGGGTGACTGCTTATAGCACATTGAGATGCTCACGGTGGTCGTTAAACCTTCAATCAATAAAAAACTTGTGAAAACTGATTTTGCCGTGAAACGTATTCTGAAGCTTGATCTGTTTTCGAGAAAACAGCAAATACTCAAATTAAGCATACGAGTTGCTTAATTAAAAACAACTGACTGTATCGCCATTGAAATAAGGTGAAACAGCATTAACATTAATGCGCATGGTTTTTTTGACTCTCTCAAATGTGTTTGAAAATATGTGTAAAACAGGCAGGTTATGTTTTGCAAATGAAGGACGACAGGTTCAATACTTCCTCTAAGAAAGTTAGTAAATTATAAGTTCCTATAATACATTTGTTTGATTTCCATATAACCTAAGATACCCCATGCTAAGAGACTTTTTGAACGCCCTGTTTATACTGTATAATATAGTTGAAAGCAGATTTGTCCGGATCCAACATTTTCGACCCGTTTCCAACTATGCTCTGTAGAGCACTACTAACATGCAAAATTCTCACTGCTGCCCAAATACTGTCATTGAAGTTTGGCAATAATCTTTAATGAAAATAAAGTAAAACTCCAAAGTAATCGAGGTAGTTGCCTTCAATGCACGATCTTAAAAAAACAAGAGTCACTCATAGTACAAATTTAAATTAATTGGCTGAATTTAAAAATTTTATTGTTTATAAGAACTTTCGGGTTTCCCTAGAACCCATCATCAGATGCAGGAGAAGGAATAAATTTAAATAAAGTGTTACGTGAACATAATATAGATATCAGATATGAATATGACATAATGTCACGTGGCATCAAATTGTCAAACAACGTGCCATATATCATGAAATAAAGAAAATAAAGGAAATAGAATGCAGGTATACATATAATACTGCATTGTAAAAATAAAGGAAGGTTAGTAGGTATAAATTGTGTTGTTCTCATCAGGAGCCACAACAAAGAGCACTACAGCAGAAATCAGGATTAAGTGATTTCGTCCTCAGTTTGCCTCGTATTCGGTACTGTAAATAGTTTCCAGATTGTAGGTACAGATACTGGAACATTGTCATTACAGCATAAATGTTTCTGAGTAGCAATTACAAGGCTCTCAGTGAACAGCAATGAAGAGAAAGCACTAGGTGTTACGATGATGGAAGCATCATTCTGAATTGGATAGTGCAGGCCATCGCACACGAGTCGAGACAATGCAGAATCTTTAAGTACATTCTTTACGGCGTATTTATGTTCATTCAGTCTTGTTGCTAGTGTACGTTTTGTAGATCCTATATATTTACAATCTGGAGTGTCATCATCAATACTTTTTAAGGGGATGCTGTAAACGCCAAATTTGTTTAGCTTTGTTACCTGGTATCGATCTTTTTTAATTAACTGGAAAATGTTTGTAGTACGTATTCCGAATTCCAGGTGAAAGTTTCTGCAATTGGCGTTGAGAACCGGTGTTATGGTTGAATAATAATCTACGGAACCTATATATCTATGAGGTTGTTGGTCCCTTTGGAGAGTAGTTGAGTTTTCTTGGTGGATCTTCTTAAGAGCTTTGTTTTTGTATCTTAATGTTTAGGATTGTTCATATACAATAAAATCTAAATGTTTAGGAGGTTCTTATACAATAAAATCTTTAAATTCTGCCAACGAATTTAAGTTTGTATTGTGAGTGACTCTTGTTTTAAAGATCGTGCATTGAAGGCAACTACCTTCGATTACTTTGGACTATTTCTGCACGAATTTGAATTCTCCTAAAGTAAAACTGTAAAGAGGTTTAGTTTCATTTTCCAAGGTATAGTTTGTTGACACTCTGTCGAAGCAGATTTTCCAGGTAAAAGGAGACCTGTTCGAAAAGCTTAAACAACCAAAGCTTCCAATGTAATTCCATCAAGGTACCGATGCAAGCCACCCATTTCCATATTGGATCTTCCTGTTAGGTAACATGTTCATGAGATGAGAATAACATCAATGAGAACTTTGGAAAATTCAATAAATTTTATTTCGCTCTTCATACACAGAACCAGAATGTTTCGAAACATTCATTTAACATATACAAAATGCCAATATGATTTAACTACTGAAGGATACACATACTGTTTAAGCTGGGCCAAAATGATTAGGTGTTGCGTTCTTCTATCGGTTTTGCATTTTTAAATAAACTTCACCGCGAAATGCGGAGCCACATTCATAGGATATGAAACAATATACAGGATATGAAAAATGATTTTTTTTTCCAAAGAAATGGAGATTGTTTACCCACCTTCGTGGGGTTAAGAAGGGGTGTTGTATATGCTGTTTCTATATGCCAAATTATATTGCCGATTATGCAACCTTTTCAATAACCCGAACAATAACGAAATGTCACGCGAATTCTCAAAGAAAGAAGAGAAAGAAAGTTGGGAATTTCTGTTAGTTACTGGTGCATCTATCTACTTCAGATTTCTTACACCTGACCGAAGGCACGAGCACAGAGTTAACAATGCGATGACAGTTCTGTTGCTAAAACATTTGTAATAATATAAACTAGACATTCTGTTTTAAATAGTCTACTGACAGGAAAGTTTGTTATTTTCATAATTTGTAATTTTTTCAAATGTCTAATGTGTTGAATCTCTGATTTCTCCTTGATTTAACTTGAAAGAGCAACAACGATTTTAATTGTATAGTACATCAATATTCTTTAGCATATGTTGATGATGGATAATGTAAATAAGAGTGTGCAATGGTCAAGGCATCATGTGTGATTTTTCTCATTGTGAAAAAGCACCAACTGTTTGGCAGATGAAAAAATGCAAAATGAATAAACTATCGGAGCTGTGACTTTACTTGAGGATATGCATCAGGGAAAACGTAAGGATAGTTATTTCACATTTTAATGATATGAAGTAGCAAACGTTACGCACAGATAGTCAAATAACATTTATCCATTATATTTTTCATTTGGATTCACTACATATTATGAAATATCATTATCTCTTTTTCTTTATCAAAAGAATAAGTGCCGATATGAAAAAGCTTGACCAATCGATACGGTATCTCCATTAGATGCAATACGTAAGATTTTTCTCTTGGAGAATATACTAAAAGCAATGACTTCCCAAGAAGTATTCAGGCAACAAACTAATTATAAAAGTACAAGTTTCATTGCTTCGTTAAAGATAATTCGAGAGCATTTAAGTACGTTGGCATTGTTTGGGAGAATATGGGAGTTTTGCCGGTAGAAGCAAATCAAACGGATGTTACGACATTGACATCAATGGTGACAGCCTCAGTGCGTCATTATTCCTAGTTTTTACTCAAATTCAGTTTATACAGCTATCGGCTTAACAAAATATAAATGTGTCAATGTGTTTTTATACTGTAGCACCGATTAAACGGCTTAATATCAACTAACTTGCGAGAAATAAAAAATTTAATTTTTTAATACTTCACTTTAGGAATTTGAGTGTAGTAAATGTGGTTTGGAGAAAAAACGGTATTTGCTATTTCCTCCCGTTTATGGTGCTTCTAGAACTTGTTCTGAAATAAAGCATATTAAAATAACTTCCAGTAAAACAGGGGATTTTATATACTAAACTAATGTCTACACAAATTACTGAAACGGCAAAACTTGGAAACAGGGTGTTTAAAAAGCGTCACAATAATAAAGCACTTTTGCGTTACGCTATTTAAAATGACTCCAGAGCGTTACAACAGACTCAGTGTTTAGCAGCTTTTGAAATTCTAATACAAACGCAAAGTCTAATAATTATTACGAATGTCAGGAACTCTGAACTTTGAACCAACGTGCAAAGAAGAAATAGATACATTTTAAAAACACATAAACTATTTTTAAATTGTACAGATTTTCGGTTTCCTTCTTTAAAAGTGCTTCTGAAGGTGTTCAGACAACAGCAAGTGAAACGATGCATAAGTAGTAAATCAGGCGTGAATGTGTGTGAAACAAAAAAATGCGTTATGATGTTTATCCACCTTCTTTCCTTAGCTTCTTGCTATGGATTATCCAATCAATTACCTTGTGAAAGATCACACTTCAAATAGAAAACCACTTACATCTCTTTCTTCAGCTTAATTGAATATTTGATACAATTTGAGAAATTTATAATGTTTAAAAAATAAGAAGGGTCGATTTCCGTGTGAAATATTTCATTTACATAAGACTTGATGTTTGACACCTTCAAATATGTTTCAAACCAAAATTTATCAAGATATCACATGGCATATTTTACAATAAGGTAAAAGAAAGCCAGAAAATGCATTTGGAGTTTTAAACGCGAGTAATACGTATGATTGGGTACATACGAAATACCTAAAAAAACGAATTTTCAACATCTTAATATTTTTTTCTTTGCCGAAACAACTCATTTTAAATATTATAAATTATAAAAGAAAATTACATTCAGTCTACATTCAGTTTATAACGTGTTAGTTAAGTTTTAATTAATTAATTTTCTTTAAAAAAGCTGAAGGATTGGAAGTACGATAAAATGCATCCAAGCCAACAGTTGGGTAGTTAATCATTTTTTTTTTTTTTTTTTGGATTGGAGGTTTAACGAAACTCAATAGGCTATAAGCAGTCGACCGTCCCTAATTCAGGGTCACTGGTTCGAGGGAAGGGAGAGAGCCAGTGCCATAAGACAAACACAACATCCATGCCTCACCGGAATTTGAACCCGGACCCCTTTCGGACGAATGATCAGAGGCCATCGCTTAGACCACTGCGCCACCGGGTCGGCTAATAATCATATTGGAAATGTTGGTTCTGTGTTTTCAAGTACATTACCGTACACTTGTGCAAATCAGTATTGGCTTAGTCAAATTGTACATTGGATGTTGTCTTATTTTCAGCAAGTTAAAGTAATGTTCTTCCTGTCCACTGGAGTGTATCTAGAGTGCGAATATGCTTTAAGGTGATGGTACATCGGTATTCATGACATAAAACAGTTTCTGTATTAGTGAAATCCAGAAAAAATTATTTAGATGGAAGAATGTAGCTTATTTAATAGTAGTAGCATTATTTCCAATAAAGTTTTCAATATTACACGTTTCAACCACTTCCATAATGAGATGTTAATACAAAATCATATGAGCAAGACCTTTAAGTCGAATGATAAGGGTAGCACAGTTTAAAAAATGTCATATACTTTCTGCGCTCTCACAATCTGATGCTGTCCACAAATCTCATGCCTTTCGTGTTATGGTACAAGCTACACGTGTCCTCATGTCCATCACCTATGTTTTTATATTTTCATAGTGATCTCCTCAGATTAATAAATTCGGATCAAAACCCAGGAATCTCTAAAGAAAAGAAGGCATGGACATTCAAAAAATGTAACTGTACTATAAATCGGAATTTATTCTCGTAGAATATAAATAATTGTTTCGGAGCTCTCGCACATCCACTAGACGTGTTTTTAAAGAAAGTAGAAAGCAAAAGCACACACCTTGGAAAACGTTATTTGTATTGTAAACTAATACGTTCGGATTACTGGTAAATTTATACTATTTTGAGTATAGTTGGTGTACACTTCCTGGTTATTAAACCGGCATGCGTACTTAAAGATTACTTGAAAAGCTATGTGTTTCAAAATGTTATGTTTAATCAATAACAGCAAGTAGAGGGTAAATGATAAATACAAGATTGAAAAGGCATTACATGTGATAAAAAGTTTTCACGGGAACTCAATTCCTGAATTTGTTTTTTTTTTTTCCGGCAGGCGTGGATCATTTACTCTGCGCAATTTAAGATTTTAAGAAACGAACATTTATGTCTCATTTTGAAATGGTATGCCAATTCAGAGGGGCACCACTAAAATATTTTACTTGCATACTATCGTATTTGAATCTCAATTGCAATGTTGTTGTTTTTTTCTTTTGAAAGATTTTTAATTCAAGCAGTTTCAACTAAGGCCGTCCACTGTGAACTCAGGATAGTTTAACGCAGACCATCTACTGTTTGACATTAATGAAAATAAAACTGTGTATACCAATGTCAGCCCTAAACGTTATTAAAACGTAAAAAGAAAAGGCAAAAAGACATTTTGAAACGACACACTGTACTTCAAGATATGATAAACTACATAACGTTTTAACAGAAAAAAATTGCAGCAAATAGAAATAAAGCATTTTGTTGAAGAATAAGCTTATTTCTGAAAAAGTTGTTTAACCAATATCACCCTCTTTAGTGAATTCCCTACTTAAATTTGCTTTTCAGAAATACCCTGCAATGGGTTTAAGGGATTACAATCGGAACACATTTATAAAAATTTTTTTTTTTTATTGAGATAATATAACTTAAGTGAAATTTGAAACATTAAATATTTTCCCGTTGCGCTCGTGCGTCTATGTCGAAAATGAAACTAGGAAATAAAACATTTTTCAGTTTCGTCCACTTATTCTTTACCCATAGTTTGTCACCAGAAAATATCAGAATTTGTTTTTCTCCCGATGAGTATCCTTATGTGTGATGAGCTCCATATGTGTGAAGATACATATTGCCTTGAATTCCAAAGACAATCGAATTTATGCTTAGGAGTTAAAACTTCCTTCCTATAACGTACTAAGAGAAGTAGTGATTGTAATATTTAATTTTAATAGAAATTGAGCTTCGTCTTTCTCGTCAGGAATACCTTGGGTTTTTAATAAATGTATTTCTTTTGATGTGTGAAGAAATTTTATCATAACATTTGCAAGTAGACGGAGCCAATTGCAAATTTATGTCAGATGAATCAATATTTAGTATTTTGGTCTCGGAATCACCTGATTAAAAAATATTACAGTGATATTATTTACACCGATAAAAAATACATAATGCTACACCGATAAAATATTACACTGAGTTTCACCTTTTTCAATCACCAAATACGCTGCTGGCCACCCAAAATGCAACACAAAAAAGGAAACATCCGATTGGCCTGAAATTAGCAGCATGCGTCGCCCGCGAGAGGACATGCAAACGATTAGCATTGCAGGGCATATACAAATTATGTGCGCCCGGCACGCCACCAAAAAACATTATAAGAAGGGTGCACAGAAGGCGTGGGTTAAGTAGTGGAAGTGTGTTGTGCTGCCGGACATGTTCGTGGGAAGCTTCCTGGTGCCTCGTCGTAGAATACGGCAGTCATTCCAGCACGTCTCGGAGTTCGACAGAGGACGAAAAGTGGCTTATCGCGACAGCGGTTTATTGTACCGAGACATCATCGCCCGTGTGGGACGACATCCAGCCGCAGTGAGGCGAGTATGGATTCGTTGGTTGCAGGAGGGCCGGATGCACGAACGCGAGCGATTGTCGCAGCCGCGGCACACCACCGAAGGAGATGAACGGCGTGTTGTGCGGCGGGAATTGACGGCTCGCAACGCCACATCACGAACGTTAGCGCAGGAATTTGGGTGTGTTGCGCAACAACCTGTGTCAGCACGTACCGTTCGACGTCATGTGCAGGAGCAGGGACTTGTCGCACGGCGCCCATTTCTACGATTACCAATGACGTTACACCACAGGCGAGTGCAGCGGCAGTAAGCCGTTGAACGCCGCAGCTGGATTAAGGAATGTCACGACATTTTCTTCTCCGACGATTCCCGCTTCTGCCTGCAACACCACGATGGTCGCATCCGCGTGTGGTGGCACCGCGGCGAGAGACTGCATGACGCCTGCATTATGCATCACCATGCCGGTCCGTCGCCTGGAGTTATGGTTTGGGGCGCAATTGGATATGACACCTGCACCCTTCTGGCACGCATCGCCGGTACACTGAACAGCCACCGCTACATGTCCGACGTTTTGGAGCCTGTAGTCCTCCCTTACCTGCAGGACATGCCAGCGGCCACGTTTCAACAGGACAATGGGCGCCCGCACGTGGCACGCCTCGTGCAACAATTCTTCACGGCCCACCAGGTGTCACTGCTGCCATGGCCTGCCTCTTCTCCTGATATGTCACCGATCGAACACGTCTGATCGCTGATCGGCAACAGAATAGCCGGGCAAGCACCACCCGCGGCTTCGCCTGATGAACTGTGGTAACGTGTGGAAGTAGCCTGGATCGACATACCCCTATCTCACATTAAAATCCTCTTTCGTTCGATGCCGCGGCGTGCAGCGGCCGTTATTTCCAGACATGGGGGCCGCACGAACTATTGATGGCTGCGTGTTCCGCAAGTCGCACGGGCCTGTAAGCTCAATTGTTTCTTCTTTGTATCTGTTGTTATGTTTCCAGTAAATCTGGGTTTGCTATCTCGTATCCTTCTTGGTGTTGCATTTTGGGTGGCCAGCAGTGTAGTTGACTGAATGTGACACCATTTTAAAGTTACTACTTGCAATATACTAAATTCGCTTGAAAATCATGTGCCGCCCAGGTGTCGCTCTGTTCCCTGGAACCAGTGACCATAAATTAGGGTTGCGTGACTGCTTACAGCCCATTGAGTTGCGGACCGTGGTGTAAGCGATGGCCTCTGATCGTTCTTCTGAAAGAGGTCCGGGTTCGAATCCCGATGAGGCGTGGATATTGTGTTTGTCTTACGGCACTGACTCTATCTCTCTCTCTCTTCTCTGGAACCAGTGAGCGTAAATTAGGATTGCGCGACTGATTATAGCCCATTGAGTTGAGGGCAGTGTTGTAAGCGATGGCCTCTGATCATTCTTCTGAAAGTGGTAAGGGTTCGAATCCCGGTGAGGCAGGAAAAAGAGAGAGCGAATGCCTTAAGTGAAGGACTGAAACCACGTCTCACCGGAGTCAAGCAGGGACCCATCTTAAGCGAATTGGCAGAAGACCGCGCTTAGTCCATTGCATCACATGCCCGGTATCTCAGATGTTTATTTAATAATTTTCAGCAAAATACTCTATTATGTCACATAGTGTTAGATTAAAATTTCAGTTGCAATTTCCAAAGGGAAAATCAAACAGTAACAGCGCGTCGTTTTGCCAGAAGAAAGCCAGGAACAACAAATGCCTCATAATGAGAAGATTAATGATTCACAATCCTTCAATTTTTTTTATTTGTGTGTGTGTGTATACAGAGTTGTTGATATTATTCTGATTTTATTTGCAATATTGCAATGGAGTTCGTTACAAGACACATACCGACGAAAATTGACATTTCCAAATTCAGAGTACCTGCCGCATAGAGGGTTAAGCGAGGTGTAAGGTTCATATGACATTGTATATACAAAAATTATGCGCTCATCTTAAAACATTGTCACTGGTTCTAGTAGTTCAACAAATCAGATAACTATATAAAAAATTAAGCACTTCCTTGTTTTAAATATTTTTGGCTGAGTGCAATTGCATGAAAGGGAACGGCGAAGTTCCATACAAATTGCGAAAATCAGAAGCTGCACAGTTCGTTAACTAATTGTTCCTAGGGCAGGTATAGACGATTTTATGAACAGCTACGGAAGTTTAAGGTGGTACGAGTGTATAAATTAACAGGACTACGTATAAAGTGGATTTATCCCTTTTCACGACATTCATGTGCGCCGAACTTAAATTGTATCTGCTTCAATTGTCGAAGAAATGGGCAGGCCATAATATTTTGAGTCTTCGGTGTAGATTTTGATTTTTATTGGGTTCTTTCTTGCGGTTGGGTGAAATTATAGGCCAATATGAAGGAATTTGAAAGATAAAAGTTGGTTTCACGCATAAAAAATTCTTACAACGCGAAATTGATGAGTATATTAATGAGAAAAATTTTATTTCAACATCTCAAATTCTTATTCGTGTGATCTTATTTCACATTGGTTGTTTTCAAGAAGGGTGAGTTTAAACTCTCATGGTCGAAGTTAATTGCCACCTGAATTAATTTAGCTGCCTAGGTTCTTCAGCGTACTTTACATGTTAGATAATACCGTCATTATTTGAAAGTAATTATACTAATATTGAATGGGTAAGGTCCTCAGAGATGGGATGACGACAAGTAATAATGCGGTAACGACCCGGACCGGATATTCTGATATCGGAGCGTAGCATTCGGTTGGAGGGGATCTATCAGTAGTACGTATCGTGTGAGGGCGCTCGCGTCATAACTCCGGCATTACTCAGTTAAAATTGTGGAGCAGAGATAGAAAGATGTATCACTGTGAGCAGTGAGCACCCCGAGTGCGATGTTGATGCAAACCAGGCCCTTAAAGAAGTAAATGATTGAAAAAAAGACTAAGTTATTCGAACCTCAATAAAACATATGAAACTCTTCCAGGCTGTGAAGTTCTTTACATACATCATACACGAAAAAAAAATGTAGCTCAAGATAAGCTGGTAAACAGTTATCGTAAAATGAAAGCAGGGGCGAATCGTCCTGATGTGAAGATGGAAATAAATCCAAAGGTCAAACTCTCACAACAGCAGTTTTTTGCTTTAAAACGGTCAGGTATTCACAGTTTTTTACTAAATGTTTCGTCATTGATATGGAAATAGTTCTTGTTTTCACTCATCCACTTCCTTTGCAGTTATTTCTTTCAAAAAGACGACATGTGAATACTTTTTACGCTGTTTTTGCCATTCCTTCATCCAATAAGTGGGCATAACGGGAAGTTTCGTTCTCAAGATAAAATTATAGATAGCTAAACACGCTTTCCTCTGCACATATATTTTCGATTGCACACGAAATCAGTGTACTCCCTGTGACAATTCGACTGGAACTGAAACAAAGTAAAGACGCTTTAATGAGCAAGTAAGGTGTGAAAGTAATGACTGGGTAAATTTGGAGTAATGACGGCGCCGTAATGAAGAGCAGGAATGACTGTATTATCGAACGTGTAAGGTCCGATTTCCATGGATGAGATAAAGTTGGTCGCTGAAGAAACTCTTCCACAATCAGTATATTTGTTTCCGTTGGGGAATATTCAAGGTGCCAGGTTTTTTTCCGCTATTTCGGGACACAAATTCCTCTGTCAGCAAGTCCGAGGAAAATAAGCAGACATCCGTCCCTTGTTTGGGATCACTAGTTACAGAAAAGGAGAGAGCCAGTGAGGTGGGAAAAATAAACACACCACCAATGCATCTGTAGGCATTTGAACCTGCATCCATCTCTGACGAAAGATCATGAGGCTTATGATTCAGACTGTGCCACCAAGCAATCCACAAGTATTCAGATCATGTGGATAAAAAGGAATCAAATATCAATAACTATTTGGTGCTCAGGTTCATTGTATTTGGATGGTTTTCATTAGATGTCATTTAATAGAGCACTAAACCAGATACAATACCAAAATCATAATACCCTGTAGTTTGGAGATCATTGCGCTACCGACTTGTAATAAGAGGATCGAAATGAGAAAAACGACTGATATGAAATACTTTGACAGTAGCTTGATATTTATGACTAGGTTTGGCAGTTCAAGCATCTTCCATATGACTCTTCTGTTAAGCTCTTCGAGCCCTAACATATCAATGGTTAGTGCGAAAGTCAGAATAAGCACCAAAACATCCAGATGTCGGCGATCGTGCAGACTAATACAGGTGGTCGATCAGAGAGGTTATATGTGACCGTGGACATTACTCCCCGGTGGCGAAATATTCTAAATACGAGCTTTTAAATATTCGTTCGAGATGAGACCTTGTTCCGAACCCGGTGAAATATGAATATTGTGTTCGTCTCACGCAATTGCTCTGACGTTTCCCTAGAATCAGTTGCGCTAACTTAATGACGAGCGACTTTTCAAATCTCATTATTGTGCTCACGATGGTCCGTAAAAACCCAAAGGAACAATCAAAAAGCATCTGACATAGAATGATAGATTTAATAAATTTCACATTACCCTAGTATTCCCTTGGCTTGAGGATTTTTTCAAATACCATCTAAAACTTTTTTTTGCGCGGTACTTTATTAGGAAATATATATTTATATAAAATAAACGAATCGGATTTTCTGTTATTACATTAAATATTTTTTTTGGAAAAGGAAGCATACGCTTCTTAAAAACGAAATTATATACTGTCAATTATCTGAATAATTGTTCACTGCAATTTCGCGTTCTGTCAGCTATTAGGGGAGATCCGTTGTTCGGTATGTTAACTTTTACTCCCAAATAGACTTGCAATACAAATAACAATATATTAAATTCATGCCATAATATACAATTAAAAAAATTATCTTTGCATTACAAAATTTTGCTGCCTTCTCATAGTGAAGAACAATACAATATATGTGGATTTACAATTGTAGTCTTTTTATTTTCAAATACGGTACAAATGACTGGAGAACAACTTTTGCGAATTCCAACAGATCATCTTGTTTGATTTCAAAATTTTGGAACCATCTTATACAGCTGCAACTTAAAGTGACAATACTTACTGTGTATTTCGACAAAATGGGAGCCACAAATTTTTTCAAATCTACCCTACCATCTCATGACTAAAACTATTCATCATTTGTATTTCGTTTTTATTACGATTTAATGCATAATACGTTGCCCTAAAATAAAAGATTTACATACCAATATGTCTCAATTGGGATGTAAGGTCAGGTGATGCGTAACATCACAGCCTCTTCTTGACAAATGTGAACCCCGCCTTCTCGTGGTGCATCCTGTTCCCACTAAAGGGGATCTGACGACCGCAAATAGCGGTATAACTATACCATCGGGATTAGAGGAAATGCTATCCCACACTCACCAACCCGCTTGGCCAGCGTGATGAGTTATGGCCAAACCTCTCCAAAATTACTCCACAACTTAAATCTTGGCCCTCAGTCTCCGGCAGCTGGAATGTACCTGGCCAAGGCAGCAGCCAGTGCGACATGAAGGCAGAGGGTGCTAAGAATCCCCGGAGGAACGGACTAGGCTGCCATTTGATGCTGACCTTGGCTACCTAGAACGGATGCTCCATATCTTCTGATTCAAGACTTCTCGAATTGGAAGAGGAACTACAAAGGATCAAGTGGGACATCGTCGAGGTAAGTGAGGTAAGGAGAAAAGGAGAAGCCCTCGTTGAACTAAAAAGTGGACATCTCTTCTACTATCGTGGGACAGATACTGGCAGAACTAGTGGTGTTGGATTTATAATAAACAAGAAACTAAAGGATAAAGTTGTAGAAGTTGAAAGTTCCTCTGACAGAGATGCACGACTCGTTATCCAACTCTCAAAAAGATACCAGGCTCAGATTATTCAAACTTATGCGCCAACCACAAGTTATCCTGAAGAAGAAATTGAAGAATTTTATGAGGAAATTCGTCATCTAAATAATAAACGTAAGCAACACTTGAAGATAATTATGGGAGATTTCAATGCAAAAATAGGGCAACAGCAACAGAATGAAACTTCAGTAGGTAAATTTGGTCACGGCAACAGAAAGCAGCGTGGAAATACTCTCGTTGAGTTTGCAGAGGCAGAAGGGTTTTTCATCTTGAACTCCTTTTTCAAGAAAAGGCCACACAGGAAATGGACATGGAGACATCGAAATGGGACGACAAGTATTGGTTTTATTATGTGTAACAAAAATATCGTCATAGAAGACTGCAGTGTGCTAAACAAGTTCAACACAGGTAGTGACCATAGATTGGTGAGATGTAAGATGCACCTCAACACTAAACTTGAACGTGGCAAGCTCATAAGACAAACAAAATCTATTGACATAACCTTCCTTAAAAAACACCATAATACCTTCAAGTTGGAACTGAAGAACAGGTTCTCTGCTTTAGAAGGCCTAACATCGGAAGAAGTGGACATCTCTGAAGTTAACAGAAAAGTAACCAAAGCTCTTATGGAAACAGCAACAAAATTAGCTGGGTCTAAGAACAAGTTGCATGTGAACAAATTATCAGGAAAAACCAAAATGTTGATGCAAAAAAGAAGAGAGATGAGGACAACTAAAGAAGATGTGACTTCCAAAGTGGAATATATAAAACTATGCAAGACAGTACGAAAATGTATCACTGAAGACGTAAGGAAATTCAACTGTGAACTAGTGAGGAAAGCAATTGAAAACAACCAAAGCCTAAAGATAGCAAATTGACATCTCAGTAAGGGACGAAACAGATTTTGGCACTGAGAAAAGAAGATGGTTCTGTAACACGAAATAGAGGCGAAAGTTTGACAAGAGTGAAAGATTTCTACTCCAAATTATATGAAAAGGATGATACATGTACTCCAGACATCATGAAAAGTACCAGAGTTCTTCCAGTCCTCCCAGCAGAAGTTGCACATGCTATCAAGAACGTAAAGCGGGGAAAAGCTATAGGAGAAGATGGAATTGATGTAGACATCATACAAGAAGCAAGTGGGGAAATCTAAACAGTACTCGCCCAAATTTTCACTCTATGCCTTAATGGAGGGAAGATTCCTGAAGATTGGAACAACGCTACAATGATCCCGCTACATAAAAAAGGTGACATTGAGGATCTCAGGAACTACAGACCTGTCAGCCTTCAGTGTTTTACAAAATCTTCACTAAAGTTCTTTCACACCGCTTGAAGGTAACACTGGACATGGCTCAAACGAGAAAAGAAGCTGTATCAAGGTGTGACCACAGCACTATAGATCATATTCACGTACTGGGAGTACTAATTGAAAGAGCGAGGGAATATGTACTTCAATTATGCATGGCATTTATCGATTATGAAAAGACCTTTGATTCAGTGAAACCATCAGCAGTTACAATGGCTTTAAAATCCTGCGGTATTGAAGATGCATACATTAATATTATTAATAACATCTATGAAAATGCAAGTGCAAAGATTCTGCTGTTTGAGAATACAACACACATAAAAATTTTAAAGGGGGTGAAAGTAGGTGACACCATATCTCCCAAGATCTTTAATGCGACATTGGAAAATGTCTTTCAATTACTGAACTGGGAAAACAAAATGATAAAGATTAATGAAGATTATCTTACTCTCTTTAGTTTTGCTGATGACGTAGTAATTTTTGCAACTACCCCATCAGAGCTGCAGGTTATGATCCAGGAACTTGCTGACAAGAGTAGAGAAGTGGTATTAAAAATGAACTTTCAGAAGACAAAAGTGATGTTCAATGCTTTTACAAAAAATGAAGATTTATCGATTGATGGAGAAAAGCTGGAGATAACAGACACGTACGTTTATCTTGGACAGCAGATATCAAGTGAGGGTCACATTAATGAAAAACTTAATCGGCGTATAAAACCTTCCAGGAGGGCCTTTGGAAGAAACAGCATAATTTTCAAGAGCAATATGCCATTATGTCTTAAAAGAAAAGCGTTTAATCAATGCTTCCTTCCAGTGCTTACGTATGGTGCAGGGACGTGGACCTTAACTAAAAGAAACATACAAATATGCAGACAACTCAAAGATACATGAAGAGGGGCATGCTTGGTGTATCCAGGAGAGATAAGAAGAGGAACTAGTGGATCAGAAAAACGACAAGGTTCAGTCGGTATTTCGAATATTTTCATAAATATCTGTATCTCGTAAATCTCAAAACATATTCGTACATTTTTCTTGAAAGTCATCATGAGCAGAGTAAAATCCCTGAAATGGCAATGGGTTGGACATACTGCCAGAAAAACAGATCATCGATGGACAATCGATATTTTAAATTGGATTCCAAGGGACAGGAAAAGACCCAGAAGAAGACCACATGGGAGTTGGGTGGATGAAATTCGAAAGTATGCGGGAGTAACGTGGAGGGGACTGGCACAAGGCAGACCGTTGAGTAAGAGGTTTGGAGATACTTTCGTCCAACAGTGGATTGATAATGGTTGACAAGGTTGAATGATTATATATATATATATATAAATATATACATTCGAGTAACATTATTGTGACCACCTCCTACTTTTGACATCAACAGCACGTAGCCAATGAAAGATGGCACTTGTAGTGAGCTGGCTTGAAGGTTAAATAAGGTGCTATGTAGCAATTCTGAAAATGTATCGCTCGTTGCTGTCAGGTTTGCCAAAAGGGATAAGTATCGGCATTTGGGCCAAGGGTGGTAGTATTTCTGAAACAGCGCAGTCTGTGAAATCTTCGTGTTCTGCTGTGCTTAAAGTGCACCGTGATTCGAGATACAACACCATTGCGAATAATCAATGGGGAAACTGCGGAGCACCACGAGCCATTGCTGTGAGAGGTGAACGTCATCTTCGAAATTGCGTGAGAGCCGATCGGCACTCTATAGTGGTGTAATTTGTTGGCCAAATGAATCGATCGTACTTCACCCCTTTACGTTTCTTTAATTCAAGACTGACATCGTCCCGGAGATTTGCATTAATGGTATTTAATGTTCTCTAGTTTCAGTCGGTATTTCGTTTATTTTCATAAATATCTGTATCTCGTAAGTCTCGAAACATATTCGTACATTTTTCTTCAAATTTCTGGCTTCCGTTCTGAGTGATCATCCTAGGTTTTTGAACAATTAATTTGGAATGAAAAATAAAATGGAATAACAGAGAAAGTTGATCACTGGAGTATCATTGGCAAAACAAAATACTAACTAAGGTAAAGAAATGTGCAATATAGGAATTTCATTACTACGAGATTCCACAATGCATTAGTTTTATTTAAGTGGTTTTGTTGCTATTGATTAATCCGAACTTCCTCAAAGAAAAGTGAGAACATATATTTCAAATTAAGTGAATTGCAAGTATTATTAAAATGTTTTCAGTATAATATATTTTCTAATTTGGTTCCTCAAATTCTCATCAAAAAATATTTCTGCTTTTGGGATGTTATGCAAACAACTGCTAAGTGCACAAATATAAATTATTTGCGGAAGGGTCGCAAAGCTAAAGACTTATTCATTGATGCAATATAATATTATTGAAATTAAGAGAATAAAGAAAGTCGAAGTATCCCTGTTGTCTATAGTGTGTTGAACCACATACGATATAATTTAATCTCTTTCCACTATGATAAGCCAAACATAACCAGTTGTGTGAACTATTTGGAGGAAAGGTGTTTGTTATTTTTCTTAATTTTTGTCAGATGACATATTCTGTCGTTCTAGAGATCTCTGGTGATCAGCCGAAGATTATCACCATTAACGGCGTTGTAACGCTCAGTTTCTTTGTTTTGCGGTTTAACGACTACCTTGAGAAAATTAATGGGCTATAAGCAGACGTCCATCCGTCCCTAATTTTGGGCTACCTGTCCTGCTGTGAAATATAATGTGAGCAGATTGGGTGAGGTTTGGAGACTCAACCTGCTGAAATCATACTTAACCACATCGAATGACGTAGGAAATGTTTTTCTGAAGCTCTGTATAACATAGACTAATATTTTTGGTTTTTGCTTTAATTGACTTATAGATGAACTGCGATCTACTTTTTTGATCGGCAAACGTCTGGTTAACTTTAGATTTATAATAATATTCTCAATTACTGAAGTGAAATTTTCCTCAACAGATAAAACAGTTAAGGCATTTAACTGTTCTTGATACACTGTATTTCGTCAGCAAGTTTTCACACGCTTCAAAGTAGAGTTCCAGACTCATTCGTACGTCTATTGCAACAAACAAATATTTAGTCGATGTGGGCTCTAGTCTTTGACGTTTCTTTTTCATCCTTCAAAAACTAAAAGTGTGTTACAACAAAAAGCCACTTCGCTTATTTTTACACCTACATGAACGAAACTAACAGCATAATTCTACAAAAATCAAATCCGCTGAGGGTACTGCGGGTAGACGCGAACGAAAGATTGCTTCTGTTAAACAGGAAGGCGACTTGTCGCGATGAACAGTTTTACCCATGCGCAGTTCAGCGAGCATCAGCTCTTTCCTCATTGTTCTCTGAAACTTCGACAACGCGAAGAGTTGACTGGAATAACCTCCCGCAGGCAGGAAGCATTCAACTGCGGTCACGATTCTGCGCGCTCTTGTAAACGGATATGAACGGCTATAATGCGTTAATCAGTTACTCAAGTATTGTAATGACTGAAATTTGTATTCAGGAAATCTGGGAACTAGATATTGATACCGGCTCTCTTTCAAAAAATTCCCATGTAAAACAAGTACCCAATTCCTTTTTATTTTCATGAGGGTCTTACATCTGTATGTCCATTATTAACCGCGCTACAGCGAAACACGACCAATGTAAAAGTTAGATAATTTTACCTTTTGCATTAGCAGATACAATACTGGCCACCCAAAATGCAACACCAAGAAGGAAGCATCCGAATAACCTGAAGTTCGTAGCATGCTTCGCTCGCTAGGGGACATGCAAACGATTAGCATTGGAGATCATATGCAAATCATGTGCGCCCGGCACGCCACCGAGAAGCACTATAAGAAAGGTACACAGAAGGCGGGGTGTAAGTAGTCGAAGTGTGTTGTGCTGCCGGACCATTGCGTGGGAAGCTTCTTAAAGCCTCGTCGCAGAACACGGCAGTCATTCCAGCACGTTTCGGAGTACGACAGAGCAACCGCTGTAGCTTATCGCGACAGCGGTTTATCGAACCAAGACATCGGCGCCCGTGTGGGACGACATCCAGCCACAGTGAGACGAGATAGGATTCGGTGGATGCAGGAGATACGGACGGACCGACGTGAGTGATTGCCGCGGGCGCGGCACACCATCGTACGAGAGGACCGGCATGTTGTGTGGCGGGCATTGACGGTTCGGACTGCCACACTAGGAACGTTAGCGCTAGAATTAGTGTGTGTTGCGCAACAACCTGTGTCAGCACGTTCCGTTCTGCGGGATCTGCAGGAGCAGGGACTTGTCGCACGGCGCCTATTACTCCGATTAACATTGACGTTACACCACTGGCGAGTGCGGCGGCAGTGGGCCATTGAACGCCGCACCTGGATTACGGAATGGCACAACATTGTCTTCTACGACGAATCCCGCTTCTGCCTGCAACACCACTACGGTCGGATCAGCGTGTGGCGGCAACGCGGCGAGAGACTGTATGACGTCTGCATTATGCATCACCATACCGGTCCGTCACCTGGCGCTATGGTTTCGGGCGCAATTGGATATGACACACGCACCCCTCTGGTACGCTTCGCCGGTACACACAACAGCCACCGCTACATCTCCGACGTTTTGGAGCCTGTAGTCCTCCCTCAACGGCAGAACTTGCCAGCGGCCACGTTTCAACAGGACAATGGGCTCCCGCACGTGTCACGCATCCTGCAACAATTCTTCACGGCCCACCAGGTGTCACTGCTGCCGTGGTCCATCTGTTCTCCCTATATGTCGCCCGTCGAACACGTCTGGTCGCTGATCAGGAACCGAGCGGCCCGGCAAGCACCACCAGCGGCTCCGCCTGACGAAATGTGGCAACGTGTGGAAGCAACCTGGACAGACATAACCCAAGCCCACATCCAAAGCCTCTTTCTTTCGATGCCGCGGTGTGTAGCGGTCGTTATTGCGAGCCTTTGTGGCCACAAGAGCTATTGATGTCTGCGTGTTCCGCAAGTCGCACGGGCCTGTAAGCTCAATCGTTTCATCTTTGTTTCTATTGTTATGTGTCCAGTAAATCTGGCTTTGCTATCTTGGGTCCTTCTTGGTGTTGCATGTTGGGTGGCCAGCAGGGTAGATATCTGCACGAAGTCCCCTGTCGCGCACAGCAGGTCTGAGATGGAATTACATCCTTTTCCTATATTTTTAAATAACACGGGCGCGAGTGCCAGTGTTAAATTGAAATAGTGAAACTCAGGTACGCAGAATATTCAAAATGCTATATGAAAATAAAAACAAATGGAAATGCACGTCAACAGAATTCAGAGTCAGGAAAGATCTTCAGCCACGCGAAGAAACAGTATTTCATACCTAACTTATATATTTTCCTTACGTGAGGAGCATCCGGTTTTACGTGTGGAGCATCCATCAAAAACACGCTTAACGTGAAAGGAATTTATCACGGAAACTTTAACATACAGGCGATGTTTATTAAACAAGCAACATGTTTTTGGTAAAATACAAAGATACTTTTCTATTCACATCTTACAGGTAGGACGTTGACGAACGTTTGAAGTTTTGAACATGCACTCCAAAATTTATATTTTGGACACCTTATTTTGTGTGGACATAAAGAGAAAAAAACATACTGTGACCTTAATGCAGTGAAGTTCTTTGTTGAGATCTAACATGCTACATTTATAAAAACGGTGCATAGATAATTTCCTTGAAATAAAAGTTACACCTAAAATCAAATTTTATCATTACCCTGATATTTTTACTTTACGGTTTCGTAAAATATATGAATATTTCATAGACTCTTCGTATATCAAACTCATGTTGGTTGTGGAAAGAAAACAAGCAATGGAAACAAATTATTTCATTGCATACAAATCATACTTACAGGTCTAGGCTACTTCGGCACACACTCACTCCGAAATTGAGACACTTATCGCATCGGGGTCCGAGCTTTCGTATTTCTGCATCAAAATACGCCGCCAACTTGGAAGTCAGGCGTGATTGGACGCCATTCTTCAACTCCTCATTGTCACTGAAGCGCTGCGAATATAACCAGGTTTTCACCTGGGTAAAAACGCGATAATCGCTCAGTAACAGATCCGAGCTACACGGAGTGTAACCGAACACCTCCCAGCAAAACTGCTCCAGCTGTGCTCTTGTGCGTGCAGCAGTGTGTGGCTGCGCGTTGCTGGGGTAGAGCCCGACGTCTGACGTCAGCGTCCCTCTCCTTTTATTCTGCATTTCCCGGCACGATTTTCTTAGTGTTACACAGTACCTCTCTGCCATTATTGTGGTTCTTGGTTCCAGGATGTCAGTAAGAAGCAGTTCTCATTCTCATCGAAGCGCTGCTATCCCAACAAGGTTTTTACGTGGGTGAAGAGTTGATAATCTTTCGCTGCCATTTCCAGTTTATAGGGAACCTAAACAAATTGCTCTAGTAGTACACGTGTGCATGTATCCTTGTGTATATGAGCGCTGTCGTGGATGAGCACAACACCTAACGTCATCATTCGTCTCTTTTTATAATGAACAATATTAAGTTAAGCTTAAGATAGGCCAGATGGATTCAATGGGACGTTTGAGACTCCATGTCTCTCATAAGCCAGTCAGTTTTCCGGAAAACCACAGAAGCTGCAGCTCGCGTAGGTTTTCCTTGATGTGAATTCGTTATTCTAGATTTAACGAACTTCATTCTAGGAACTTCTCTTCTGGGAAGTATTTCTAATAAGAGTTTGTTAGAGAAGCATTTGTGATTTTTGTTTTCAAATCTTAGTTCTCATGCAGTACAATTGGTTATATTTGTAAAGAAGATACAGCGTCTTCCACACAATATCAAAAGGGATCAGAATATTTCTAAACTTGCTTTTTCTGCTCAAAAATCACCTAATTTGGTATTTTTGTTTGTTTGTTTGTTTGATTGAATGTGTAACGACCACCGTTAGCAACTCAATGGGCTATAAGCAGTCGCCCGTCCCTAATTTAGGGCCACTGGTTAAAGGGAAGGGAGAGAGCCAGTGTCGTAAGACAAACACAGCATTCATGCCTCACCGGGATTCGAACCCGTACCCCGTTCGGACGAATGATCAGAGGTCATCATTTAGACCACTGCGCCACCGGGGCAGCAATCTGGTATTCAGCACTACATTGCAAGAGTACAACTTTTCCGCAAATTAATCGTAATCAAAGTTACTGCAGTGATTCGCAACTGTTAGAAAATTATAAGTATTGTCTATACTAAGTTGACTTTCCTAGAGTCGCAGTTTATTATGAAGTGACTTCATGTGTGAGGACAGCTCATGAATCAATTGTATTTCAGACTGTAATTTAGTTTTGAGTTCATTATGATGTGTTGTGACGTCTACAAGAAATACCAGCTCCAGTTTCTAACTCGCGCACAGATTTTCCTTTTCTGTCCACAAAAACAGATACATTATCTTTCAAATCATAAAAGCGCTTCAGTATCTTCCGTTGAAGCGCTTTTATCTAAGCCCCTGTCTATCGATTAGATGCTGTAACGGACCGACATCTAAAGTGCAATCTCATTTTCATTACTGGAAAACTTTAAAGTCTTTAGGTAGCTGGCGTGCCACATTCAGTGAAATTTGGAAAAAAGTTCCCCGGCCGGAAAAATTACGTCAGGGGCCGCAGACGCCCGCTGGACGTTCGTTGAACATAATTTGCCTGAACTACGTTTTAAACTGCTGAGTATAATTTTTCACAATCTTCAGCACTGGTTAATTTACAATGTAAAACTGAAAGGAAAATTTCGGGAATTACGTTGCCTTCCTGTTAAGCAACCTGAAATACATAATAAATTGAACCCTTAATTCATCTCTCACGTTATTTCTTGTTCATACAGTTTGCAAGAATCTACAAAACAAGTAGTTGGACTGTTTCGAAATATATTCATTATGGGATGTCTGTTATTTTATTTGATTCTTATTGTATTAACAGCAACCGTTTGTTTGTAACTGGAAATCGCACTTGACATTTTTCCCACTTTAGTGCAGCATAAATTTTGATCATTATACACTTTTCTTTACTCATTTACTCCATTGTACCCATTTTAAGAAGAAACAATCATTCGTTAAGAAATGTTAACACGCAGTTGTCTTTAGCTTGCTTTCTTTCATGTTTAGTGACTACATTCATTTAGATTTGTAGCCCGAACATCATGGTTTATCCGCTTAATTACATTTCGCGGTCTGAGTACCCGACTCTAAATTGCATTCAATTTCTTTGTATTTCAGTGGCTTACGAGATGTTTGCTATATTTCTAAGTTAGGTAATCCTTTTTGATAACGCTTTTTAAAAGTTGAGTTTCAGATAATTTCTGTTAATAAAATCCTCATAGTTATGGTTTTTCTTTCCGTGCCTCATAATTTCTCATCTGAATAACACGTTTTCCCTTCCAGAGCAATGGAAACACGACGTCTTAAAAAAAAGTTAAGGCTCTGTTTCAAACAGTTGAAACATTGGTGGGGTGTCATTTTCCAATTGTACTCCTGCAGCATTTTGAAGCATAGAGAAAATTCACATTTGCTTGAAGAGACAACCCAAACTTTGTGTCATTGCTTCGAAAGGCTAAAATTGCTATATAACTCAATCAAATGTGAAATGCATTAAAAGGTTACTTAACAAAGTGCTAAGTTTAAGGTAAATAGAATACGACGACTAGCACCAACATAGAGAGAGATATTTCCTATCTGAGGTTGAGAGACCCGAACCCTCAGCGCTCTGCGCCTTTTGTCAGGTGAAAAAGAGAAATATTAGATGTTTGGGAACAGATTTCCCTGATAGAATAGTACGAAAGAAAAGTATGGAAATATTAGAGGAGAGGGAGTAGACGGTTACCCGTTAAGGAGTGAAGTTGTAAGCTGCCCTACATACTTACCTGTAACAACAAGCCATTGCAAGTGCTATTTCTCTCCGCAGAAAAATGCCCGGTACATCTGTGCCACAGAAGAGCACAGGGGGAAAGGAAGGAAAGGACACGGGAGAGGGGAACCTGGAAAAAAAAATCATCACACACAGAACATCTTTCCCAGAGAAGAATCGTCTTTGAACTCCGGGTAAGACAAAACTGGCCATTTGCTCAGTGTTGCTCGCCAGCCAATGAGAGAAAAGATTTTTCCCCATTGGTTTACAGAATTTTTTCACTGGTTTACTTTTGTTGATTCTTGACAGGCATGTCAGATTAAATATAGCTGAGGTGGTGTGATCACAAAGTTACACCGATCGAGGTTTCAGATGCAACATTTTGCTCGGCTCTTAAAAGGGCCTTTTTTTTTTTTTTTGTTTTGTTTTGTTTTTTTAATTAAGGAAAAAAACAACAAATTTTAACATAAAAGGCAAGACCAACAATACCTTGTTTTTTTTAAGGGCAGAGATATTTAGTACAAAAAGATAAATCTTTTATGCAACATTTTGCTCGGCCCTTAAAAAAGCCCTTTTTTTTTTTTTTTTTTTTTTCTCATTTTAATTTAACTAGGTTTCTTCACATGGGTGAAGTATGTTTTCAAAACAGAGTACGGCTCTTAGAGGATCCCACCCCCTTTTTTTTTTTTATTTAACGAGATTAATTCACATGTGTGAAGTAAATTTGCAATCAGAGTAAGGCCCTTAAAAGAGCCTTTTTTTTTTTTTTTTATCAGAAATTCTTCATAGGTGAGAAATAACCTCTAAACCTAGTCCCAGTTATTGTTATTTTTTTTGCTAGGGTAGCTGTGAATTGGGTTAAAAAATTCTGTGAATTGGTTTACAGAATTTTTTCACAGGTTTACTTTTGTTGCTTCTTGACAGGCATGTCAGAGTAACCATAGCTTGGGGTGGTGTGATCACAAACAGAGTAACCATAGCTTGGGGTGGTGTGATCACAAAATTACACCGATCGAGGTTTAAGATACTCGTTTAGAGTATGCAACATTTTGTCGGCCCTTAAAAGAGCCTTTTTTTTTTTTTTTTTTTTTTATCAGAAATTCTTCATAGGTGAGAAATAACCTCTAAACCTAGTCCCAATTATTGTTATTTTTTTTGCTAGGGTAGCTGTGAATTGGGTTCATTTCTGGAACTTTATTTAAGATAGTTTTTGGCCTTTTATAACTGTCAGTTTCATTGACAGTATAGTTAATGGCCGCTCTGACCAGAGGATTAGGATGAATCTTAGCTTTTTCATAGTATCTGTAAGCTAAGTCATACATCGTGTAATGGATGGAATTAATATTTAGCATGCTTCGGATAGCATGGTTTGAAGTTCTTCCATCAAGTCCAACCATATATCGTAGGGTTTTATTTTGAAATGAGGTAATCTTATTTTTCTGCTGTTTGTTGCAGTTACCCCAGATAGGACAGGCATAAGTAATAACAGGGCTGATACAGGCTTTCCATATCAAAGTTTTGTTTTTCCTGCTAAGCCTTTTATTTTTTATTATTGGCTGGAGACTTCCTCTGATCTTAAGGGATTTGGACACAGTTTCTTTAATATGCTTGTTCCAGTTTAGGTTGTGGTCCATAAAAAGTCCTAAATATTTAACATCATTTACCCAAGGTATTTTTTTAGCACCAACATATTTATATTTCATTTAATTTATAGATAAAATTTGTTTCCAATAAATTAGTTTACACTTCGACAACTGCCTGTTAAAACTCAAAATAAACATTAATCTTATTTTCATGACATATTTGATTACTGTACATGCTAAATAAATAAGCAATAAACAAAATAATTTTCATATGAATTTTATCGAAAATATTTGGACGAGTTTTATTTTCAAGGCCCTTATTCTTAAATAAAAACCGCGTGGTAGAAAAGAAAATCACATGTGCCATTAAATTCAAGTCTTGTTTACTGCATACATCCTCGAACATAAATTCACTAAATACTTCGTTTCACCGAGTTAATTTTTTTCAGCTATGTAGGAAAAATAAGTTCTGTAATGTTTCCTTCTGTCAGATATTTCTTCTCAAGATATCTTAAAATGCAAAACATCAAATGCCACATTTTGTTATCCCACCTCGATTTGATGCTCCTTTTTATGACAACGTGCCTACATTTAATCTTACACATTCTAAATTTTTGTGCTGTAGTAAATGAGGTTAACTTCCTTAATTGTGATTAATCTCGTTACCGATAAAAAATAAATGTGGTATGATTTCATGCTTTCTCGCATGGGAAATACACTGCTACCACCCAAAATGCAACACCAAGAAGGTCACGAGATAGCAAAGCCAGATTTACTGGACATATAACAACAGATACAAAGATGAAACGACTAACCTTACAGGCCCGTGCGACTTGCGGAACACGCAGACATCAATAGTGCCACAGTTCATTAGGCGTAGGCCTGGGTGGTGCATGCCGGGCCACTCGGTTGCCGATCAGCGACCAGACGTGTTGATGGGCGACATATCGGGAGAACAGGCGAGCCACGGCAGCAGTGACACCTGGTGGGCCGTGAAGAATTGTTGCACTATGCGTGTCACGTGCGGGCGCGCTTTGTCCTGTTAAAACGTGGCAGCTCTCAGGTCCTGCAGGTAAGGAAGGATTACAGGATCCAAAACGTCGGAGATGCAGCGGTGGCTGTTGAGTGTACCGGCGATGCGTACCAGAGGGGTGAGGGTGTCATATCAAATTGCGCCCCAAACCATAACGCTAGGCGACGGACCAGTATGGCAATGCATAGTGCAGGCGTACGACAGTCTATCGCCGTGGTGCCGCCACACGCGGATGCAACCATCGTGGTGTTGCAGGCAGAAGCGGGATTCGTCGGTAAAAAAAAGTGTCGTGCTATTCCGTAGTCCATGTGTGGCGTTCAACAGACCACTACCGCCACACTCGCCGGTGGTGTAAGGCCAATGGTAATCGGTGCAATGGGCGCCGTGCGATAAATCTCCTCTCCTGCAGACAACGTCGAACGGTACGTGCTGACACAGGTTGTTGCGCAACACAACCTATTTCCTGCGCTAACGTATGTGATGTGGCGGTGCGAGCAGTCAATGCCCGCCGCACATCATGCCGGTTCTCTCGTTCGGTGGAATGCCGCGGCCGGGGCAATCGCTCACGTCCGTCCCTCCTGCACTCACCGAATCCATACTCGCCTCATTGGGGCTGGATATCGTCCCACACGGGCGCCGATGTCTCGGTACGATAGATTGCTGTCGCGATAAGCCACTATTCGTGCTCTGTCGAACTCCGAAACGTGCGGGAATGACTGCCGTATTCTGCGACGAGGCATCAAGAAGCTTCCCGCGCACAGGTCTGGTAGCACAACACACTTCCACTAGAATATATATATTCGTAGATACCAGCTTTTCTCCAAAGAAAGATTACGGCAGCATGTGGCCACAATTTTTTGTAATACAAAGAAAGGGTTTTTTGGTATATTCTGATAAAAATGAATTATATATTAAAACAGTTTCAAGTGAAACTTTTTAATTAAACAGTAGATAAAACAAATCATTACGGCAGGAGTGGCGAATTGAATGATTATAAGTGGCGCATTGCATCCTTACGCCTACTTATTCTTTTGAAGTAGGCGCCATAACTGAATTTATCCAACTTCATATTTTCAACACCTGAGTGCTCCCAGTTCAATTCATACAGCCTTCTTACTCATCAGTTCAGCCGATTTTTTTTGACAGTTTACAATTGAATGTTGTGAACAGTGTGTGTGTGTGTGTGTGTGTGTATAAGAGGGAGAGAGAGAAACTGCGTGAGTGAGATGTGGTACGATTGAAAACGGTGCGACTCACCAAATAAAATATTCTCGCAAAAACTCTGCTTCAAACTCCACGCCGTGCTGTGGGTGGCTTACCTTGGCAGGTCGCCAGTAAACATCGCTAAGAAACATTACTTCAGAGCGCTTTTTCCCACGAGTGCTGCGCCCTCTGGCAGAAGAAACTGAGTGAGCCATCGTGGCGTGGTGTTTGAAGCAGGGTTTTTGCGAGAGCGTTTTATTGAGTGTACTAGCTTGGTTTTTGTATTGAAAGTGATTGAAAGACAGATTCAAGAATAAATATATCTGACGTTTTTCGAAGAAGAGCGCCACTACTGTTATTTAACGCGAACATAGAATTCCAATCCTACATAATTGATATTCTGTGACTGTGTGATACGACGTACGTACTTCTGATCTATTTGTTCTTTTTCAACATTTAGATTTTTAGAGTTTTGTACGTTTCTATTTTTTTTTATTCCTGTTATCCATCACATAGCAAAAGAAAATAAGCAAAAGAAGCGCAGAGTGTGATAGTAAGTGTGAATTTAACGAACAGTGGAAAAATGAGTTGTTATTTATAGCAAGTCCATCAGGAAAACTGTTTTGCATTGTTTGTGAAAGTACTCTTTCACATAATAGAAGACATGATCTTAATAGACACTATAAAACACAGCATCAGACTAACATAGAAGAAAAAATGAAGCTTGTTTTTGGGTCTGAGTTACGAAAAGAATATGTGAATAAGAAAAAGGAAGAAATCCGAAGAAGACAAAATATATTTGCTAAAGTAAGTTGCGATGACTTGGCAATGACAGAAGCGTTATATGAAATTGCTTTAGCATTGGAGAAGAAAAGAAACCTTTTTCTGACGGGGAAGAAATTGTGAAGCCTTGTCTCCAAATATTTGCACGCTGTTTTGGTAATAAAGGTATTGAAAGGAAAGCAGACGAAATTGCTGTATCAAGGCAGACAGTTACGAGACGTATCGAGGAACTGTCTCAGGATGTATCTCAGCAACTGGAAGACTTTGTCCATTCTTGTACTTTCTGTTCTCTAGCTTTGTATGAATCCACGGACACATGTGATGTTGCCCAGTTAACTATTTTTATAAGAGGAATTGATGATAAATTTCATGTCTTTGAAGAACTTGCCAATCTGGAGTCATTGCATGGTAAAACGAGAGGATCAGACATATTTGAAAAAGTAAAATCATGCCTAGAAAATTTAAAATTAGATTATAGAAAACTCATCAGTGTGTGTACGGACGGAGCGCCTTCAATTATAGATAAAAACAATGGCACTACAACTTTGCTTGAACAATTTTTAAACCGTCCTGTATTTAAATATCACTTTATTATACACCAAGAGCAACTGTGTGGGAAGACTTTAAATATGCAGCATGTCATGCTACCGGTTGTGAAATGTGTGAATAAAATTAGAGCAAGAGCATTACACAGACGAGAATTCAGATAATACTGTCAATTGTTAGATTTGGAATATGGTGAACTTGTCCTTCATTGCGAGGTACGCTGGCTTTCTAAAGGACAGGTTCTGAGTAGATTTTGACAATTGAAAATTGCTGTTTCTAATTTTTTAGAACAGGAAATTAAACCACCTGATGAAAGAACTCTATTATTGGACAACAACTGGCTATTTGATTTGGCAATTTTAGTTGACGTTACTAGCCATCTCAATGATCTAAATTTAAAACTACAAGGGAAGAATAAGTTATATCCTAGCTTAGTCAACAGCATCAGTTCATTTAAAATGAAATTAAAACTGTTCACCTCTCATTTAGAAAATGAGGATTTGACTCAATTTCCACACTTGAAAGAGCAGAGTGAATGTGCTGCGGATAATAGCAATTTGACCCAATATATTGAAAAAATCAAGATATTGCAAGCGTCATTTGAAAGAAGTCGTTTTCATGATTTTGCTAAAGAAGAAAACTGCATGCTCACACTTATAAAAACATTTTTACTTAGTGAACAAAACGTAATGCAGATGCCTAGTAACATACAAATGGAAGTGATTGATTTAAAAACAAATTCATTATTATAAATGAAATTTGATGAGCTTTTTCCAGATCAAAATGATTGTAAAATAATTAATTTCCGGCGTTCATTACCCTGTGAACATTTCCCAGAGCTAAGAAAATCTGCAGAATGTTATATATGTCGCTTTGGAACGACATACAAATGTGAACAAGCATTTTGTCCATGAACTTGATTAAAAGCAAAACAAGGTCGCGAATAACTGATTTAAATTTGAAGAATTCTCTGCTGCTCTCAGTAACAAATTTTACACCAAACATTGAAAGACTAGCGATATACAAACACGCTCAAAAGTTTCATTAATGGTAAGTAATGGCAGCTGTAATACATATTGTTTTACATACAATAATTAAATCGTTTAAAAATGTCGATTATGTCTGTAAACAAAAGAGAGCATTTCTGAATATTGTAGATTGGTGCTCCCATAAACGTGTCTTTTGAACTGGTGTAAATTAATTAATTAATTTAATTGCGTGATTGAGTTATTTCTTTTCCTCCCCTTAGCAAAGAATGTCCTACCCCTATCCCTATTTTTCAACCCCAAACCTGAGTTGTATGGCGCATCTGAACTCATACGTGAAAAAATTGGTGCATTATATGTAAAAGGTTGGCCACCATTACATTACGCTGTGCTGATAAAGATTACCATACAACTCATTTCCAGTCATTTTATCAAAGGTTTCTGGGATTCTACACTGTAATATCATTAAAATTTTATTTCGGTGCTGTGGATTTTCGTAACTACCATATTTTAATCTCTAAATTTTAATGGCCATTACGTTCTGTGATTTGACCAGGTTGCTTTATCAGATCACAGAGATGACCAAGGAATGATTCTGATCTTGCTTATGTGAAAGTGTAGGAGGTATGCTCTATTGCATGTGATCACCTATGTACCAAGTGCCTATAATTAAACATCTATATGAAGTATTACTCGGATATCTTTATATTTCCATGTCGGTGCTATTGTAGCATCTGGGTTTTCTCTTTATCTCGTAAAAACAGTCGCTACCAGCCTGGCTCTAAAATTTTCCCATAATATGAAGTTCTGTATTTTACAGTAATACATAAGAATAAATATCTTTTTTATACATAATTGTAAAAAAATGTTTTCGTTCTTAGTGATGAACCTTTGCGTTTTAAAAGCAAGACTGAACTTGCTTCTAAACTTGCTTCTAGGGTTTAAACAGAAGTAATGTTGGTGGTAGTATGCTTACTTCACGAAACGTTTGAGAAATGTATGTCTTTTTATGTTAGTAACTGAATATTACTTTATTGGTAATAGCATGTTAAGAATTCAAGCTAGTCTTTTCATTGCCATAATATAAATTTATATGTGTATAGGTCTTTCTGAACAAAATTACGGCGGTTTGTTTTCAGTAAAATTCAAAACAGCAAGTACATAACGCTTTAATTTAAATTATACATATTATAATAACAATGCCGCTGTAAAGTGTTTCGTCTGGAAGCTGGTAAAAGTTCATTCAACAAGATATTGTACATCGGGCTTTTGAAGTAGTCATCCTATTTTTGTTGTAAAACATCTTGAATTAATACTCCTGTCTACTGCAAAATCTAGCATAATGATATTTAGAAATATACCTGTCGGTTGATTTGACGATTTAACAGGCTGGGACGAAATAATTGGGAGTTAGGAAAATGGGCTGTAATCAGCTCTCACCGATGTATTCACTGTGTAAGAAATGGACCAAAAGCGGTTGGAACGAGTCAACTTGCCCACGAGAAAACTTGCTTTCCCATTTAGCTATGTAATTCAAAGTTGTCATTTATGGAGATGATTGGCCCTAATCCTTTCTCACTGATCACCCTTTAAAAGGGTTGTAACAATGACGAAGAACATAAGAAAGGAGATAGATGATGTTTGAGTCCCTCGTTATTACCCCTGGTATGATGCCCCGGTCATGTCTTGCGTTATGGAGCAGATAATAAAGAAATTTTAACGGCTGTTACCAAGAAAGGTCTATTGATATACCAATCACCAAGGACTAGCACCAAGTTATAGTGGGATGAATATCACTATAGACTAGTGGAATGCCTATCGTCAGTGACAGGTTCATGGTCAGTGTTGATCAAGTGAGAGGGGGAAAGAAATTGTTGTCGGGCAGCTTTCGTAAATCCTGAACGCTATGTGAATATTTCTCTTTGGGAAACGTCGAACCATGATGGTCTGGTACATGCCCAGTTATGCTGATAATCTCGGAGTACTATTTGTCGGTTTTGCCTCGACGGCCTGGGTCACGGCCTCCGAATCGTGACCGTATCTGATTATCGAGGTTTCTGTCACCTGAATGAAATTCCATGAACCAACTGTTTGCGGTGGTGAGGAGAACGGAGATTTTACTTTTCGCATTACAAATGTTTCAAGTTGTTTGAGCAGCGTTATGGCTGAGTTCAAACTCGTAAAGCAAAAGATCCCTAATTAGCTGGTGTTGGATGTTCATATTTTAGGCGTCCCAATAACAGACAGAGCGACGACATGCAATACTGTTCACAGCAGCGACTGCCACTTTACATTCCTTTTGACTGACAGCAGTGCGCGCCTTGAACTAGTTTAAATACGTGACATATACCCCGCAGCACATACGTTTATGCAAATATTGCGAAACTTTGGATTCACCTTCTGTATTTTCTCATTTTGTGTTAATTCTTTTCTTGACAACATAGTACAAAGTATTTTGGTTATAAGATTTACATTTAAGGTAATGTTTCATCGTATAATATTTTGTATCTTTGATTGTAGAAAAACAAGGACAGTAAATGAAAGAGAACATATGAAGGAAAATTTTTCTTTAGCTGTAATCACAAGGCTATAAATTTAATGATTTACGCAAATTCAACATGAAAATCAGCACGACTTTTCTTAAATTATGAGTGCAAACAGCGTACATGATGGGGAATGTACGAAGCCAATTTTGGGAGGGAAGTTCAATTTCTAAAACCACAATTTCAACCGCAAACAGAACTTAGACTTTACTTATCATAGACAGTCCAATCTAAACTTCAAAAGAAAATATGTGATTACTACCTTCCAATTATTTGGAAATGTGGTATAAAGGACACCACACACTACGCCAGAACGTAAACGAACCTTACTCATCGGAACACGAGGTAACGGAAAACAAATTTGCGGACACTCTTGGTTGGCATTACAAAGACCAAATCTAAGCGATATATTTTGCAAGATGTCTACCGTGCTGGAATTAATGTCGGCTTACTGTAATTATAAGACTTATAAAGGATTATCTCTCTAACTTATCCGATGTCACTATAAGTTGTGTTTAGTAAACAATCTAATCTTAGTAAAAACCTGATAGCGTACTTCTCTAGGAGTATTAGAAAGCAAATAAGCAACTTTCCAGTGCTTCCTGGGACTAAAAGGGACTTGCAGAATAATCACTTCGTAATTGTTTTATCAAAAACACTGAACTGCTCTTGCGAGATGAGATTTTCAACATAGTGAAATGAAACATGTGTGCATAGAATGAAGAGGATTTAGTTTTCTTCTATTATATGAAACAAAATATGGGCTTTAAACTATTATACTTAAATGGTCATAGTATAAAATTACATTGATTAATAAAGTTTACGAAGCTAATAAAAAGATGATTCTGGATTAAAACGAAGAGAGGCGTAGTTCAGAAGCACAGAGGTGCTGGTTTGTCGCTATCTCGTTGTTGTTTTTTTCTCCAGATAGATTATTGTACCATAAGGAATATTGCTAGACACAACTTTGGCCTAAAAGTACTAATTGCTAAATTTGAGAAGGGAGAAAATACAAACTCAGGTAGAAAAAACCTCATAGCTATTAGCAGATAAGTCCAGAAATTGCTCTAAGTATCAAAAATACAGAAAAGTGTTTGTGGTTTTGTATTGTTTTGATGCTACAGCAATAATTGTAGTGGTGAGGGTGCAAAAAAGAATCATCCATACTCCCCGGCTGTTGTTTAAACTTTTACGAGCAATCAAATCAAGATATTTCCACACGTTTTCGAAATTCTTGAATATCAGATTTTCTCTTTCAGAATACTCAATGAAAGAGTCAAAATTATTGCATGAAGATGATTTATACACGAAACTGCTTTTGGTTTGATTGGAAAAACAGTTTTCAATTGACTTTAAGATTCACATAAATTTCCAGTTTTAGCTAACACAATGTTATATATAAATTATCTTTCAATATAAATACTAGAACTTTCTTTAAATGTCGGTGCTCGAAATGTGTCTGCAAGAAATTTATGTTAATTTAACCAGGTATATCTGTATACCAAGCTGAATTTTGCGATTAGCTTATGTTTCCCAAAGAAAAATGAAATTTGCGAAAAAGGTAATAAACCTATTTTACATAATGCTTACGAATGTCTTTAACAATGATCATTACAAAAGATAACGGAAATTGATGAAGATGGTTCAGATAAGATCATTGAAGAAAACTTGCATGATAGTTAAAGCTGCACCTGATGGGAATTAAAAAAACACCAGGTCTGCAGGTTTTCCTATGTCAACAGTCTAAAATGTACCACGAAAAATATTGCAAGACACAAATTTTGCCTTGATGCATTAGAATTCAGCGCGATACTTTACCCTTAGTGATGTTTCCAAGTTGTATTTACTGAGATAATATTTTTCACGATTTGAGGTCTTTTGAAAAAGGTTTCCAGTTTACGAACATTTTGTGAGACGTATCAGAAAGTTTGATGTGAAACATTGTTTTAAACACCACTTTGTTTTTCGCAAAGATAAAATTAACAGAAATGGGCAAACAAGATTGTGAAAATCTTTTGGAAATGATAACTTCTTGGATTCACAATTTTGGTCACTACTTACAGTAGTGGCCAAAATTGTGAAAACCTTTTGGAAATGGTGTATTTTTGAAGTTTGATGACCCATAACACCATTTTTTTTTAGTTATACCATAAAATTATATATTAATGGAAATATAATTTCATCAAGAATGCAATGCAATACCTTTTATGAAGGCTTTTATATTAGAACAGCACTTTTATAAAGAAGAAAAGTAAAACACATGGAATAAATGAGTTGTACAAAAATTCTGAAAATGTCAGTTAATACTTAGTTGGGTAGCCTTTAGCGTTAATTACGGCCTTACAAATCCTTCACATGAAGTGCACCAAGTATTTTAGTTCTGCAGCTAATGTGAAACCAAGAATGAATTATTGCTTCTTTTAATTGGGTTTTATTGCTGGTTGCTTCTGACTAACAAGATTATTTAGTCGGTTTCATAGATTTCCGATGGGGTTAAAGTCTGGGCTATTTCCAGTCCATTCCAACAGTGGAATGTATCTTGAAACGGCTTTTTGCACCCAGCAGCAACATGACATGGAGCTGAATCCTGTTGAAATGTAAATGCTTCATTATCTTAGAAACGATCATGTGCGGAAAGCTTCACTTTGGGCTCACTTATTTCATTAATGTATTTTTGGCCATTTATATTCCCAATAATCACGAAAATTCTGTCCACACCTTTTGATGTTATACAACCCCAGATCATAAAACTAACTGGTTGTTTCACGGTACATGCAATGCAATCAGGATGCAAACCTTCTCCGATGCTTCTCCTTACGTATTTTATGCCATCACTACCAAACAGGGAGGTGTTGGTCTCGTCACTCCAAATAACACGTCCCATTGTTCCGCTGTCCTGGTTTAAAAGATTAAACTGGGCTAAAACATGGGTTTTAGCCAAGTTTAATCTTTTAAACCTTTGATCGGTGGATAAAAATGGCTTTTTTCGTGTAATTCTAGTTTTTAGACCAAATTCCTGCAGTCTGCGCCGAATAGTCCTTGCACTCAACTTTACATTGCATTGCGCCATTTTGTCTTTTATACACCCTTATGATTTTCTTCTGTCACCTAGTTAAATTCTCTTAATTTTTCTATCATCGCTTCCTATTGTGCACCTTTTCCGGCATTTACCAGTCTGGTTTTCTAGTAACTAAGTCTCCTTATACGTCTTCAAAAATTTAGAAATGCTACCATTGGTTAAGTTTCCAGCAATTTTTCTTCTAATTTCCTCATAACTGAAGCCTTGTTCACCTAATAGTACTATTTTGCATCGCTTTCAGGATGATCAGTCAACAGTTTGCGGTATTTCTTTAATTTTATTACCATTTACAAGCTCTCCAAATGAAGTATTTCCTACCAAACCTCAGTTGCCACCTTCCTGAAAAACACCTGTAAGAAATACTCCTTAGGGTTTTGTGTGAAAACTACAAATTTTTCTCTATTATGAGACATGATAGAGATTTAATACAAAATATTTCCCGCTTCAGTTTATATAGTGTTCCCTTGATGGACATTAATGGACAATCTGCAAACCTCTGCTATGTGGGTTCGACCTTCAGAAGCCTGGGAATTCGATGGGATGAGCATAAATATGCGCTCCGTAAAGGAGCTACTACCTCGACATTGTCTAAGACCGTCATTGAAAGTGACGTAAGACCTGATTGGGAAAAAGCGAAATTATTATCGACAGCTTCTACAAAATCCCTATGCATTTCACTGAGAATTTATATATTATGAAATTTGGATTTAATGCTGCAAAGAAGACGTTCCTGTCTACATCCCTAGTGCCTGGAGAAATTTCGTTTTACGATACCCATGTGAAGAACCACCAAGATAATCTTGATGACTTTAAACAGTTTGTGCTGAATGGCAGTCATTTATTTGTTTTTTGCTTTTTTTTCTCATTTACGTAATATCTATTTAATGTGCTCATGTGTGCAACTATTTAAACCAAGAGCCGCTTCAATATTATTTCACTCATCGGTCTGCAGATGCGACCATAGTTGTTGCGAAAGTGCTCGCTAAAGCCTTGAAACTACCACATTTTTATACTGTAAATAAAGACATTTTAAACCTTACGTTTTTAGATGACGATTTGGAAGTGTGTTGTGTGCGCTTTGTAACAAGCTAAATTTGATCGTGTCGTGCTTATGTTATCGTTTTCTCCGTCCGTCCATCCATCCGTCCGACAGTGGTCATCATATATCTTTAACTGTTTCTCCGATTTGAAAAATTCTTTTTGCATTGGGAAGCTCAAAATATGAAAATGATAATCTTTCATTTCGTTTTTTTTAGTGATGCATAAGTTCGCTGCTAGAGCACGCAAATTTAGATGATCCGGAATTCAAAATACATTTTATTCTCTATATTTGCCTCTAAACATACGATTGAAAAAAATATTTTACCTTTCGATTCCATTTATGTCAAAGCGTATTTTAGGCAGGGTCACTAATTTAAGTTACTCAAAGATTTTCTTCTAGGAAGCCTAAGATTAAATAGCGTTTTCCTCGATATTTTGATTTCTCAAACTCGAATTTGGACAATTTTTCATTCAGCTGATAAAGCTCCTGATGGGGAAATATTTTGCATGTAATTTCCAATTTTTAATAAAGAACGGTTGGCCACAAAGGGGCGCAAAACTTTAATTTATGTTTTTGATGCATTCGTCATAAAACCTGAGCTTCTGAAATCTCGAATGAAAAAGTGTCTTTCGTGGACTAATACCACTGACATCGATAAACCTTTTCGGAATATTTTCTTCTTAAAATATTGCTTGATTTCTGCGCCAAGGGACAGAGATGTATATCCTAAATTTATCAACATCTCTGTTTGTAACGGTCCAATTTGGAACATTTCTGCTTTATTAAATAGAGTTTGTGCTGCGTTACGTTTTTATGTAATTCAAAAAATTTTAAGTACTTCATAGCCTGTCTAGGGGACGTTAAGGTAAACTGCGTTTCCCCGATATTTCTACTTCTAAACGTCATATTTGGAATTTTTTTTCATGTGTCGCACACAGCTCCTGATGGGAAAAACTTCTCGTATGATTTCTAATATTTGGTAAAGAATGGTTTGGCGATCAGGGGGCATAAGATTTAATAACCGCTTCCGATTTATTGGAAGCAAAAGCTGAGCTCCTCAAAACACGACTAAAAAATTAATTCCTGAAACGTTACCACTCTCACCGAAAAACCTTTTGAGAATACTTTCTTCTCAAAATAATGCATGTCTTTCCAGCCAGCGGCGTAGACGCATATCTCATACTTCTGGATATATCTGCTTCTAAGAATCCGATTAAAACAATTATTTCTTTGTTGGAGAGTCTTTCCGTTTATAAATGTTTCTCATATAATTTCAATTTTTCTTAACGCAGAAATCTGCATCCAGAGGGTGAAAGTTCTTGATTCCGTTTACAGCAATATCTGCCGGAATATGAACCATATTGAAAACTTTTTTCTTCGGTCAGATACTATTATTTTCCATACAGGTTCCACGGTCTTTGAACAGCTCTGATAAATTTAATTCGTGTCAGAGCTTATTCAAAAGACGTGCTCATTGCACCCGAAAATAATGTGTCATTTTTCTTGCTTTTTTCTGCTGAACCTTTAAAAGGAATGGAAATTGTCTGTATTTTTTAAATAAAATCCACGTTCACGTTCTGTAGAATTTGGAGAGCACCGGCTCAGACCATTACGGTAGATGTTTCAAAGGTTATGAATTCAACGTGAAATGTGCCTCTAAAATTTTATAGACGGTGCTACACGAAAAAACGAGTAAATAGAGTTTACACGCAATAAAAAAGAAATTCGAATAACTCAGATGATACGCTGCAGAAGACGCAGAAAACTTGGGTGAAATCTAATAACAGACGAATGGGGAAACAACTGAAGTGCAACCTTCATTATAAAATTCATCTGAATCATTTCGTTTTACAGGAGGGCAGTTCAAAAAGTAACAGCAAATTGAATATTTGGAGATACATAATTCAATGGGAGATACAAATGATATTTCATTTTTCTCCCAAGTCATCCACCTTTTCAATACATTTCTTACACCGCTGCACCATCTTCTTTAGTCCATCAGAAAAAATGTTTTTGGTTGTGCTTTCAGCCAGGAATTCACCGCTTCTTTGACCTCTCCAGCATTGCCAAATCTTTGTCCTCTCAAAGCGTCATTCAGCGAACCAAACACATGATAATCAGAAGGAGCACGTTCAGGGCTCTATGCAGGATACTGTAAGATCTTAAATCTTAATCTCCGAATAGTTTTAAGAGTTGAAGCGGCGATGGGAGGGCAGGCATTATCATGCGAGAGAAGAATGCATTTAGACATAAGTCCTCTGCGATTGTTCCGTATTGCTGACTAAGTAGTTCTGTGTAAACAACTTTAAGTATCTGTCTCATATCGTTACATTTGGTGTTCCAAATTATCATCTGAAATACTTCCTAGTTGTATTCCACAAAAGTTTGAAGACTAGAAATGTATCACAATATTTCCCAGAAGATGGGAGCAAATTCACCTTTTTAAAATAGCTTCCAAAGGTATGAAGAAACCATTTGATGTTACTGCAACATTACTGATAAATCACATAAACAATTGTTTATAATGTATCTACTTGGCAGTTTATCAAATTTACAATAATCTGACTTTGTTTAATGGTCAAAAAGTCAAATTTTAGATGAGATCAGATCATAGGGTAGAGGATTTTAAGAAAGGAGTATCTAACTAGAGGTCTTAAACAACCCTTAGAAATAGGAAGCTAGGAGATTTGTGATAGAGTGCCCGATAGGAAAGTGACACCGAATCGAGGTAGAAAGGGGAAGTCAGACGCCATTATTTGTTATAAGGGAGCGACAATGAATTTCATTAAATTTGAAATATAATATTTGTTTGCGATAAATTAGTCTGAATTGTCTTTAGGTGTTCGATTTCAAATATTTTTAATATTCTTAATCTCGTATTCTTGACACATTTGACATCTATGAAGCTATGTAGGGAAAATGAATTATTGATGGATCAAATATGATACATATCGACTTCTCCCGATTTTCCGTACACTATTTTTAAAATGTTGGTAGCCTCTGATCATTCGTCTGTAAGGTGTCCGGGTTCGAATCCCGGTGAGGCATGGATGTTGTGTTTGTCTTACGGCACTTGCTCTCTCCCTTCCCTGGAACCAGTGACCCTAAATTAGGGACGGGCGACTGCTTATAGCCCATTGAGTTGCTCACGGTGGTCGTTAAACCTCCAATCAAAAAAAAAATGTTGGTATGGTAAAATAAGAAACATACGTTTGCCTTGAAATTTAAATTCCATTGGCCACACATTTATTCGAACAGGTATGTTTCCCTTCTTGGTTTCAATGAATTCCAATTTTTTATATATTTTCAATGAAGTCAAGACGCAAATTAATTTCTTTCGACATATATTTCCTTCCAAAATATTTCAGAACGCAACACATTACACGTTAGATTGAGTCTTCCCATTTTTACTCTTTTATAGCAACCTGTCTACATATCAATTTGTATATTTTAGATAAAGAATGCTATAATAGATTATGGTAAACTGAAGTGTACTCATGTTTAACAGATATCGAAAGTAAGATGTACAACCTTTCGAACATTCTCGAGGTGCAGTCATTTGAAGATAAGTCAGCAGTTGTACTTATGCTGCTTTATTAGGGCAGAGTGTTGTACCTTTTTGAAGCACTCTTAATCTCTAAGAAGTGGGTGCAATAATTTTTATAATTTCGTTCCCTTTCGGAATGAAAAATGCCATATATAAAAGCTGTTACCGTTAAGATAAAAAATAATCTGTGATCGAAACTATTTACGTCGGTGAAATTATTTTCATTGGTTTGAACTAAAATAGTTGTAATCGAACGTACGAGAGTAATTCAGAAAATAAATACTCTTTGTGGATCACTCTTGCGCAAATATTTCCTGCAGGGTAGCGCATGCGCTGTTGTTGTGCTTCATCCATTAGCCACGTCCTGATAACATTTCGTGAGGTTGTGCTTACGTTAAAGATGTCTGCTGTGAATTAACATTGTTTAAGACAATAGAAGGTGGCCGCGAACTGCTAACTCCCATCTGAGATAACGTTTCTGAATGAAACCAAATATAAGACCAAGTAAGATCCATCGGACATTTGCAGAATTTACGGACAAACGCTAATTTTTCCACTAACAATACCAATTAATACCACGCTAATTTTCCCACTAACAATACATTTCTATTAATATAACTATTGACCCTAACTCTGCAGTACACCTAACCAACACGTTGGTTAATATGAGATATATGTCTCAGTACTACAGAACATTTTAAAGTAAAATATTGATACTATTATAAGAAAGATGCCTGTTCTTTATAAAAAAACGGCTTCCTGTTTAAATGTGTTCAACTTTCCCATAAAGGAAAGGAAATATTTTTAACTTTTAAACTTTAAAGAAATTACCAAAACAGTTTAAACCATTTTTTATCTGCAATACAATTAAAATTTTTCATTTAATTGTAGCTCTAGAAAAACTGCACTGGTGTTTCTTGCGATCTCTGATATCATATGTTTTTTACAAATAAATAACATAATTAAGATAATTTCAATTTACAGCAAAATGCAGAACACTGATTCAGTTCCTATAATACAAGTATTCATTTGTTCATTTAGATTACCTGAACTATACGGAACACCAGTTGCAAATGGTACGTTGAGTATATTAAATAATGTCGTATGAGACAGTTCGAGACACACATAGAAATATGATACATGGAAGAAAATACTGTATTCTGGTTGTGCACGAGTGTTTAAAGGAAGTAGGGAGAAACAAAAATGATACATAAATAAAATATTACAGAACAAATTTAAATCCTTTTTCTTTTGCTATTTTTTCTAAACGTTTTCCAACCAAGTTAACGTATATTACTGAAGTATACCTTGAATGAAATACGGTATTACACCATTGCACAGTACAAATTTGGAAGATGTGAATCCATTTATTGGTGTAAATATGCCAAGGATGTTAATTGAGAAAATATCCGAAAACTTGAAAATTTTGTCGTCTTGGTGCGGAAATCAAACACGCATCTCACGTATAGCGCTTCAGTATACTAACCGCTACACCACCCTGAAGGACCAAGTTTCAAGTTTCCGATTAATTTGAATATACCATCACAGGATAAGATAGTCCAAACATCCGGCAATGATGGTTTTATTGAAATTAATTGGAAACTTGAAATTTGGTCGTTCTGGGTGGTGTATGGTTAGCATACTCGTGCGTTGTCCGGGAGATGCGTGTTCGATTCTCATACCAGGACGACGAAATTTTGAAGTTCTCGGATATTATCTGACTTACCATTCATGTCATACTTACAGCAACGAACAGTTTCATATCTTTCAAACTTGTATTTAGAAATACATTTTTTTAAATTTGTTAAAAAGAATTATATGTAGGATTTGTGATATTATATGTTTTTATAGAAACAAAATATGTGGGTTTTCTCAGAAACAGTTTTTATGAAATACGACAATATCGCACAGAAATCATTGACTTATTCTATCATCATCATCATCATCATTGTCAACCATTATCAATCCACTGCTGGACGAAGGTCTCCCCAAGTTTCCTCCACAACGGTCTGTCTTGTGCCAGTCTCCTCCATGTCACCCCCGCATACTTTCGAATTTCATCCACCCATCTCCCATGTGGTCTTCTTCTGGGTCTTTTCCTGTCCCTTGGAATCCAATCTAAAATTTCGGCTGTCCATCGATGATCTGTCCTTCTGGCAGTATGTCCAGCCCATTGCCATTTCAGGGATTTAACTCTGATCATGATGTCTTCCACTCTTGTCATTTTTCGGATCCACGAGTTCCTCTTCTTATCTCTCCTGGTTACACCAAGTATGCACCTCTCCATGCTTCTTTGAGTTGTCTGCAGCCTTTGTATGTCTCTTTTAGTTAAGGTCCACGTCTCTGCGCCATACGTAAGCACTGGAAGGATGCATTGATCAAACACTTTTCTTTTAAGACATAATGGCATATTGCTCTTGAAAATTATGCTGTTTCTTCCAAAAGCTCTCCAGGCAAGTTTTGTACGGTGATTAATTTCTTCATCAATGTGACCCTCACTTGATATCTGCTGTCCAAGATAAACGTATGTGTCTGTTATCTCCAGCTTTTCTCCATCAATCGATAAATCTTCATTTCTTGCAAAAGCATTGAACATCACTTTTGTCTTCTGAAAGTTCATTTTTAATCCCACTTCTTTACTCTTGTCAGCAAGTTCCTGGATCATACTCTGCAGCTCTGATGGGCTAGTTGCAAAAATGACTACGTCATCAGCAAAACGAAGGTGGGTTAGATAATCTCCATTAATCTTTATCCCCTTGTTTTCCTAGCTCAGTGACTGAAAAACGCCCTCCAATGTGGCATTAAGGAGCTTCGGAGATATGGTGTCACCTTGTCTCACTCCCTTTCCAATTTGTATGTGTGTTGTATTTTCAAACAGCCTAATCTTTGCACTTGCATTTTCATAGATGTTATTAATAATATTAATGTATGCATCTTCAATACCGCAGGTTTTCAGAGCCATTGTAACTGCTGATGGTTTCACCGTATCAAAGGCGTTTTCATAATCGATAAAAGCCATGCACAATGGAAGTTCATATTCCCTCGCTCTTTCAATTAGTTCTCTCAGCACATGGATATGATCTATTGTGCTGTAGCCACTCCTGAATCCAGCTTGTTCTCTCGGTTGAACCATGTCCAGTGTTACCTTCAAGCGGTGTGAAAGAACTTTAGTGAAGATTTTATAAACTACTGATAGGAGGCTGATAGGTCTGTAGTTTCCGAGATCCTCAATGTCACCTTTCTTATGTAGCAGGATCATTGTAGCGGTGTTCAAATCCTCAGGAATCTTTCCTTCATTAAGGCATCGAGTGAAAATTTGGGCGAGTACTGTTTCGATTTCTCCACTTGCTTCTTGTATGATGTCTACAGTAATTCCATCTTCTCCTGGAGCTTTTCCCCGCTTCATGTTCTTGATTGCATGTGCAACTTCTGCTGGAAGGACTGGAGGAACTCTGGTACTGGTATCTTTCATGATGTCTGGAGTGCATGTATCATCCCTTTCATATAATTTGGAGTAGAAATCTTTCACTCTTGTCAAAATTTCGCCTCTATTTCTTGTTACAGAACCATCTTCTTTTCTCAGTGCCATAATCTGTTTTCTTCCCTTACTGAGATGTCCCTTTGCTATCTTTAGGCTTTGGTTGTTTTCAATTGCTTTCCTCACTAGTTCACAGTTGAATTTCCTTACGTCTTCAGTGATACTTTTTCGTACTGTCTTGCATAGCTCTATATATTCCACTTTGGAAGTCACATCTTCTTTAGTTGTCCTCATCTCTCTTCTTTTTTGCATCAACATTTTCGTTTTTCCTGATAATTTATTTACATGCAACTTGTTCTTAGACCCAGCTAATTTTGTTGCTGTTTCCATAACAGCTTTGGTTACTTTTCTGTTAACTTCAGAGATGTCCACTTCTTCCGATGTTAGGCCTTCCAAAGCAGAGAACATGTTCTTCAGTTCCAACTTGAAAGTATTATGGTGTTTTTAAAGGTTGGTTATGTCAATAGATTTTGTTTGTCTTATGAGCTTGCCACGTTCAAGTTTAGTGTTGAGGTGCATCTTACATCTCACCAATCTATGGTCACTACCTGTGTTGAACTTGTTTAGCACACTGCAGTCTTCTATGACGAATTTTTTGTTACACATAATAAAATCAATTTCACTTGTCGTCCCATTTGGATGTTTCCATGTCCATTTCCTGTGTGGCTTTTTCTTGAAGAAGGAGTTCAAGATGAAAAACCCTTCTGCCTCTGCAAACTCAACGAGAGTATTTCCACGCTGGTTTCTGTTGCCGTGACCGAATTTACCTACTGAAGTTTCATTCTGTTGCCGTTGCCCTATTTTTGCATTGAAATCTCCCATAATTATTTTCAAGTGCTGCTTACCTTTATTATTTAGATGACAAATTTCCTCATAAAATTCTTCAATTTCTTCTTCAGGATGACTTGTGGTGGGTGCATAAGTTTGAATAATCTGAGCCTGGTATCTTCTCGATAGTTGGATAACGAGTCGTGCAGCTCTGTCAGAGGAACTTTCAACTTCTACCACTTTATCCTTGAGTTTCTTGTTTATTATAAATCCAACACCACTAGTTCTGCCAGTATCTGTCCCACGATAGTAGAAGAGATGTCCACTTTTCAGTTCGATGAGATCTTCTCCTTTTCTCCTTATATCACTTAGCCCCACGATGTCCCACTTGATCCTTTGTAGTTCCTCTTCCAATTCAAGAAGCCTTGAATCAGAAGATAGGGAGCGTCCATTGTACGTTGCCAAGGTCAGCATCAGATGGCAGCCTAGTCCTGTCCTCCGGGGATTCTTAGCACCCTCTGCCTGGAAAAATTGGAAAAATGAGTAAACTGAAATTAAAGGATGAGCGTAGATATCTATAAATCATTCATTAAAAACAGGTTTTCGAATAATTTACCCAAAAATTGCTAGTTTTCAGTCCAGGTAAATTCTAACTCGTATGACTTCTGATTTAAACATTCCCGATGAATTTTACATGCTAAGAAATATGTGATCTGCTGTTGGATTTCTTTCTCATCTAGCAGTATAATCATTGAAATACGTTCCCTGGCCATCACGGGTTTCATCTCAAAGTTTCTGTATTCGGATGTGCGTCTCATGCATTCATTACGCAGTTTCATTATACCTATCTTTGAATTTTTAGGAGTAATATTCATATATAATTTTTTATAAAAATAAATTACTGAAAGAATGTAGTTGTATATATGTTGATGGACTTTTGTTTTAACACGTAAGCATTTTTCAATTTTACCAAGATATGTTTTAATACAAATTTCAAATTCTTACAGGATAGTAGTATAATTCCTTTTATTCAGTAGCGTAATACAATATACAATAATTTCGATATATTATGTCTAACCACTGTTTTGGCCTCATTGGTGGAGCGTTGGTCTAATGACTGGCTTCTGATAATTCGTCCGAGGTGGTACCAGTTTGAATCCATGTGAGTCATAAGTCATGTGTTTGTCTTGCATACTGTATCTCACCTTTCCCTGGAATCAGTGGCCCTAAATATGAACCGGGCTAGTGCTTCTAGGCCTTCCTGTTGCTCACATCGTCTTTAAATCTCTGAAACAAGCAAGCAACACAAAAACGAAGACTGTTTTGGAAAAATATCCCAGTGAACAGCGAAAACTTGGTCATTCTATATACTTACTCTATTACGTGAGAAAATAAATAGATTTATACGACATTCTTAGCGTTTTGCACTTGCAAAATTTAGTGATTTCTTAACAGATATGGATGAACACCTCAACATAAAATCCCGTCGTATACAAGATTTACGAATTTATCTTGATAGCAGAATTTTCGGAAAATAGTACTCCTGTTTTAGGTTTTGCATATTTGCTCTCATTCAAATATGGGAATAGTTTAATTATTTTGCTTTTACACAGCTTTTTGTCCAAGTGTGTGAACGATTATAAAACGAAATGTCGACTGAGTATATTTTGTCAAATCCAGTAGTTCTGATTTTGTGCTTCCAGCCATGCAGTTTAAAGCGGTGATCCAGGAGTTCTAACGACCTCCTACGTGCATCAATCACAGTACAAAGACGCATGTGACCTTTCTCTAACCATTAGTGCCCATTAATTTGGTCGACAATTTTTGCATTTGGGTGCATTTTGAAATCAGTGTGACGCGGGGACTTACCGTCTGTAGGTACTCTAAGATGACGCCTCTTTTGAAGCTGTTCGTATGATGGTAAATATTGTATATTGATAATGTCACCCAGGCATTGGTAATCATCACAAGTGATTTTACCAACGTGATCACCCCGATCATGTGGTGTACAGCCCCAGGTAAGTATAACCAAAATTAAAAGGAGCCCCATTGCTCATTCATCTTCCTCAGCTATCATGTTATTTGGTCGCAAGTGAAGTAATTTCTAAACTAACTTGTCGACACATATAAAACAATTCAGACCGCACGCCGATAAATATTTAATAGTTTAGAATTGTGTGTTCCTTCAAAAGTACAAATCACGCGATTCGCTACATTCCCAGGCAAATGCCAACCTAGAAAATCTATCTCAGACGCAAATACCTGTTTAGCAAGCTGGGTGTGTAAAGATCAAACACCTTTAAATTATTTCAAAATTATCTGACATGAAAGCAGAAGGAATAAAAGGTTCCTTGACCCCCGACATGGCAGCGACTAGATGCTGATCTTGGCGTGTTAAAATAAAGGTATCCATCTTCTTATTCAAAGGTCTCTGGAGTATGACAAATGTAGTTGGAATGAACAACAAGTAACGTAATTCTATCGATCTCACGATGTTGAATGTTGTTTCATTTATGTTGTTTATGTTCAACAATGATAGAGGAGCAGTCAGCTCTAATATATTCGCGAAAGCCGACGGTTTTTCTTACTAGAAATAACAGGAAATGGGGAGGGGGTATTAAGACTTGACGCTTGGAGCCAATTTCCATGTCCATATTTCCGTGGTTCAAAATTTAGCGCTGCGAAGCCCAGTTTCAACTATTCGTACTATTGAATCGACCTTTTGTTTCTTCCACCGGCGCGTAGTAACTAAAAACCTCATTCATTGGACCAAAGAAATTTCTTGCAGTGCTCAGTGGTTGAGTTCTTGCCATGATAGACGGATTTTTTGCATTTTAACTGAGTTGAGTGCTGCACAAAAGATTCATTTGATTCTATAATAAGTGGTCCAATGTGCAGCAGGCAATGCACGGTTAAATTTTTATCTCGAAACTGTTTGTTGCACTGAGCAGTTACTTTTCCTAATGGAGCAGTTCTGTTACCTTGTACAATCTTTTGCAGAAGCCTTTACCCTCGATCTCCGACCAATGATTTCTATCCGCAGAAAACCGTTGTGGTCTTGTTTGGCTATTTGTGTAATCTTTTTAAATGCTCAGTACGATTGTTATTGTTTATCCAAGAAGGGTTACTAATACGTTTGTACTTCCAGCTGGCAGCCTATCTGGCATTATCGTGCACTTTTAAGTCGTCTTGCTCACGATGATGGGATATATCACCGCTAAGTATGATATTTGCCTGTCTCAATTTATTTGCAGTGTGCAGTCCCTAAGTATATAAAAATTTTATTGTTGCGTTGGTAAGTAGAAATTGCAGGTGTGTAATTGCTATTGGCTGTTCTAATTATTTTCAATTATAGTGCAAATTCAATAATAAATCGTGTTAACTTCTTTCTTATCGTCATTTAGGAAGGGATATTTGGGGAGAAACCATGGAAGTGGGTTCGCGAAGGACGGCTAAGATAATAAGAAAACGTGAAAAAGTAAAAATAACAAACAAAGCGTTAGAATATTTAAGACGTATGTGAACCGCCACATGAAGTTGTACTCGGCGATCAAGTTAATTGAAACGCACTGCGTTTTGTGCGAAGGTAGTGACTGATAACTTCACAGTTCATTGTAATTTCATTTAATATATCTATTGGTGACTACAATATTAATATATGGAATAATTTTCCGTTTTACTGAGATAAATTATTTTCAAATTAGTGTATGCTTCAACATATTCAAATATTTCGTGGAAATTTCCAGTTGTTTATAAGGAACAAAATATATATAAACAAATTAGATCTGTCTGAAATGAAGTCAGTTACATGGTACTGATTTAAAAAAAACAGGTGTACAAAACACCGTGGCAAGTGCAAATGGTGTTACCCGTTATGCATACGTCTGTCTGTGCTTGATTCCCTCGGGAAACGTATGGCACAGATGCATTTCTAACACTACGAATTTTGGTCGTGTGGCACTGCATATACCTGCGATGCTTGTCATTACTAAACCAGGGAAAATATACGGATGTGAAGACTTTCAAGCATATATTACATTCTGCGATGAAAGTTCTGGGCACGACAGTATGTGACGTAAAGTTATTTATTTTAGGAGATAACATGAAGCCATGAATTTTGTCAACTCGTGATTTCCTTTTCTCTCACTATTAGATATTTCATTAAATTAAAAAAGTTAGAGGCTCTCTTCCTAGAACATACTTTCCGTGCAGCGCAAATGAGACCTTCCAATTTCCACGAAGTTCTTCTCTCATACCATTTGAGGAAACCTAATAGATTATTTTTTTTATGTTTAGTATTAGCATAAATTACCCACAATGAGCTACACAATAATAATTTAATTTAATATATTTTGATGAATTAAAACAATAATGTCATTGGCAAGTCGTACTAAAACCACAAAATGAAAAATAGTACAGAATAACTGCTTTTTCCGCTGCAAAAGCAGATGAAAATAATCCCGATTTTTTTTTTTTTTTGGTGTACTTATGATTTGTTTTAGAAATTGAAAAACACGGTGTTTACAAATTTAAAACATCTTCACTGGACTGGGAAATTAAAGGATTCAACCTTTCATTTTCCCGTCCAGTGAAGATCTTGAAATTCCGTAGTACCTTACTTTGAAATTGAGAACTTCGCTGAGGTTTCTTTATGACTATCTCTCATGCTTCCTTAAAAGCTCATATTACCGGGTAAGATCTGCTGATATTTTTCTCAATTTTATTCAGTTTATGCCGACATATCGTTGAGTTGTACAATTGAAAGTGAAGATGAAGTTCGCCAATTTACTAGCATTTTTATAGACATTCGATACGTCCATTAAGCAGTGCTTTTCCTATTCTGTGCTTAAAATAACTCCCTTTATACCCATATTGTACAAAAGCGTTACATTTCAAATAATATTGGTTGGAAAAGTTTCAATGACACAGAAGAAGCAACTCTTTTTTACTAATTCAGCTACCCGGTTTGAAAAATGACAATGAAGTCCTGGAACCCATCACGGTCCTGAGATACGTAATTTTTCTGAAAACTCTATTTAAATTTTACCCGACTGTAAGTTTGTAGGTTACTTTTTACAAGCAGGCAAATCTGGGAGCTCAGTGGTGACATTGATCAAGAATGTTCAAGCACAGTCCAGATTTTTTATAGAAATATTCTTATAATTTGATACGAAAATCATTCTATACGCAAATTAGTTGAAGTTACGTCTTTACCTCTTAGAAAGTTTTTACTGGAACTACGACACAACCTGAATTCCTTCCCTGCCTGAAAATAGATCGCATATTTTAACAATTTCGACACTCCCTCTGACAGATTCGAATTATATTATGGTCTTTTCCTTAAGCTTAAACTATTGTATATACAAATTAATGAAATACGGAATTACACCATTATACAATACAAATTTGGAAGATGTGAATCCATTTGTTAATGTAAATATGACATGGATGTTAAGTCAGATAAGATCTGAAAACTTGACGATTTCGTCTTCTTGAGCGCGGATCGAACCAGCGTCCAGCGAATAGCGCCCGAGTATGCTAATTACTACACCACCCATAAAGTCCAAGTTTCCGCATAAAGTTTTCGTGGTAAATAACAAATTCAATGCAGTATAAATTGTTTTCTTTACCAGTAAATGTGTAATTTGGCAGAGTTGGTAGTAGAGGAAAAGGGAGCGTTCTGGGACAGGGACAGCCCCCATAGACTTAACATTGGCTGTCCACGAGGCTGTCCACGAGGCTGCCCCCGTCGCTGATCCTGTGGCTGTCCCCCGTGACTGTCTCAAGGCTGTCCCCTTGTCAGAATTTTTGTCACGTGATCGTACCCATGATGTGCTGCCCCCTAGCGGTGCTTCTTGGAACTTTCAATGGATCTTTGATTTTGAGGGATGGCAATGACCGAGAGGGAAAGGGGGAGGATATAGGGGATGTCAACTCGATGTGCTGCCCCCTAGCGGTGCTTCTTGGAACTTTCGATGAATCTTTGGTTTTGGGGGATGGCAAAGGCCGAGTGGGAAAGGGGATGTCAACTCGATGTGCTGCCCCTGGCGATGCTTCTTGGAACTTTCGATGGATCTTTGATTTTGAGGGATGGCAACAACTGAGTGGTTGCCATCCCTCAAAATTATGCATACTAGAGATTTTCACAGCATTCACCCTTAATTTTTTTTTTTTTTTGTATTTCGAATTTTTTTACGTCCAATTTTAACATTCTTCCAAAATCGTATTTGACAGTCAACTTTATTTGTTGTGAATTTCTGTGTCTTGTTAAATGTCATTAGAATTCTCTTTTCCTATGAATTATTATGGGCAAGTTCACTTAGATTATGAATAGTATTATTTTTTTTAAATTACCGTAACACAGAGGTAGAATTATGTGCCATTTGGTAAAATTATTTTTTTAAATTCAAGTATTATGACATACATCATCATCATCATCATCATTGTCAACTATTATCAATCCACTGCTGGACGAAGGTCTCCCCAAGTTTCCTCCACAACGGTCTGTCTTGTGCCAGTCTCCTCCATGTCACTCCCGCATACTTTCGAATTTCATCCACCCATCTTCCATGTGGTCTTCTTCTGGGTCTTTTCCTGTCCCTTGGAATCCAATCTAAAATTTCGGCTGTCCATCCAGTGTCTGTTCTTATGGCAGTATGTCCAGCCCATTGCCATTTCAGGGATTTAACTCTGATCATGATGTCTTCCGCTCTTGTCATTTTTCGGATCCACGTGTTCCTCTTCTTATCTCTCCTGGTTACACCAAGCATGCACCTCTCCATGCTGCTTTTAGTTGTCTGCAGCCTTTGTATGTCTCTTTTAGCTAAGGTCCACGTCTCAGCACCATACGTAAGCACTGGAAGGATGCATTGATCAAACACTTTTCTTTTAAGACGTAATGGCATATTGCTCTTGAAAATTATGCTGTTTCTTCCAAAAGCTCTCCAGGCAAGTTTTGTACGCCGATTAATTTCTTCACCAATGTGACCCTCACTTGATATCTGCTGTCCAAGATAAATGTAAGTGTCTGTTATCTCCAGCTTTTCTCCATCAATCGATAAATCTTCATTTCTTGTAAAAGCATTGTACATCACTTTTGTCTTCTGAAAGTTCATTTTTAATCCCACTTCTTTACTCTTGTCAGCAAGTTCCTGGATCATATTCTGTAGCTCTGATGGGGTAGTTGCAAAAATGACCATGTCATCAGCAAAACGAAGGTGGGTTAGATAATCTCCATTAATCTTTATCCCTTTGTTTCCCAGTTCAGTGATTGAAATACATTTTCCAATGTGGCATTAAAGAGCTTCGGAGATATGGTGTCACCTTGTCTCACTCCTTTTCCAATTTTTATGTGTGTTGTATTTTCAAACAGCCGAATCTTTGCACTTGCATTTTCATAGATGTTATTAATAATATTAATGTATGCATCTTCAATACCGCAGGATTTCAGAGCCATTGCAACTGCTGATGGTTTCACCGAATCAAAGGCTTTTTCATAATCGATAAAAGCCATGCACAATGGAAGCTCATATTCCCTCGCTCTTTCAATTAGTTCTCTCAGTACGTGGATATGATCTATTGTGCTGTAGCCACTCCTGAATCCAGCTTGTTCTCTCGGTTGAGTCATGTCTAGTGTCACCTTCAAGCGGTGTGAAAGAACTTTAGTGAATATTTTATAAACCACTGATAGGAGGCTGATAGGTCTGTAGTTCCTGAGATCCTCAATGTCACATTTTTTATGTAGCAAGATCATTGTAGCGTTGTTTAAATCCTCAGGAATTTTCGCTTCATTAAGGCATCGAGGGAAAATTTGGGCGAGTACTGTTTCAATTTCTCCACTTGCTTCTTGTATGATGTCTATAGTAATTCCATCTTCTCCTGGAGCTTTTCCCCGCTTCATGTTCTTGATTGCATGTGCAACTTCTGCTGGAAGGACTGGAAGAACTCTGGTACTGGTACCTTTCATGATGTCTGGAGTACATGTATCATCCCTTTCATATAATTTGGAGTAGAAATCTTTCACTCTTGTCAAAATTTCGCCTCTATTTCTTGTTACAGAACCATCTTCTTTTCTCAGTGCCATAATCTGTTTTTTCACCTTACTGAGATGTCCCTTTGCTATCTTTAGGCTTTGGTTGTTTTCAATTGCTTTCCTTACTAGTTCACAGTTGAATTTCCTTACGTCTTCAGTGATACTTTTTTCGTACTGTCTTGCATAGCTCTATATATTCCACTTTGGAAGTCACATCTTCTTTAGTTGTCCTCATCACTCTTCTTTTTTGCATCAACATTTTGGTTTTTCCTGATAATTTGTTCACATGCAATTTGTTCTTAGACCCAGCTAATTTTTTTGCTGTTTCCGTAAGAGCTTTGGTTACTTTTCTGTTAACTTCAGAAATATCCACTTCTTCCGATGTTAGGCCTTCTAAAGCAGAGAACCTGTTCTTCAGTTCCAATTTGAAGGTATTATGGTGTTTTTTAAGGTTGGTTATGTCAATACATTTTCTTTGTCTTATGAGCTTGCTACCTTCGTGTTTAGTGCTGAGGTGCATCTTACATCTCACCAATCTATGGTCACTGCCTGTGTTGAACTTGTTTAGCACACTGCAGTCTTCTATGACGAATTTTTTGCTACACATAATAAAATCAATTTCACTTGTCGTCCCATTTGGATGTCTCCATGTCCATTTCCTGTGTGGCTTTTTCTTGAAAAAGGAGTTCAAGATGAAAAACCCTTCTGCCTCCGCAAACTCTACGAGAGTATTTCCACGCTGGTTTCTGTTGCCGTGACCGAATTTAAATACTTAAGTTTCATTCTGTTGCCGTTGCCCTATTTTTGCATTGAAATCTCCCATAATTATTTTCAAGTGCTGCTTACCTTTATTATTTAGATCACGAATTTCCTCATAAAATTCTTCAATATCTTCTTCAGCATGACTTGTGGTGGGTGCATACGTTTGAATAATCTGAGCCTGGTATCTTCTCGAGAGTTGGATAACGAGTCGTGCAGCTCTGTGGGAGGAACTTTCAACTTCTACAACTTTATCCTTCAGTTTCTTGTTTATTATAAATCCAACACCACTAGTTCTGCCAGTATCTGTCCCACGATAGTAGAAGAGATGTCCACTTTTCAGTTTGATGAGATCTTCTCCTTTTCTCCTTACCTCACTTAGCCCCACGATGTCCCACTTGATCCTTTGTAGTTCCTCTTCCAATTCAAGAAGCCTTGAATCAGAAGATAGGGAGCGTCCGTTGTACGTAGCCAAGGTCAGCATCAGATGGCAGCCTAGTCCGGTCCTCCGGGGATTCTTAGCACCCTCTGCCTGCATGTCGCACTGGCCGCTGCCTTGGCCAGGTACATTCCAGCTGCCGGAGACTGAGGGCCAAGATTTAAGTTGTGGATTCATTTTGGAGGGGTTTGGCCATAACTCACCACGCTGGCCAAGCGGGTTGGTGAGTGTGGGATAGCATTTTCTCTAATCCCGATGGTATAGTTATACCGCTATTGGCATACACTTCTAAATATATACCGCAAAGTGGCAATCGAGCCATTGAGAGCCAACTTTTTTGTTTAGAATTTCTTTAATTCTGATTAAAGGATATTAAATTTATAATTTTCCATAAATTATATTTGCAACTCTACTTAGGTTATAAATAGAATTATATTTTAAGTTACTGTAATAATTATGTGTTTATTGACAAAATTTAGAATTCGTGTCATTTGTCCAATTTATTATGAGAAGCCAATTCTCATTTGATATTGCACAATGGGCTATTTTAAAGTTACCGGAATAATTTCTTCTTAAAATATTCCACAGTTTCTCCGCCAAGGGGAGTAGATGTATATCATATTTCTGTCAATATCTCTATTTCTAGAAGTCCGATTTGAAAAATTCCTTCTTTGTTGCATAGTGTTTCAAGTCTGACATGTTTTTCATATAATTTTAAAATTTTCAAGTATTCATAGACTTTCCGCTAGGGGGCGAAGAAGTAAATTGAGTTTCCCCTATATCGCTGCTTCTAAACCACCGATTTGTAAAATTCTTTGTGCACCGGATACAGCCTTTAATGGGAAATCGTTTGCACATAATTTCTAATTTTTGTAAAAAAATATGGTTTCGCCACCAGGTGGCGTAAACCTGAATTTCCGCTTCTCATGTATTTGCAGCAAAATATGAGCTTCTAAATTCTCGACTGAAAAAATCGTCGTTTGTCGACCGATAGTACTCATGTCGACAAACCTTTTAGGAACATTTTCTTCTTAAAATAATGCATGGTTTCTACGCTAGGCGGCGTAGATATATATCTTATTTTTGTCAATATCTCTACTTCTAGGAGTCCGATTTAAAAAAATCCTTCTATGTTGGATAGTGTTTCCAGTGTGACATGTTTTTCATATAATTTCAAAATTTTCAATTAATTCCAAGAATTTCCGCTAAGAGGCGTAATAGTAAATTGCTTTCCCCACTATATCTAGGCTTCTAAATCTCCGATTTGAAAAATTCTTTCTGCACCGGATACAGCTCCTGATGGGAAATCCTTTGTACATATTTTCTAATTTTGAAAAAAAATGTTTGGCCACTAGGTGGCGTAAGACTTAATTTCCGCTTCTGATGTATTTGCAACAAAATATGAGCTCTAAAATCTCGATTGAAAAAAAGTCGTTTGTTGACCGATTCTACTCATGTCGACAAACCTTTTATGAACATTTTCTTCTTGAAATAATGCATGGTATAATATATACATCTCGCCAGGGGGCGTAAAAGTACTTTTTTTTTGTTAATATCAATACTTCTAAGAGTCCCGTCTTTGATGGATATTGTTTCCCACGCGAAATGTTTTTCCTATAAATTTTTAATTTTTAAGTAAATCATAGGCTTTCCGCTAGGAGGCAAAAAGGTAAATTGCCCTTTTTTGCGTTATTTCTGCTTTTAAACTCCGATTTGAAAAATTATTCCTGTATCGCATACAAGACCTGATGTAAAATATTTTTCACGTAATTTTCAATGTTTTGGAAAATGTGGTTTGGCCACCAGGGCGCATAAGGTTAATTTCTGCTTCTGATGTACTTGTAGCAAATTTCTGGGCTCCTGAAAACTCGACAAAATTTTTTTTTCTTGGACCGATAGTGCTCGTATGGAAAAAAACCTTTTGAGAATACTTTCTTCTTAGAATAATGCATGGTTTTCCCACCAGGGGACGTAAAGTCACATCTTATTTTTGTCGATATCTCTGTTTCTAAGAGTCCGATTTGAAAAATTCTTTCTATGCAGGAGAGCGTTTCCGGTGCGAAATGTTTCTCATATAAATTCATGTTTTTCTTATGGCACAAGTCGGCAACCAGAGGGCGTAAGATCACGCTTCCGTTTACAGCAATATCTGAAGGATTAAAAACCCGATTGAAAGACTTATTTCTTCCGGCAGATACTATTGTTTTCCATACCGGTTCCATTGACTTTGAATAGCTTTGATGAATTTTATTTGCGTCAGAACAGATTCAAAAGACGTGCTTATTACACACAAACATTCGGTAGTAAGTTACATAAGAAACATTTTGTTTTGTTGTTTGTTTGATATGCAACATTTTTGAGAAATAACATATGTATTCAAATGACAGCAATAATATTTTATTAGAAAAAAAAATCACCAAAAACAGGACAGAACACTTTCTTGTTGCACCGAATTTTATCGTGTAATGAGCAGCACGTCTATTAAATCTTTTCCGACTAGGAAATAATATTTCAAAGCTCCTTACAAAAACCAAAATTTCAGAAAAATGAAAAACGCATTTAGCTCCAATCTAAGACACTGCGCATTATTTAAAACAACCCATATCCCTGTGTTTTTCAGACCGATAAAATTCAGTTACAAACAGGAATATTTTCAAGCACATGTCAAGATTTGGTAAACAGCCAAAATGAAAAGTGCAAGTTAGCACGCGAGCGGTAGAAATCTGTGTTCCAGATAATCCTATATTTTACATAAATTTGTCCTGATTTGAGAAGGTGTATGAGGCAAAAATAAATATCACTATCAATTAAATAGAAACGAAATGAAGATGAATATCATATCACTTTACCCCAGACGAGGTTGCGGGCATTATTCGAGATGGGGCAAAAAATGTTCATTACATTGTAGAGTATCCAAACAAGAAAGTATTTTTCGGATGTGTTATTAGAATAGGAGTTAATATCAGAAATTAAAACAAATGTAGTGCCACGTCCCTTGGCCGTAGAAATTCAATTCATGAAAAATGCAGAATTTACGCAGAAATAATAGTTCTAAATTTTCCAAGCAATAGAAAATGAATTTTTCAAACACGCCTTGTTTAAGCAGACAGCAAATAAAAATTCTTTCACGTTTACGCACACCTGGAAAACCGTGCATTATTTCAAAAGCATATCAATCGTTATGCTTACACAGCGAATACCTTGTCATAGAAAGGTTTTTAAAACCCATGTCAAAGGAAAGTATTGACGCTTCACAAATGTGATCTTCGCTGCTCCCTTGTTGTTCACGAAATTTGAATAACTAAAGGAGAAGTTAGTTTTTACAAATCAGTTAAATCATGCTACATAATATTTAAGGTATTTAAGCGCTCTTATTTTAACATTTGAAATAACAAAGCACCATGTTTGGAAGCAGAGACATGAATGTTCATGTTTGTTTTGCTACATCAAAAAATATATATACATATTTTGTAGTAAAATAGAAATTAATTTAGAAAAATGTGTAAACAACCTAAATATTGCCCAATAAACTGTCTGCCAGACATAAATATCAGCAACACGTAAAGGAGCTTTAAAGAAATGAAGTCAGGTTTTTTGGAAATTGGAATTTCAAAATAGTTTTGCAGTATATATAATTCTTTATTTTTGGATATTACTGTAAGCATTGTCCCTTTTGAAGGTATCCTCTGTTTTTAAAACGAAATTTTAAAGGCTTTTATGCCTTTGGCTATGATATCCAAAACATTGCACAATAAGAATTTTTAAAAAGCATTCATTTTTTCAGATTACAGTTGAAAATGCAGAACACATTAGAATTGTTGTTAATAGAGTGTTTATTATATTTACCTGTATATTTTGTAAAATCTCATTTTCCCTTATCCCGCTTATTCAAAAAACTGGGAAAACATTCGCAATGGGCATTTCTTTACATTGACAGCCAAGGAAAGCAATAAGAAGTGGTGAAGCACGCTTAATTTTTCTTAATTTAGAGTACGCCAACTGCTGGAAGAACCAAACTACATTCTTCGGAGTAGTTTAAAAGCTTAAGACAATGAAAATGCACCAGTGATACACATTAAAACTTTCAGACCAAGATGACATCATTAATTGTAATAGGAGTAATTGACAATGGCACCTATGATATGTTTATCATTCATTTATAAAACATACCTAATTGTTCGTTAAGGTGACCAGATGTTTTTTCTTTATATTTAAGTGCAGCCTATTGAGTGAATTAAATTTTTGCAAAACAAATTCTTATATTAATTTACTAGATTTTCTTCTTCTTTATTATTTTTTATTTTAATCTTAAAATAACTGTATTAAAAATACCAAAGGGTAAAAGAAGATTCAACGAAATAATGCTGCCCCAACTGATGGCCACAATTAAAACACTAGTAAGTCATAAGGGCTATTTTGAAACCTGCTAATCTTATGATTTTGTTCTATGGCTGTTACAGAGCTACAAATGGAATTGATCGAGATATCAGATGACGACATTTTAAAGTGCTTATTTGACGCTAAGAAAAATCCAGTTGAAATATGAAAAAATGCAATAGAATACCCAAGCTTTCGGCAACCTGCACCAAAACTGCTTTCTTGCTTTCAACCACCTATTTCTGTAATTCTACATTCTCCTACTTAGGCCAAATTAGATGCCTTTAAACTGCGGACCTCCATGTTTCAACCAAATAATCAAATGGTTTCCAACAAAAAGCAGGCACATCAAAGTAATTAAAAGGGTACTTTAATATTTTTTTTTTCATTTTTGTTGTTTACAGTAAGATTTTCATAAAATTAAATTCATTTAGAAATATAACTCTTTTAAGTATCTAATGCTACCTTAGATTACAGCTAATAGATGGTGAGTCTCTTCATTTTGGACAGCTGCCGCGTTCCAAACTGAAGAGATTCATCTTCTGCTTAAGAATGACGTTTCGTGTTCACCATGTCAAATATAATTTATATTATCTTCGGCAGTGTCTCATAAAAATAACTCAAAATCCGTGGAAAAATAGGACTTCGAAAAAATGACCTAATCGTTTAAGCAAGATTCCCCAGTGACATTTATATTCCTAGGGTCACTTCGATGTAGAGCAGTTCTTGCTTTGTACGGCAACGTTCCGCTGAAATAAACTTCAACATATGGTAACTTTGAATAGCGAGTCAATAAAATTCGTCATCCAATCGCAAAGCCGCTATTCCCAGTAAAATGTAGAAAACTCCCTTTACTCTGGTGACAAATTCCGCCAATGGACATTTTAGCAATGGTGGCAGTGATCTGAGCAAATGACACGGTAAAAAAACTGTTCTGTTATTCCGCTAATTCTGCAGAGAGAGCCTCACGAAATGATGGAGCAGGCAAGTCTTGTGAACATAATCTCAGCATCTGAATGTGACCCGGTGACATGAAGGATGTTATATTGATGTGGACGTTGGTTACAGGGAAAGGGTGAAACCCAGTGCCGCAAGACAAATCCACAACTCACGCCAAACTCGGGATTTGAAATAAAACCCGTCCTGATCCTTGCAGTAAACAAGAAACTTATATAGCTTTCGGTTATTCTTGTGAATAGATATTTATTTCAAAGCAGGATTTCTGTTTTCGATAAATCAGAAGGAATCTATTCACAGATATAGTTAAAACCGACGCATGTAATTACACGTAGGAAAAGGCATTCCATGAAAACTATTTATAATACATTTCTTTTAGATAACCAGAAATATTCCCGGAATTTATTTGGAATTAATCAAGGATTTCTATTTTAAAAATGTCTTCTATATAATAGACTGAGAACAGAAACTTCAAATAATGGAAACTTAATTAATCCATTCGTTAAGGTAATAGAGTGATTAAGTGTTTTGCATTATTTTTTTTTAAAGTGTAAAACGCATTTAATGAAATCTTATTCTGCCAAATAACATTGCCAGGGTAAAATCCCTTAAGCTGAAATGCTCGGATTTAAATTACATGAAACAAAGTATAGGGTATTTCTGTCTGAATACATATGGGCACTCGTTAAAATTAATATTTTAAAGTTGGGATTCGTTTCAGTTTTCATTTTGCAATGTGCACATAATATCACAATACCATATCATAAATAAAATAACACTAAAATAATACCACGATAACATATTACTAAAACAATAATATCATTAAAATAATTTCTCTAATGTTATTTATTATTATTATGAATAAGATAAATAACAAATAACATTAAAGAAATAAACATCAGAGTATCAGAATAAAATAACATTAGAATAATATAAGATCATACATCAACAAATTTTGAGAGTAAATCTTCTTAATTTCTATTTTTCATTCAAATGCTGCACGCAGATTTATAACAGTGATATATTACACAAAAGGACAATTACTTTAAAATTTATAACTTCAATTCTTTTATGAAATAACTGACAAACTTTTCGAATTTTTCAAACTTTTTTCAGAAAATAAAATACATATATTTATCATCACACAGCTTCATTGAGATCGGTCTGTATGCTAGCCGCTTTCAGTAGACTTGGCTTTTTGCCAAGTTGCGTTTTGTTTAGAGGAAGAAACATTATAAAAATATAAATACAGATTACGTTCATTCCTAATACGAATAACGGTGTGCTATACTTCGAAAGAGATATGTGTTTTTAATCGGATTTTGGACATAACAGCTTAAATTTTTCAAACGCACTGTAATTTCCAGTGTATCACATTGCTTTCAGAAAGGTGAGCAGCATATACAATTCATAGGTTCTTCCAGATAATTGTGACAAAATAAATGTTTATTAGTAATGGGGAAATATGCCATTTTAGGATAACAGTGATTACCTGTTACTGCTACTGACCCAGGAACAGTTATTTAACCTGTTAATTTGAATATCAGTCCCTGGAGAACAGAGAGACTGTTGGAAAAGGCGAACATCGTTCTAAACAGCGGGAGAAAACGTATTTAATCACGCAATCCGTTTTCCATATTATTGTATTCACTTCTGGGGAAAGTATTTGTATGTACTTAAGTAATGAAAAAAGTAATTGTATCTACTTAAGTAATGAGAAAAATTTATTTTGCTACAAAAGTGACGAAAATGTATATTCAGATGAAAATAAAAATAACGTACGAATACCAGCACCTTAAGAATTAAAATAGGAGTCACTGCTATTAAGAAACAACAACAACTTAACTTTCTTCGCCGACATTCTAGAGCGTCTTTGACTGAAATTATGTCCTGCCTTATAAAACAATTCGTTCGCATGCAACGGAGGTCGAAGTTAAGGCAAATACTTGCTTGACTAATTCACTTAAGTGAGGATACAAATAGCAGCTTTTTCCCACCCCTGCGTTGGATTTTTATCTCTAGGCAATAAATCATTTTCTAATTACCGGTGCCCTCTAACAGTTGCCTTGGACTCTCTTGTTCCTGATGGCTTGAATGCAGAGGACTTTGCATCAAATGCACCAAACACTGACAACTCACCATCGAAATTATTAGTTGTTTTTGACGGAGATACATTTTTTTTCTCTTCAGAGTTTATTGTAACAGCAACCATATCAATAGCCATTTGTTTAATTTGTTGATTGATATTTGATTCAAATATGATATCCGTGAATCGTGGATCCCAAATTGAGGCTATGAAAAGCCTATTACGTTTGGTTAAATTGCCAAGTCGTTTGCCAATTTGCTCATTAATTTTTGATAACACAGATTTAGTCTCGACGTGAAAATTTCTTTTAAATAGCTCACTATTTACGCTTTCCAACCCTTTTGGTACAATTATCACCAAAGATGATGGTACATATTTTTAGTCGCTTAAAGATTTCGTAACATTTTCAAATGGTTTCAAGATCTCTACCAATTATTTGCATATTTTCCATTCATCTGTGGTGAGATACGGAATATCAGTTTCTAGCAGAGCAATTGATATTTTCAAAGCATTCTTCATTTCGGTGAACCTGTTCAGCTGACAAAAAGTTGAATTCACACTTGTGGCTAAACTTTGAATCTATTTCGTAGGAATGCTGCTCGTACCACTGTTCTGCTGGCATTCTTTAAATTTCAAAGCAGCTGTTGAGCTTCTTTTAAAAAATGACAAAATGCTTTTAATTCGTTCCATCAATTCATCAACTACTTTTGAGGCTGTCAATAACAACGAACTTAAGCGTATGAGCAAAACAACTAATATGTTTCTGCTAATATAATTTTCTGGTTGGCACCTCACTCGGAAACTATACCTTTTAATAAACTGGCAAAATGTTCGCTTGTATGACGGTCATCAAAATAATCACATTTTAATAAAACAGGTTTAATCATGAAAGTATCATCAATGTTGTGGTGTGCAGTAACTCTCAGAAAACTTTTGTTAGTAATCGATATCCAGCAATCCTTTGTTATTGTGACACACTTCACATCTTGCAAGACAATTTCAAAACGATTTTAAAATTTTTGATAAATCGATGGCAGCTTTGATTTTGTTATCGTTTTTCTGTCTAGAAGAGGATACTCTAGATTCAATGTAGAAAAAAGATGACCTAAAACCAGCATCCTGAACATACGAAAATGGCTTAAAATCTTTAATAAAAAGGTTCATTAAGGAATCGCAGTCACATTTTTTCTTGTTAACGGAGATCATTTTTTTAACAATATATGAATGCAACGTGTCTTGTTTTAATTTCTTCCGTTTCATTTGCCCATGTCCGTTGAATCTGCTTCCACTAGGATGCTCTTTAATCACAAGATCATTATCAATTATGCAAGTTTCTACTTACGTTCAGTATAACATTGGGTCTGAAACAGTTCCTTTTTCTGAGCAAGCACATTATCTTTCCTTTTATTCATTTCAGGTTTCAAATTCCCTAAAGGATGTTCAGTTTGAACATGTTTTTTAAAGTTGGCACTTGACTATTTACAGGACAAAGTCTGATTGCATATATCACATGTAGCTTTTCACGTGTCAGTATTTCATAATTTAAAATACGTCCAAATATAAGAAAATGTTCTTTCCACTTTAACAACAGCTAAAAATCAAAAAGCAGCATTTGCGAAACCACCACCTAAACGTTCGAGGAACCAGCGAGGAATAATGGCGAAAACTGCACATCACTATTGGTTTAACTGAGATTGGTCAGAGGGGGAATCGTGTAATTGGAAACAATAACTGGTTCGGCAAAAACAGCTATCAGTATAAGTTCGATAGTAACAGTTCTGCAACGGAACTCAGTGAAGTTATAGCATACGTGGCTCCCCCTGTTTTTCAAAGTAACAGGTATTAGTTCAGAGGAATAACAACCGGTGATTGGTATTCCGCAATAGCATTGACAGAATAACGTAACAAGAAAATCAAAAAGTCTAATTATTTGTTACACCTACGGAAAAGCAATTCAAGAGCGCATTTGTGTTTTGCATAAAAAATAAATAATAATAACACTTAGGTCCTGTCATGTTATACTCTTTTTTTCGGCTCGCTGCTCCTTGTGGAATTATTTTCACACATTTAAGTTTGGAATAAAGCTTTATCCAGCGTTCGATTATCCAAATAATCCGGATGTGTACTGTACATTTTTTGCAAAGAGAAAAAAATGAAACATGTCGCCAAATACTCTGGTGTAGGGAACACGTCTAAGACAGGAATATATCGTTGTGGTTCGTAATAGAAGTGATTTTCCAATTTTGCAAGGGATCACTCATGTAATGGTAGTACTTTCCGTTCGTCTTACATGCGCCCGTGTAGAAAAAAACAAAAAAAAAACATTTCCGTTCCGTTTTCTGGAATTTCCTATGACCACCCTCATTCGCAGGAAATGAAAGCGTTTTACCCGTTGACAAATTTTCGACGGGAAACTATGATTGTATGATGGCATTTCCATACGCTGCGGTGGCTCCTAGCTTAATGTAATCTCTCACTGCAGGAAAAATTTCCCGGTCAAAATTATTGACATTCTGCTATGATTCTGCAGGTTCGACAAACAAATTATACAGTTTTGTCGTGCACACATCAATGGGGAAATATCATAAATTTAAAATCGCCAGTCCTGTAAAATAATTTTGAAAGCATTTCTTGGTTTCACATTTTGCTGTCATACACAAGCCATTTTTCGTTTAGAAGACTGAATTGTACAATTGACTGCATATCCTCAGCTGCCACTCCACAGAGGAGAAGATACAGAGGTTCACCTCTTGCACTTTAAACAGCTCTATAGTGGTAGGAAATGAAACTGCGAAATCGTCTGTAACGTGATACGGTACCAGTGGCTATATAAGTAGCACCGTGGAGAGAGGTGTTAATTCTTGAAGAACAAAATGAAAAAGTAGAATCTCACGGTTTCGATGCTTTAGTTCCATGTCCGTCCACTGGTGCGCTGTTCTATTGATATCTTTGGGCCAAATAGTTCCCATTAGCCTTTATGGAAGATTTATCTCTGGGTCTTCTACTCTGTGTAGTCACACTCATTCAGATCTTTAAAAATGAAAGTTGCGTTCCTTATATGAATACATTTATCAGAAGAAATTCAGTAACGGGATGTCGTTCCAGGAATTGAATGACACACTTAAAAGTTTAGAATCCTTAAATTGAATCCATTACAATAACTCACTGGGAACAAAAATGTTTATGCCGCCCCGGTGGCGCAGTGGTCTAAGGCGTTGGCCTCTGATCATTCGTCCGTAAGGGGTCCGGGTTCGAATCCCGGTCAGGCATGGGTGTTGTGTTTGTCTTACGGCACTGGCTCTCTCCCTTCCCTGGAACCAGTGACCCCAAATTAGGGACGGGCGACTGCTTATAGCCCATTGAGTTGCTCACGGTGGTCGTTAAACCTCCAATCAAAAAAAAAAAATGTTTATTGTTTTCATGTGAATGAACACAGAACAAAAGCATTTGTTCCAAAAATAAGCAAATAAACAAATATAAAAGTAAAAAAGTAGAAAAGACACGTAAAACGTGTCATTAGAGTTTTTCGAAAACGGGAAGGAATAACGGTTGTACTGGACATTCGAGGGATCGTTTGAACTAACAAAGTTAACAAGCGGGTTTCTTCACTCTAACAATAAAATTCTTATTCCAGATATTTCTTGAATATCAGGCGTTGACATGCACACACACTATATCTTTAGCAATAGAGAGATAAAAAATGGTCCTGCTTATAAAGGTTACATCCGCAAAGGTAACTAATGTGACATATTTACCTAAAATGTAGTAATGGTAGTGAACATTAAATAAAATGAAACGGAAAGTCTGACATCCACAACTTTTAACTTATTTTAGGCACTTGAGTTAAGATACATAAATGAAGTTAGATGTTTTTCTCCAAACATGATACCAAAATTTGACGTTGGATTAGTATTGCAATTAATTATCCAATCATTTTCTTTGTGAATCCTTATCATACGATCTACAATTAATTTTTATCTAGTAAATTGATAGCAACAATGACACCGGCAGCATATGATATGATATCAATGAAATCACATTTACAACACAGAATTGGATACCAATAAATAAGAAATATCTCATCTTGCTGCACAATATCGTTATCTCCGAAATGCATCATTGCTTGAACGAACAGTTATACAATGCTCAGATATTTAACGCAAACTTAAAGGTAATAAAGTATTACTATTCTACATATGGAGCGTGTTTTCGTTAAGTACCGAATTTAATTTCCAGGAAACACATATAGAGTGCCTATGAAAATTTTTCTGGCGTGTTCAGTATTATGTTTGTAACGGCACATTGCCGCCCCAGTGGCGCAGTGGTCTAAGCGATGGTCCCTGATCATTCGTCCGAAAGGTGTCTGGGTTTGAATCCCGGTGAGGCATGGATGTTGTGTTTGTCATACGGCACTGGCTCTCTCTCCCTTCCCTGAAACCAGTGACCCTAAATTAGTGACGGGCGACTGCTTATAGCCGATTGACTTGCTCATGGTGGTCGTTAACCCTCCAATCAATAAAAAAACGACACGGTACTACCCTTATAACTCATGGCACTGCATGTATTATAAAAGCAAAAGTAGATGAGGTAATTTTCTAATATAGGCTGTGTACCGAAAACGAACAGCAATGGACACTTTTGGTTTAGCCGTTCATTCGTCTATATGACTACACACAGAATGTTCAATGAATTATGAAATCCCTGAGGAAAAGTGTATTCGGCCCGTCGATCACCTGATTTCCGAGGGGGAACGATTAGTCCACCGACCTAACATGCATAAGGTATGCGTGGAGCCGCATGTAGTAAAAATTGAAGAGTGATGGGTAAACGGAAGGACTTATCAGATTTTGAGAAAAGACAGATTGTGGGAGCTCGGAGAGCGGTTACTTCGACTTCCCAAATGGATTCGTCTCGGTAAAAGACGAAATAAAAGATCTGTGATTGAACCACTTATCTGGGAAAAAAAATAATTCGTCTCGAACTGAAAAAAGTAATATTAGCTATGGGATTCCTGTGAAATTCGTAGAACTCCTTTACGAAAACACGTATTTAAATCTCGTTTCATTCACAAGGAAATTTAAAAAAAAGTAAATGAAATGATATTTGTGCTGTTCTAAGTTTTGAATTTAACTGCCAGAATTCCTGTCAGCTCTGTTACACATATTCAACGACATAGAATCACTGGTGAATTATACCATTTTTAATGGGTTTTGGTTGTCTCCTTAAGAAAATGCCAAAACGCTTCCACTAGTGGGAAACACTGATGCCCGTTGCGCAACACTTAATTTGCAATTTCATATAAATTCCTGAATTCCAAAGGCTGTTATGGAAATCGCTATTCATTTTGCTTTCAAATGGGAATAGTAAGTGCACTGAAAGATTAATGAAAAACGCAGAGTTATTTAAAGCATACGTCATATCACACATCACAAAGAGTTATCTTTCTGAAATTTTTCATTTATGTGTTTTGAAGGAATATTAAAAGATAATACGATATAATTTCTTTAAAAGGAGTGTTTCTCATTATGCTTTTAATGCGGATCGTTTTTTCAGATAACTTCCCTTGCATATAAACACAAATTGTCCGACAGATGTTTTCCGCTTACAAAACGTAATGCAGCCCAACAGTACATTTTGAATTGTTCAATTGGTATGGTTTTTTTAAGTGTAAATATCCTTTGCCATAAAACACTTTTCTTGCTGGTGTTGTCGAGTTTTGGACACGCCATCCAGTGCATTAAATAAAACGTATTTCCGAATCATTCAAAAAATTTTTACCACTTCGGTATCTTACGGGAACCTTTGCCTTTCAGTCCCATTTTCACTTACAGCAAGATCGAGAAATCAGATGTGTATGTTCAGGACTGAATGAATGCTACGCAAAAGAACGTAAATATGGATTCTACCCGTAAGATTCCCATATTTACGACATAAGATATACTTGAATGTTTGCTACTGTGATACAACAGCAATTTCTCTAAAATTCCGCGGTCATTTTTACCAATATTTTAAGCAAAAAACTGCAAAGCACATTAGTGTTCAAAAAACATCATCCGTCGTTGAAAAATATAGTTATCATGACTGGCTAGCATTTCGAAAGTTGCGCTTGTTCGAAAAGGGTGCACTTACTGTCTTCAACTCTCAAAATACCTAGCACGGTATACACTTCATATTAGAAACTTCCTTGCCGTTCTTGACAAATAAAAATAGACCAGTCCACATTATTCAGCTCCAAAAAATAGGGTTACATTGATAGAACAGACATATCATTCTAAATAATGCACCAGAATGCGCACAAGTGAAAAGGAGAAAATAAAATAGGGTTTCATCGATATATCAGTTATTTTATTCTAAATATTGCGCCAGAATGTGCAGAAGTCAAAACGAGAAAAGAAAATAGGGTTCCTCGGTAGAACAGTTATTTCACTCTAAATATTACAGCAGAATGTGCAGAGGTCAAAAGGAGAAAACAAAAATATGGTTTCATTGATAAAACAGTAATTTATTTCTATATCTTGCGCTAGGATATGCAGAAGTCAAAAGGAGAAAAGAAAATAGGGTTCCATTGACAGAAGTGTCATTACATTCTACATATTGCGCCAGAATATGCAGAAGTCGAAAGGAGAAATGAAAATAGGGTTCCATCGATAGAACAGCCATTTCGTTCTAAATCTTGCGGCAGAATGTGCAGAAGTCAAAAGGAGAAAAGAAAACAGCGTTCCATCGAAAGAGCAGTCATTTCATTCTAAATCTTGCGCCACGATGTTCTGAGATCAAAAGGAGAAAACGTTCGACCATGCTGCCAAATCCGGAATTAAAATACGTTTAAATTGTTGCACAGCTATAGGTGATGTTTCGGTCATTACATTATTAGGCGAAATGAAAGATCTCCAAGGACTCTGCACGTCTTCGTATTATTTCGTTTCTTTAAATTCCTGAGTACATGACGTACACTCTTTGCTAAATGTCTATTGAAGTACATCAACTGTTTTTATTTGTAGAAGTTTTAAACTTGTGCAAAAGGAAAGGTCCTTCCCATGTTTAAAATGTCCTTACGTGCATCGTATGCATGCGGCAGTAATTGCACTCATCACCTGCACGCTTTAGTTGGAGCCCATGAATCGACAATTGACAAAATATCGACAGCTTTCATCGGACATGTGTTCTAAAAGTGCTTTGTCACTGCAGTCTTGACGCTAATCGGAAATTCCCTTCTAAATGTACAGGTTATAACAAACGAAATACAGGGTCTAAACATTGTTTCTAACCAAAACTTCTAAAGATACTGGCATTCACCTTTCACCGTTTTGTTGAGAAACTCTTGAAGTTTGTTACAGCAACTTACAGATGTTCTATGTGTGCTCCATCAGTCACACGACATATATCAACGCGGTAGTGAAATTCTTAACAAACAGGCGGTAACATATCTTGATTGACTCCATCAATAACCGTTGTAATACGCTGTTTCAGATGAGTTAAATTAAGAGTAATAGGAGGGACATAGATCTTATCATTTACACAGCGCATAAAAGAAAATGACATGGTGTTAAATTCGGACTTTGCGATGGCCAATGTATAAGTGACATGCTCTAGCCTCCAGTAGGCCAATCCAGCGTTGCGGAAGATTATCGTAGAATTAATTTCCGACTTAGAAACTACATTACAAAAACAAATACAGTATTTAACGTAATCAATAAAAATTTAACATCCGCAGGATGGAATGATGCATTTGCATTAGTACCTGTTCAATTAAGTGCAATCATTTTAAAAGAAGAACGGATATTGTCCTTTTATTCCACCAGAATACTTGATGCCAAAGCGTGAAGTTCTAAAAATTCGATTACGCATCGATTATTTTAGAAATATGCATGAGAAAAGGACAAGATTGTTTATTATATACAAAAACAAGCGTTTCCTTTCAATATATGCTCTGCTTTGAGATCTTTTAAAATGTAATATATATATCTGTACTTATCATTTTTTTTCTTCTGGATCAAGTATGCATATCAAAGAAATGATGAACACCACGGTTTTAAGAGAGATAATCACTATACAGCTTTTTGAAATTGACAATGGTGTTATAGAGTAACGGAAGTTAAATTATTAAATTTTGAATGCAACATCTTTGACGTGTGGTTGCATTAATACTCGTGGTTTGCATATTATGTAGGGTAATGAGGGAAAAAATGAAAACGAATGCACAACCTAAGTCTCTGTCAAGAATTAACCTTCGATGTACCTAAAGCGTTAGGTCCTTGGAGTCATGGTAATAACCCATAAACTTGGTTTGAGTGTGCATGGTATCCACTTGTAGACATCTGGATGTTGATGCAACCTGAATTAAATCTTGCTGGGAGATTTATTCATTCAAAAACTAGATGAAAATAAGATAATATAATTTCTGTTATTGCATAGTTCCACTGCATGTTCGATGATGTCCAAATTTCCTTACAAACATTTTTTATTCGCTGATGTGAAATATCACTATTCAAATCTTTTACTTCCATGTATATTTTTGGTAACATATCTATGTCACGCACATGAATATATTTACAAAATTCTCAATAAATAAATGCATGTTTGTATTGCAGATTATTTGGTGATGGATCGTGCATAATAAGAGCGTACACTTTACATATGTGTTTGTAGGTAACTTTCTTCGGTTTGTAGAATATGTAACATGAACTACAGAAAAAAAAAAAGATCGTAAATCAAAAAATTCTTTCAAAAGAAACTAAAATTAAGAAAGAGAAGTTCATCTGGAGAAATAACAGCCCAGGTTTGCAACGCTCGCCTATCCTAAAAAGTTTGTTAGAAAACATTCCTTTGTTTAACGTGACTTACCAACAGGTAATGTGTGATATTCTGAATAAAAATTATATTAGGGCGGAGTAATAGGAAAGAAACGAAAACTGCAGCAGCGTGGGTCTTCAATAGATACACATTTTATCTGTCGGTAGTTTATAATACAGTCAGCCAGCATCGTAATATAAATATCCGGAGTAGGTGTTATGTGTATTTCTCGAACATCATGTTTCCTAAAGTTAAGTGTATGTATTGCAACAGAATGTGTGTTAGACGAATCATTCACATAGTCTCCATTTCACCAATCTTAATTGCCAGATTCTTCATCACACAATATGCGAATTTATTGGTTTTGGTAAGTAGTCGCTGACAGTGTTGCACATTTCAATCTATCCCAGAGAGTGTGAAATACCAGAATTTGTAGTTACATGTGTAAGTACGGTTAAACATGCAGCAGAGTCGTTGATTGTCTACAGAAAAAGAAAAAAAGAGCAATAAGAAAAGAAATTTTTTTTCCAAACTAAGAAAGCCAGATGATTTCATCAAAAGATCATACGCATTAGACCTGTTTAGTAAGTCTTAATTTTCTTTCCACAGCCTAACAGGTCCCTGTACTACACTATAGCAACCGCTTCTGTTTTAGTTTAAATCCGTAAATACATCTTGCGGTTATGTAGTAAAACAATGACAGCTGGAATTTGGAAAGAATGTCTTTGAACAAATTCCAAAAAAAAAATGATAGTAGCAAAAATATCTGTCATCAATTCTGCATTGCTAAGTTTTAGAACTGACTTTTGGTTTCACTAAGAAATTTGAAAAATAAATTAGATTTATTGAATATTGTTATGGCTTTTATCATTACCCAAAATCTGTAATTGTATGTCAAGTATGGGCTGCGTGGCCTGTTTTCTATTATGAACGTGTAGATGTTCGAAAAGAATTCTATATTTGAATGTATCTTTAGCAGTAACAAAATTATCTTTGTCTGTTACACAAAATTTCCATATAAAGAAATGGAGCCATGCAAGGAGTGAATACTACTCTCTTCCATAAGTACCCTTTCTTGATACCTTGATCACAAATAATTAACATTCATTTATTTTGTAGATGAAACGTTACAACTTCAATACCCCCTGATTTATTTTGAAAGTGTTTCTTTCGACAGACCCATTACATATCATTCCTTTTTTTTTTTTTATTTTGGATATGAAGAAATTAAATCGTGCACCAAAAGCTATTAAATTGAAATCAAGTGCCGTCTCATGAACGATACACTTTAATGATAAAACCTATGTACAATTAAAATATGTTTAAGAACTTACAACGCCACAACGGCTTCATCCTCAGAAACAATGCAGCAGTGTGCACACAAGTGAGTGGCCTATATACTTTAACAAGACATATAGCAGTAAATGCGCATGTGCAATAACGGCAAAGTCGAAATCAAGTTCAGTGTGTACAAGCATAGTGGGTGGGCGTGACCTGGCCAAAAATGTTCTCCAAGGAAGGGGATAAACACGGGGATTCATCGTTACAGCATCTTTCGCCATTGATGAATATGTGAATACATTCAGAGAAAATTGTTGCTCCACGATTCCTGGAAGAATCTAGAAAAATGGGGTCATTCCAACACGCCAGGTAAGAATCATTTAAACTGAGTCTCTACAAAGATATAACACCAGAGTTCGTGCTAAGATTATATTGATGTTCGTAAATGCGGCGCTTTGAATTACGAGTGGTAGGGCCCACATAACATCAATCGGGCTTACTCCATAACATAAATCCACATTTACGTAACATAAATCCGCATTTACAAATATCAATATTATCTTAGGACGCACTCTGGAGTTACATCTTAGTCGACACTCTGTTTAAATGGTTCTTACCTACCATGTTGGAATGACACCAATATTCTGGATTCATCCAGGAATCGTCGATCAACAGTTTTCTGTAAAAAAACCTTTAAAGTACATAATGATTAAACGGCCGTAATTTCTTAGTATACTGTAGAAATATTAAATTCAGGTAAAACTTTAGAACAGACGTAGCAATAATTCATTACCAAGTTCAATGAAGGTATTGAATTGCTGTATAGGATGTTTCTAATAGAGTATGTGTAACAATATTTTACGAAATTGTTCTACCACGGATTATGAGGAGAAAAACTGTGTAAATATAAGGCAAGGAAGGCTTTCCCACAGAAGCATACAGGAATATAATAAAATCACGCACGAGCCACTTGACAAAGAAACAGAAGCAAATAGCTATGTGAAGCAAGGGAATTAGTGTACGTGCCATAAAGATGGACTCCGATAAGTTGGACTTTATACAATTTTTTTTCGAATTCTCGAATATATCTCACTAAAATTCTTCTACGTAGTCAGTGTACAGATGAAATTCCTCATTTGACACTTTTTTCGGCACAAGCTACTTGACAAAGGAATGGAGGCCCATACCTATATGATACCAACAATATTAGCGTATGCCTCAAAACTATTGTCCCGCATGCCAGACTTTAGCCACCCTATTAGCGGTTCCGCATGGATAATACACAGACTAAATTCACCCATTGCGAAAACGTTTTATTTCCCCTTTGTATCAACCAAATGATTCTCTTCAGTTTTGTGTTTAACGTTTTTGCTGCGTGTTGAATGCAGAGACCAAATTTCTGTGGATAAAAAAGGCTATTGAGGTATTTTTTAAACGAATACACAGTAAACAGAAACATACTGTACTTTGCGCCGAAGATATAAAATGGAATAGGATAAGATGATTACAAATTATGCACCAATCTATCAAACATTCATTGTATTCTACGATCTTTTTGGTAAATTGTTAAATTTACATAAATTAAATGATGAACAATTTTGCTGTTTGTTCGCGCTATTATTACTGCTCCAAATTACTCAGAAGATTTGAAACCAATGAAGATTTGAAACCAATGGGGCCATGATGAGATACTTTAGAAATGGTTTTTGCCCGAATCAAAAAATTACTAACATTCGATCTTAGCATCTAGAAACACGACAGAAAAAAATATTGACCCTGAAGTTTTCACATCAAAATTGTAAACATATTGTAAAGGATGAAAATCTATGTGCAATACAACAGTAACATGAATTTGAGGGAAGTACCGCAATGAATTTCAAATTCATGCATAACTAGTACTAAAGAAAAAGTTTTTATCATTATCTTGTATTGAGCTTCACTATTTTAAGTGCTGACCTAAGAGGGATCAGCAGGAGTCACAGCCAGTCACCATTGTTGTTACTAAACAAAGAAGTTAAACAACAGGCATTTTCAGGCGTTATGGTATTTAGAGTGATACTAGATATATAGACACTGTCGATTAAGGGATAAACATTAAAATAGTCTTCGATTCTCGCATTTATGGAAATCTTATGGGGCGGGACACCGTTATCCGTGGCCTTCGTCCTGCTGCTGTAAAATAGTTTTTCACCATCTCTTTAAAAACGTGGGCACGTAATAGCACTTCCAGCGTTGTACAAAGCCAATATTTCAGGTTACATGTTTTAAATGTTCGCTTTGTTGAACTCAGAGGGACTCACGTGCATAGATTTATAATTTACTTTTACTTAGTACGTGCCTATATTAATTGATCAGAAGTAACTCCAGTTCTACAGGTTTATCGAAGAGCAAACGGAAGACACACTGGATGGAGAGATAAGATATATATATATATATATGATGATGATGATATATATATATATAATTATTGACGCCCGCATATATATACATATATAGGGATGTAAGGTCAGGTGATGCGTAACATCACAGCCTCTCCTTGACAAATGTCAACCCCGCCTTCTCGTGGTACCTCCTGTTCCCACTAAAGGGGCTCTGACGACCGCCAATAGCGGTATAACTATACCATCGAGATTAGAGGAAATTCTATCCCACACTCACCAACCCGCTTGGCCAGCGTGGTGAGTTATGGCCAAACCCCTCCAAAATGATTCCACAACTTAAATCTTGGCCCTCAGTCTCCGGCAGCTGGAATGTACCTGGCCAAGGCAGCGGCCAGTGCGACATGAAGGCAGAGGGTGCTAATAATCCCCGGAGGAACGGACTAGGCTGCCAGCTGATGCTGACCTTGGCTACGTATAATGGACGCTCCCTATCTTCTGATTCAAGGCTTCTTGAATTGGAAGAGGAACTACAAAGGATCAAGTGGGACATCGTGGGGCTAAGTGAGGTAAGGAGAAAAGGAGAAGATCTCATCGAACTGAAAAGTGGACATCTCCTCTACTATCGTGGGACAGATAATGGCAGAACTAGTGGTGTTGGATTTATAATAAACAAGAAACTGAAGGATAAAGTTGTAGAAGTTGAAAGTTCCTCTGACAGAGCTGCACGACTTGTTATCCAACTCTCGAAAAGATACCAGGCTCAGATTATTCAAACTTATGCACCCACCACAAGTCATCCTGAAGAAGAAATTGAAGAATTTTATGAGGAAATTTGTCATCTAAATAATAAAGGTAAGCAGCACTTGAAAATAATTATGGGAGATTTCAATGCAAAAATAGGGCAACGGCAACAGAATGAAACTTCAGTAGGTAAATTCGGTCACGGCAACAGAAACCAGCGTTTAAATACTCTCGTTGAGTTTGCAGAGGCAGAAGGGTTTTTCATTTTGAACTCCTTCTTCAAGAAAAAGCCACACAGGAAATGGGCATGGAGACATCCAAATGGGACGACAAGTGAAATTGATTTTATTATGTATAACAAAAAATTCGTCATAGAAGACTGCAGTGTGCTAAACAAGTTCAACACAGGTAGTGACCATAGATTGGTGAGATGTAAGATGCACCTCAACACCAAACTTGAACGTGGCAAGCTCATAAGACAAACAAAATCTATTGACATAACCAACCTTAAAAAACACCATAATACCTTCAAGTTGGAACTGAAGAACAGGTTCTCTGCTTTAGAAGGCCTAACATCGGAAGAAGTGGACATCTCTGAAGTTAACAGAAAAGTAACCAAAGCTCTTATGGAAACAGCAACAAAATTAGCTGGGTCTAAGAACAAGTTGCATGTAAACAAATTATCAGGAAAAACGAAAATGCTGATGCAAAAAAGAAGAGAGATGAGGACAACTAAAGAAGATGTGACTTCCAAAGTGGAATATATAGAGCTATGCAAGACAGTAAGAAAAAGTATCACTGAAGACGTAAGAAAATTCAACTGTGAACTAGTGAGGAAAGCAATTGAAAACAACCAAAGCCTAAAGATAGCAAAGGGACATCTCAGTAAGGGAAGAAAACAGATTATGGCACTGAGAAAAGAAGATGGTTCTGTAACAAGAAATAGAGGCGAAATTTTGACAAGAGTGAAAGATTTCTACTCCAAATTATATGAAAAGGATGATACCATTCAGTCATTGCTGTCCAGGTTTGTTACTTAAAATGGCATTCATCGTTGAGAAAGAATTGTAACCCAAAACTTTTAATATCATTCAAGCACTTGGAGGCAAAGCAGATCTTTGATTATCATTCGAATTATTGGATAGATAATGTGTTCTTAGGAGCCAACGGCTGTGGTAACGCCAGAGGGTACTAATCATTAACATTTCTAGCGTATACTTCCGTTTCCATTTCTCAGAATACAGAAGGTATCGCTTTACAGTTGTACGAATAACATTTTCGCAATATAAGGATCTTAGTGTCACAATAAATTCACTTTGTGTGATGACACCTACAGCGGATTTAAACCGATCAATAATGCCGTCCCTACTGCACTTCATTACGGCGTTGTCATTACTCCATCATTACCCCCGTCATTATTTTCACAACTTACACGCTCATTATGAAGCGGCAGTACTTTGCTTCAGTGCCAGTTCAATAGCCACTAAGCGAACGTTTCTTTGAACTATTATTTTAACTTAAGGTAAAAATAGTTATGTGAAGCGCATGTGTTGGATGAAAGAATGGCTGCAAAACGTGAATTCGATTATTGGTTGTATGATTATGATTGTACGATTAGTTTCGTTATACAATCAATAAATGGATTTAAGATCGCACTTGTAAATAAATGCGAGCTGAGGTGTAAGCGAGTTAAGTGCTTTAAGGCCCCACAGAAAAATATGTGATTCCTGTGAGGAGATGCAAACACCTCTAAGGAAATAGAAGTGAATACATTAGATGTCTAATTATTTCAAAAACAAGATAGTATTAAAAAACCAGCGTATTTCAAAATTCAACCGTCGCTAAGTTTTTAGCTTAAGCATGATTCAGCACATCGTCTATGGGTATCAAGTTGCTGCTCTGTAACACATAGGTCTTCATTCCTGTAATAATTTGTCGCCTCAGAGTTCTCAAAATGGAATATATTAAGTTACAACTAACCATAAAAGTTGGCTGAAAACTGCAGTTGACGTCCCTGGTCTTGTCTGTGAGAGATGGAACTAGATTTCGCCATGTCCTGTTAAATCATATGTTCTTGTTTTAACCAATGAGAATATGACATTCTTTAAATTTAAGCAGTTGTTCCACCGTATCTCTTTTAATTCGGATGTACAGGTTGTTACCTTAAAACTTAACATAAAGCTCTGCTTTTGCAGATGTTTTAACGCGAAAAAACACTGCGCGCCTGAATAAAAATATTTTCTGAGGTCCTTCCTTCGTTAAAACTTATGACAATGTGCTCACATATCTCTAGAAAATTGCATATTTTGCTTCATAATTTAATTTTTAGATCATAGCACAATATTTTTTAAATTGACCTTAATGGTGATGTTCACATAGCTACTTGTTTTCAATTTTAAACACATAACTAATGTGAGTTACTTCTGAGATATCTTTCTATGACCTTTCTCCTATGGCGATTATATTAAATGGCACATTCTGTTTCGCCTTTACACAATCTGGAAACTGTTCTGTCAATTTTGACTAGAAAATGATTTCATTATTTTGCTCTGAAATCAGTGGTGCTATATGAGAAAGGAACGGTGATTCTCTTGTTATCTTATGCAGAGGTAGGCGTAGCACTTATATACCATAGAAATGCCTTTCGTCTTGTGAGGAAACACATCTTTCAAAAGGATAATGTCTTTTGTTTTCACGAAAATCGAAACGGTGAAGCACATAATAATATTTGTTTTTCTGAAAGATCACCGAAACAGAAAAAGACAGTACATAGTTCAAAATTTTACTGCTGTTGCGAAATGGGTTGAACAGAATTCTGAAGGCTAGGAATATTTCTGGTTTGAAAAAATAATACCATAAATTTACCTCTACATTTCTTCCTTTTGCATTGCTGCTTTACATGTTGAAGAGAATTTTGACATTACAATGAAATAAAACATTTTTGTCCTTAAATAAGGATGTGCTAATGACCAATGGTTTCCGTCCATTGCTCATGGAGGGTGCATGACTTCCGTTTTGTTTTAGTAGCTTTTTGTGCATACAATGATTTCATCCAGCTATAATGAATCAACGTGAAATGCAGCATCTCTTTGCAGAGCGATTTGTATTAAAATATAAGTGATCATGAAAATTCCGTTTTTTCTGCAAACACCAAAGCCTGAGAAGTTACATAAAACAGATTTTTTGTGAGTCATAATGAGAAGATTTCTTCTTTCGAATATACTGAAGTACAAATAAATGTTTCATTGAATACCAGGTTATTTAAACTCCACTGCCAGCAGTCGGAATTTCGGAAGAGGAATTGTTTTATAAAACCACTTAACTTTATACTTGAAGAAAAATACCGATGGGCTTTCGCCGGTAATTTAACCATCGACTGTATTAATCATTCACATACAGAAATGTATGGTTTCAAAAGGCAGAAATGAAAGAATAAAAGAGCAAACTGCTGAATTTAGTGCACTATTTGAATCGTATGTTCTACTGCTTATGAAACTTGAAACAGCATGAAAGACTGCCGGTATTAGCTTGAGACTTATGTATATATATATATAATTGTTTGGGAAATGCAAGATGTTAAAAGTGTCAGTAAAAATCCGCGTGCGGCTTTGGTTCAGCGACGTCCGACCTTTCCGGTCTTGGGGATAAAACGTTAGTTCAAATAAGATGTTGCAGTCAGTGAAGGGCAGACATTTAATTGTAAGAATGCTCCTTGTGTCTCAGCATGCCACGTTGCCGAACAAATTTGCATTATGAACACCTCACAGACTTTAAGCGTGAACGATTCTACGAAGGAGAGAAGCTGAATTTTCCTTCTCCGAAATCGCCGCTGGTATACGACTAAACGCCAGTACAGGGATTCGAACGAGGTGACAGTGGGAAAATGAAGCTTGGACACACAAACATCCTACAAGTGGAACGCAAAAATCCAACGACTGCACGGAATGACGGACATCTCCACTGCATGGCAGTGACTGATCGCTCGGCGACATCCAAGGTGTCAGTTTAGCAGTACACCACTTTGACAAATTACGTTTTGTCCTCCAGCAGGGTTCGACGTCGTCAGCCCAAAAGAAAGCTGGTGGTCCACTTTGGCTGATTCCTTTGACTCTCAACCTCAGGCTGAAATAGAGTCTGCAATAGACACTAGGCTATACTGTATGGCTTGAGTTCCTGGTTTTTAACGAGGCCAGATTCAACTTGTTGCATCATGATGGTCACATATGGGTTCAAAAACGTCGTGGTTAACGGCACCTTCTAGCATACTTTTGCAGAAGTATACCACCTCAATACTAGTCGTCATGCTTTGGGGCGCTATTGGGTTCAGTTCGCAATCTCCCGTGATATAAATTCGGGCATACAACAACAGCCAGCGATATATCAGGGGTATTTTAGGGGTAAAGGTAGCATCCTTCCTTTAGAGTTATTCTGGAGCTGTTCTCCAGAAGCAAAATACTCGGCGACTTGTAGTCCGAAATTTTCAAGACCTCTTCAATGCACGACAAATAGAACTTCCTTCCTGGCCTGATGGTTTACCAGATATGTCACCGATACAGAATGTTTGAGATATGGTGCCTAAGATATTGGCCCGTCAAGCACATCCGCCAATCACTATCAATGAACTCTGATCTTGCATAGAAGCAGCGTGGCAGGTTATTCCCAGGACGATATCAAAAACATCTTCCATTCACTGCTACGACGTTCAGGAACTGTTATTGTCGCTGCAGGTGGCATAACCCGATACTGAATTTTGAAGCAAAAACATCTTACATAGCTCTTCAAATTTAATCAGTTATCTCCTGTAACATGAGGAAAAAGTGAGGTAAATTTCATTTGAATAGTGCGACCTTTTCTGCATGTTGAAATTTTTAAATGTAGTAGTGTAATATTGATCAAAGCAGTGTGGTTAGTCATAGAAATCACGTTCCTTCAACGGTTTTATGCTTTTGGGTCATACGTCCGTTGTGTTCTTTATTCTGATTACGTTCTAATTTTTCTTAATACGGGATCAAAGTGCTGAATATTTAATAGCTATCCCACTTTTCTTGTATGTGAAACAGGGAAGTTAAAAAAAATAACATTAAGATGCATTCGTTCCTTGTAACAAAACGACGGCTAAACGTATGACAGATTTCTTACACAATTTTTTGCTGTCCGTTCAGTAGACCAAAGCATGTAACGATTTCTTGTATTTAGGGTGGCAAATTGGACATTGAAATAAAAGGAAAAGTTTTTGTTTTTATTTTTACTTTTAGCCAATGGGCTTGAAGCTCTTTGGCCCATCGATGCCCTTGTGTCAATAACACATAACAGAAAATCAAAAATTTTCCATACATACGATACGAGACAGGAAAGTATTGAGTTCACGGCTTAACGTGTCGACATAGCAGAATGAAAATAATTTCTTAGGTTTCGCATTACTGCAAAAATATCGCGAATGTACTTCAGCGAATTACACAAATTTTTTTAAGAATAATTCATAGGAGAAAGAAATAAATCAGCGACAAGAGGTAGTGTAGCTCAACGTTGTCTTCCAGAGAAAGAATTTCTATGTACCGTGTAATTACATACAGGCATGAAAAATATTGTGCAAAAGAAAAAATGGTTTTAAGAATGTAATTAAATACAGGTATATCAAATAATTTTCTTTTAATAAAAATCCTGGAGTTTTTAAGTAGTCTAATTTCATAGAAATAATAAAAATTCTCTCATGGTGTTACGATTTTAAATCAATAAAAAAGAAACATATCCCGTTTTTTTTTAATGTAAATGCATTCACTAAATTTAAACTTTCCAAGTAAATACTTGTTATCCTTCATACGAAACGCCCGAATGAACATGAGTGTATTCTAAAAAGTTATACGCATAAATTTCAACAACGAATCAAGTTTCTAAAGATTTTCTTTTTCATAATAAATTTCTCGATTTTTAGTACATTAGAATAATAGAATCAAATCTGACGAGAACATGACAGTAATATTTTTTAAAACTGCTTTTATTAAGTATTCCTCATAAGGTTTTAAGTAAAGTTTGCAGTAATTTATAAAAACATTAGATATATATATTTGCTAAAAACTAAGTAAAACGTACTTTCAGGATTGCAGAACTTCTTTTTAAAACTGGCATTGCGCCAAATGAGAAATAATAAATTATTATTTTTTTGTTTCTTTTAGGGTAATATAATATACCACTACGCGTGTCTCAATGGTTTTAAAATCAAGTTAACAGTTTCGACGATTTTCAGCTCTCTGCTTGGTAATATTTTCAGACTTCTGCTGTTCAAGCTATAGCAGATCTGATACACCTTCGAAAGGTGTGAGATGCTAATGTGAATATCGACGTTATCATCCATGACAAAGGGACTGCGTGAACGATCACAAAGTATTTTGTCAATGATGACGTATTTTTCACATGAGGGAAAATACATTTCTGCTGATGTGAAACCATGTAGCACTAGGAATTTATGTTACCAATTAGTGCCTTAATCAAAAAGTACCAATGATATTAAGAAAGGGGAAATCTCTCCTGGAAATGCCACGAACAGATGATGAGCCATTGTAGTTCAAGGAAATACACGGTATACTTCTACTTAGATAGACCTCGCTGTATGTAATGAATGATATCGATGACGAGAACACCAAGTTTTTGCTTTCAGGCGACAAGACACAATTTATGAATATCAAAGTCGCTCCTCTTCCTCTCGTGACCGTTCAGACATTTTGTCTCTTGGGGCGGCTACAATCTTGTTCATACCAAGCAAGACACTAGATAAATGAAGTCCTGCTAGGAATGGAATTCCCGACCGCAGTTGTTTATATCCTGTGGTATGTCACCCTGTTGTTCGATTAACGTTATTCTAGAAGACTCACGTAGGTAACAAAAACTTAAGTTGAATACATTTCCTAAATTTCGTTGCACTTCAACTGCTTAGCTGCTGAGAGATATAAAGAGCGTTTTTAAGAAATCCGGAAAATCATAATCTTAAACAAGCCACAAACTTAACCATTAGTGTGAAAATAAAATAAAAAAATTTAGCAGGAACGGGTATTTGAAGTTACAAATGAGTGTGGTGTTTGACCGGATAATTAATCAATAATTAAAAAGGGATCAAATGATACCAAAATTGAGTGATGAGTCTTCGAGTGCTGAAAGATAATGCTTACCAGATGGAATAAAGACAGCTGTGGAAATATTTGAGGGATTCATATCAATTGTGATGAAAAATCAGGAATGAGAACAAAGTTAGAGTAGAAAAAGAAAGCTATTTCAAACAAACGTGCTATCAGAGTATGAAATTTCTGAGTTTACTTTAAATCTAGAAGTATCTTATCTTAGGGGAAGCAAAATAAGTTATCTTTTGTCCTGATAATTTCCATGTTCTAAAATTTGAAAATAATGTTAATTCTCAACTTCGTGACATTGATCCACAATATGTGTTTGCTGAAAATACATATTTTGTTATAACTTCAGGTGACACCCCTACTGAGTTTATTTCGTTTCTGAAAATAAGTACTCTCTGAGCGGTAAGTTTGTTATTTCATTTTTTTCGTAATTAATTTTCGTAATGTAGATTGAGAGACATACCACTGAAAAAGGTTTAGTTTTGAATGATACATAAAAATGTCTTGACTTTTCGTTGTTTCCTTGTCATACAATTAATTTTGGTTTATTTCTTGTAGTTACCAATTGTGATATCTTTTAGTTCATTTATAATAATTATATTTCGGGATACGAATATAATTTTCCAATGTTGGTGAACGCAGGCTCGAAAGAAAGATTTAAGAAAGTTAGCTCGCATCATATAATGAGCTAATACTCCACTGTATTGGTTATACCAGAGGAAGAAATAACTGTTGTTCATCTTTAAATCACTATCGAGCATTAGTTAGGAATCCTTACAAAACCATCATGACAAATACAAACTGCATTTATGTGAGGCACTCCACCTCATTTCGGCTGGTGATATTCGCCATTCATCCCGGATAGCTCTAGTATATGTATCATATATGGTAATCCTGAAGCATTATTCTCTTATTGAAGACCAATTACCAGAGAAGGTTTTTTTTCATTTTTGGAGATATTATTTGGAAGCTAGTTTACCAATAAAAATCAGATAAACTCATTTTCTTAATGAGAAACACGTATTGCCGTCACCAATTATTCAAAGGCTTTTACCAACTTATCCTTCATTGCATTCATCAACCTGAATTAGTGCAAATTATTGGGGTTTATATTTATTACGTTTGCTCTGCCTTCTGTTTGACACACGTTCTTCAAATTTTAAACGTACTGTCCTGCCACAAGTGGAAATTCCAAATTGTCATTGCATATTAACGAAAAATTCGAAAAATCGTATAGAATAGTAATTAATATGTTGAAATAGAATAGTAATTAATATTTTTGTAATTGAATTCCTCCGCAAGCAAAACGTATCCCGCATGGTGTTTAAAAGCCATTATTACAAAGACTTATCGACTATCCTTAGTGAGTTTTTTTGTTTTTATGAGGTTTAAACAAGCCTCTTATTTGGTAGCCCAGACATTTTAGTTTGAACTCATTTACAAATCCTGCTGCTCAAGAAATTAGCATTAAATTAATATGAAACTAACCAAATATTTATTCGTCTCAAATGTGCATCTAAGTTGGAAACGAAATTTCGAGGAATAATTCTAGCTTTTTTTTTGGCTACTCATGAGGAATTCTTGGTATCTAAAAATAGAAATTTTGTTTTTTCAATATCGATTCTGTTCCCTACGAATGGAGAGCTCTATCTCTGTGGAAGGATACACTTAGTTAAACTTCAATGTATTATCTTTTTTTGAAATATTTGAAACTAATATTTGTATTAACATTTTTTATAAATTTATGACAGAGACAGGAGCTGGTAACACAATATCGTCCTGCTACGTAACTTTGCGGCTATAAAAATCTGTTTCACCCTCATGTGAAATGCAATTTCATAGCCGACTTTCTGATGGACCCAGGATTATTAGATCGCTCATGCGATCACCTTTCCATGGACAACCAGAACATTACCTGTTGCAAATCTCTCTGAACTGAGACATCACACTTAGATCTCATATATTTCCTATTACTCTCAGTTGTGTTATATTTCGAAGGGTACGAATCTCTTTCTTAGAAGAGAGCAAAATACAAACTAAAGGTTTAAATTTCGTATTCTGAAACCAAACATACAGCGCATGGTGCTTTATCATATTACAAGCAAATTAATGGGTAAATCCTGAATTTATTTTTATTTTTTTTAGCAAAGCGCCAAATTCCACGAGAAAATTGATTACTAACGTTGTTCAAATCTATCTTCCTGAACGTATATTAACGACGTTTGCAATAACACATTGCAGCATTCAAGATTCTGCATTTTGAGAATTAAAATGTTGCAATAGGTTGTAAAGAGAAGGACTATGATAGTTTTGCCATATGTTAAAGCTATAGAGTACTGCTCAAAAAACCAGAAAAAACACTTTCCTGCAGAAAATATATAGAAAGCTGTATTCGTCTTTGCTGTATATACGTAAAGAATTGTTATGTTTATCCTATTTATTTGTTATGCTAAAAAACAAAATGTGTTTAACTTGAAAGTAAAATTGTTTGTGACTACTTGCATAGTAAGACAACACTTACACCAGCCCAGTTCCTAAAGAATCGTCACCGCACAACAGTGAGTGGCCGTCCTATTCGGTGTGGCTTGAGTAACCCTTGACTATTTAGATTTACATTTCAATTTTCCCGTTCACATTTGTCTTATGTCCGAAAAAAAGCAATTCGATATCCACCGGGAGATGCAGAGCAATCTTCCGCCTTACATTGCGGGAAGAGCTGGTACTTTTTTTCGCTGACGAGTACGCCAACGCATTTGGGATCCCTAAGGGTTCCGTCTACAAATTTCGTTTGTAACAGTTCTTTAGGAAACACAGCCAGAATTCTCAAAAGGCAGCAAGCAAATTCAAATCTCACTTACTACACTAACAGGAAAATATTTGTACTCTATAGTAATGTGATGACATCTTTCGTACACACATTTGTACACGTGCTTCTCTTTTTTCATGCTAATCAACGGGTTGCCCTCTCTAAAACAAGTGGTGTTAAAATAAAGTGGTTCAAGGTTTGCATTTCTTCTCTGTTATTGTTTTGGGTTGGTGCCCTGTCGACTAATACAAAAGCAGCATGTACAATCAAATGCATTCTGCAGGGTGGAGCAACTTGTTCCCAAAGCGCAGCAGGAAATCGAGTGATTGTCCAAATGTGAAAATTAAGCGGTCAGTGCACCCCAATAAGCTGACACCAACTACCTAAGTAAAAAAGGTGAAAATCACCTAAATACGTGGCATCAGTTTATTAAATAAATCAATCGCTCTTTCCACGTTAAGCAACGCACAGCAACCGAAAAATTGTTACTCTTATTGTAAAAAAGGTACAAAAACTGATTCCAGTTTTTCAAAGCTTGCAATAGGAGCAATCTGAAATATATTGTCCTACTCGACAATGGGCTAACAGCAAAAACGTTAATAAATGGTATTTCCCTGACAGCAGGTAAAACATCAAAGAAACCAGTAAATATAAAGCTATGATATTTTAGGGCATAAATATTTATAATATAATAACATTACTTAGATGGAATCTCTGAGCACACAGCACCCAAAGAAAATCGTAATGGCAAAGGGAGGTACAGGTAACTTTCATATATATGAAGGGATCTGATGTCTTGTGTTCTACAGAAGGAATAGTCTAGTGCAACGAAAATTCAGTAGTTAAGAATAGTCGGACAGGGACGACCGGTAACCATACTCACAGAATTTTCTCATGATGTTCAAATACTTGGATGTTCAAACTTGTAATATCTGTTAATTTTTTTAAAAAAAGTGAGTCACGTTATTCGCATTTATTTTCTGGTATATTCGTCAAAAGAAATATAAGACCAAGTAAGACAAACACATTTAGAACATATATCGGATGATTGTTCTCAATTCCAACTGACACTTCATTGTGTTATGTTGTCTGGAAACTCAGAGCTTCAAATGAAATATTAAAATGTGTGCATAACAGTGACATCACTCTTTGGTTTACGAAACGGTAAAATATTTGGCAATACATTTATAGATCTTCGGACACTGCACTTAATGTAAGTTCTAATACTTTGTAAACGTAAAAGCACATGCCAATTTATTCAAAATTAAGATTTTCAAAGCAACATCTAATTACTAGTCAGAGATATTTCAAGAAATGACACGACAGATGACAAATTTCATTCTATAGTACCTTGTGCGGGCACCTTTGTTTTTATATCAAGCAGAATACAATGTGGCTTACTCTCAATGAATGGCTTGCAGTAGTCATTTGAAATGTCTTTGCACCTCATGTACTTTATGCTTCAATCAAAGCTTGGGAATTTGATGGCTGGTTTTCTGCTACTTGGTCTTTTAATATAGTCCACAAATTTTCGATGGGATTAAGGTAAGGACTATAACCGGGCAAGGAAAGCACAGTTATGTTTTTCCTCTGCAGGTAGCCTTTTTCTGTCTTTGATTTGTGGCATGGAGCTCCATATCGCATAAAGATTGTGAATTGGTGCACTTGCATATGGGTTAACAATTTCTCACGTAGCATTTCCACATAAAAAAGACCAGTCATGGTAGTGCCTGTCGGCAAAAAGGATAATGAAGCAGTACCGGATGCTGAAATAGCACCTCATGTATTATCTGTCTCACGTAATTAACGGTGCGTTTTTCATCAAACCTTTTGTGTTTTATTCTTCAAACATGTGCTTCACGTGATAAAAATTGATGCACAGTTGATTCATCGGAAAATAAAACTTGGATCCAATTTTCAGCAGTCCATGATTGATGACGCTTCGCAAACTGGAGTTTCTTCTTTTTCATGACAGAAATTAGTCTAGGTTTATGTGTAGGTTTATAAGGCTTTAATCCAAAATCCTTGCTGAGACGTCGGGAAACGGTGATGATATTAATATCAGACCCTTTTGAATGTAGAAAGGCTTCGATTTTCTTGCACGAACTCCTCGGAGAACGCATAATTATTCGTCCACGTCTCTTTCGTTCGCTAAATTCACCTTATTTCGATTTTCTTGTATGTTTTATGAATATCAGTCTTGAATTAACCTTTCTGCTTATGTCCCGTTCGGGGTATCCTTCATGATATAAATGCACGATTGCAGCCCTCTGAGTAACACTTAACGACGCTTTTTTGCCCATGTTTCGCTTTATAGAGAATACGTGCAAAACCTATCAGCATGAAAGCCAGAGGGAAACTGACGCTAGCATGCTTCCTCCAGTTATATCAACAGCTACCGCTGCAGGATGATGCAACAACGACAGGACGTTGAGTAATACAAACAGTAGCTGACGTAATCGTCAGAAATCTCCTAATACCAAGAGGTGGTCTTAAGCGCTTGCGAATGGTTGCCCATGAACATCGCGAAGCAAGTTAATTTCTGACAGGACGAGCTTTTATATCTGTCTCACGGCGTTAACGGTGCGTGAGACAACTTTTTGCTCTTTGAGGGCAACTGTGTGTGTGTCAGTCATATAAAATAAAACGGCAAACATTTAAAAGAAGATATGCATGTTTTCCAAGAACAGACCCGGATTTCCTGATTAGCCCAGTAAGCGCCAGCTTGGGACCTGAAGCAGCTGTAGGCCTCAAGCTGAAGTTCAACCCTATGCTTCGCATGACCACTTTTTAGAATGTCGGCGGTGTGCTCACGGCTAGCAAAGGAAATATTACTTAAGGATTATAGCCTTCTATGTAGTACGGCTGGTAAGGAAGAAAATCCGTCATTTTGGTTTATTACCACGACGCGCCATCAACTGCCTTTCTTTCCCACGTCGTCAAAGCATTCCTTAATCGACTAGACTAAGCGATCCCATCATCCCAGTGTGTGTGTGTTCGTTGCATATGTAGTTTATGTTGTGACTTCGCTTGGTACGTTGACAATTTGTGACCAAAAGATAAAAAGAAAATGTGACTTCGTTGAGTAAAAACGTAAACAATCAGAAGTAACAGCTCATAAAGCCTAATCAAATTCTATTGAGTCGTTTTTGGAACCACCTATGCATCCAATCAGGAGAAGAAACATTGTGGTCAAAAGCAATGGAGGTGGACTTAGTGCAAGTGCATAAGGAACTACATGTGAAAAGCAGTAAAGAAAATAAATTGGATTACCAAAGTGAAGATGTAGAAACAATTTTTGCCTCGACTGCTTACGCAAATTCAAGGGAAACGGAAATAGAAGTAATTATTACTCTAATCATCGAATCTGATAATTGAAGTACTGGCGCGCACACACAAATCATTTTGCATTATGCCCAAATGATATAAGTCCAAATAACGAAATGATTCAGCTTTATTTGATTAATAAACCTCAAAGTGTCGGTAATATTGAATGTTTGAAAACCGTGCATAAAAATCGCGACCAGGAATATTGTAGAAGCTTTGATGAATCGCACTACTATTGCCTCGAAAATAATGGAACCAAATAATACAGGAGTGGTTAGAAACAGAAATATTGACAAAAATAAAATATACTTCTACGGCCTCTGGCAGAGAAATCACGCAATATTTAAAAATAAAATATTCCGAAACGTTCATCGACGTGCCTAGTATCGGACCACAAACTAATGTTATCAAAAGAGATTTTAGAAGCTTGATTTTCTGGCAAGTACATCAGAAGCAGAAATTATCCCTTACGCCCCTGGTGGCCAAACCATTGTTACCAAACATTAGAAATAATACGCAAAATATTTCCATCAAATCTGCAAATTTTTAAATCCGAGTTTTAGAAGTAGAGATATCGAGTAAAACTCATATTACTTTTACAGCCCTTAGCCAAAACTCTATGCGTAACTTGAAGAGGTGGCTATACCTAAAATATCCTTCGATGTAAAAGAATGTTTTCAATCGGTTGCTTAGAAGCAAGTACATAGAATAAAATATATTTGAATTCTATATGTTCTGCATTTGCGCCCTCTTGCTGCGAAATTGCACATCGAAAAAAAATACGGATTACCATTCGCACATTTCATACTTCCGAATACAAAAATAATTTTCAGATCGGACTAATTGTTGCAGAGATATGTTGTCGACCAACGGACAAACATAACGTAGACACAATGTTTTTTTTTTTTTTACAAAAGACGCGCTAAAAAAAGACTTGAAGGTGCAATTGATTTTCGCTTTAACGAACCACGTTAGTTTCTAATGAGGGAAGAAATTTCCATTCCGAGATCTGTGCATCCGGGAATGTGGTACACAGTTGGTATCCGGAATCAGAATATATCGAAGTAGGATAGATGGAAATACAGGTAAGCTGAGTAAAGAAATGGTAGAGAATAAACATGCAGCACACCGACACCTATCACACAACTGTTTGATAAATGTTCTTCCATAAACGTGGTGCAGAGCACACCTTCCGATATCAGAAAAGTCTTGAATAAAAAAAATTTAGTAGGTTATATAACATAGGTATATTATGTTTCCAATAAACTAGTAATGAGTGTTTGATAATGGTATTTGTTGAATAAATCTTCAAATAAAAAGCTTGGGGGGGGGGGGGGTCCGAAACTTATCTTAAACTATGAACCGAAAGAATGCCAGAAATGTGTTAAAACACCAAATTGTCTGAAATACTGTTCACACCCTAAAAGTTTTGTTTTGCTCTTAATCTTCAATGTATTATGAATTAACAAGCAAACCGTATCTCAATGAATATGACACATTCTTCACATCTTTGCTTTCATTTACTTTTATTTATTCACTTTGACATTTTTAATATCGAGGATAATGCATGTGCTTCTCAGCTTATTGTTTCCCAATGTGCCCAGAATAATCCCTGGATGGAGTTCTTGTTGCAACATGTGGTTAAAAATGTTTCTTATTTGTGAACCAGAAACCAAAATTACGCATAAGAATGGTGTGGAACACTATTTTGAGAAGCGACGTAAATATCTGTCCAAATGTGTGTCCGTTTCGCAAGTCATTACTGCTTTATCACCCAAATATTCATTCAATGATCTAATAAACTTTTATGATATTTTATGAAATAATTTCACATCAAATAAATATCATATTAAGGATATACAGCTACTTAAAAAAATTCGGATTTAACATCAATGGTGAAGTCGTGGTGTAAGAAAAATTAATAGCGCAATTTGCTTTGGCATGCAGTCTAAAACATACTTTAATATCAAACAACCACGTGAAATGACTGATTATTTTATTTTTCTTCTATTAATTCTTTGGAATGAAAGCTGCATATCGCCGTATAAATAGTAGAATCCAAATCTATGGTTGAAAGTTTACTTTTCGTTTGCAAAGACTTCGGAGTATTTGAATTCCATTCGTTTAGAGGAAATTAATAAGACGAGGACACGAACAAATAAAACGGCATTAAAATTACATAATGAAAAGAAAATTAAAATTCCATATGTATGTTACGTATCCATATAGAAGACATGCTCGTTGCTATAAAATAAATTAAGAAACAATTTCAAAGCTTGGGTGTTTCAAGGAAAGTTTTAAAACTATGTTGCGAGAAATGAGTCCTGAAAGAGTGTTTAAATGGGCTATGTTCAGAATTTCTGGAAATTTGGTTTGCAGAAAAATAAAAATATTTCATGTATACGGGGAAAAGTTATGCATTTGATAAATGCAGTTTGATTTGAAATCTTTCAAAACAATCGAATGCAAGAAAATGTAGGGGAATGTCAAAGTTCTTTAAAAGATTAAACGGAAATGACACATCAAACACAAATTTTCTTCTGCAAGACGAATGGAATTTTTACTAATTTCTTAATTTACCTTATTTAGATAAATTTCTAGGCCGTCAAAAACACAAAAGACGCTGGTTGCGCTAAAAGAATGTATAATAATATAACAGTGTTCCCCGTGAAAACAGCTGTTTTTTGCTGTAAATTCTAGCAATTTATAAAACATTTACGTTTTAGTATCTCGAGTAAATCCAGTATTTCGTCATACTTTTCCACATATGAAATATCACTGCTGTAGATCTCGTGGACATTTATACATTATTTTTCTCCTTTGTATATTTTTCACTTCTTTCTACTCATTGGCATGATGTAAGTGTCAGCAGGAATAGTCTTTTTCCATCCTCTCTTCAATTATGAAGCGGAAAATAAAGGACTACAAGGGAGGTAATGACACCTGCTACAGGTTTGTGGTTTTCACGTCTGAACTGAGATGTGGAAAATAATTATCTTACCGTAGTCTTCGTAAACCCAGGCCACAAGGTGACCATTTCTATTTAGAGGGCGCAGAAAGTTTTGGGCACTATTTGGCCAGGTACATCGGATATTTAAAGGTATAAAAGAGTGAAAATAACAGTTGCTTTTGATAAAGCTCTACTTATACAAAGCACACGCATTAAAAATACACTTACCTAAATCGACGGTTTGCCAATTCAAACTGACAATAAGCATTCAATAATTATAGAAGGTTCGGGTACTTATGTTTTTTGAGAACACTCCATTCTTTTCACTTGCGTTACTGTTGTAAATAATTATTTATTTCTTTAAAATTCAGCTCTCGTGTAAGTGAGCCAGATCTGAAAGAGGAAGCGCTTTCTGCTGAGAGAACTAACTGCAAAGTGACGATGAATTCCACGTTAATAGAGATGAACAACTAAAATCCCAAGAATGATGATCAAAGATGTTACGGTAGTTCATTAAATACAAAATCATAGAAATATACGTAATTGTATTCTTTCACAGAAATGTATTCTGAAGCGCACAATGCAGAGAGAACGAATGGAGAGAGTTTCGATGATGTGAATTAGGTGCAAAATATGTACTTTTTCCCGTTGTATAGGATCTTTTTTTTATGTATGTTGTACATTAAAGAATATCCGAGCTTTGCATTGTCTATGAGCCTTATAAATCGGTTTTACCATCTCACAGCAACTAAATATATGTGTAAATATGAGCTACTGCCTAAACATTCATTCTGAGATTATTTCTTTTCGATTTTTCTTGTATTAATAATTAAGCAGCCACAAATGCTGATTAAAGTTTGATGTGTCTTCTAAGATCAACGATCACATAGGCACCGATCAAATTTTTTGTAAAGTTATCTTAGAAGCATCGGGTCGCTTCGCCTAGAAGACAGTGATTCCTCAATATTGATGGAGTATACGCTAAGGAAAATATCTGCCACTGCTTAACAACTGGTATGATCTTGAGAGGTCACACATACTCTGGAATAAAATTTGTTATAACTTATTCCCATCGAGAAACAATTGATGCAAATGAATTTCAACAACGAATGCCTACAATGCTGAACGAAACAAATCTCTGAATAAATCTCTCGAGTATGTAAAGTCAGTCTTCTGAAATAGAAACATTTATTCATTCTGCTATGAAACTTCAGTAATCCCTTATTAAAAATGCTGTCATCCAACTACGGAAGGGTTTAGGTATGTATATCAGTTTATTTATTTAATGGGCTAAAAACATTTCCTTCACACTAATTTGAATAACATTTAAAACATTTGCAAGTCAGTTTCAGCAGTGCTTGTGCTAAAACCGGAAAGCTAAATATTTATCTCATGTCATTTATTACACGCAGATTTTTAATACACACTTTACTTTTATAGTTGTCAAAGGAAAAAGATTAAGATATTACACAACATGCATTCTTTTTTTCCTGATTCGAAAATCCATCTGGGCAGTTTATCTCATCTGTTAACCAAATTTGGAAAGTGTTCATGCCGTAATTGAGATTTTACAATGACAAGGTAATCCACTTAATTTATTGAGTTTGTAGCATATAACTTCAGATCACAATTGTAATTCCTGTGGCACCGACCTTGTAAATGATATCTTTACCATTCCTGAATAAAGGATTAGGTTTTAGTCTTCCCGTTATTACAAATAATTTGTTGTGCTCATTTTGTCTCCAAAACATGCAGTTTTCTATCCTGTGGAAGGAAAGATAGTATATAACACTTTCACCAGTTTTGTTTTTCTGAACTTTGGTTTTCAAAAACAAAACAAAAATTTCCAAATTGCTTTCTTGCGCTTTGTCCGCAGATATTTTTCATTTTGGTCAGATGCTTAACAAACTAACGTGTGGGTGCCATAGGGGTTGCCGGTAACCTCAGATTATGTCATACATGAGTGCAAGCAGCTTTCTCTTATTTGTTCGTGTTTAACTTCATTTTCACAGGTTGTTTCTTGCCAGAATATGTCAAAAAATATTGCCTTGGAGTTACATGTGCTGTTGCATTTGTTAGCGCGACTGTCTAGCATTCTTTTTCATGATAGTAAAGTTTCAGGTTCCTCTCCTGGCGCTAGCACCTCTTTTTTTCCAATGATGTAAGAAATATAACTTTTCATTGCTTATAAGTTCTTTCGAAAGCAAAAGCACGAAATGAATGATTAAATAACAATGCTTAATATCAAGTCATTCCAATTTGGAAGATGTGAATCCCTTTATTAGTGTAAATATGACAAGGATGTAAATGATATGCAACGGTTCCATTGTTCAGTCTACTTTTCAAAGCATGTGACGAAGTCATTTTGTGGAAGCTGCTTTAGCGAACCCAATACAGCTGGAAAAACGTCAGCATCTGTGTTGAATATTGCTCACGTAGAAAGGTCAGGATTGCAGGCAGGTTGTGGCAGGATTTCAGTGCTGCATTTTGTAAAAAACTGTTAACACTAGCAGCTACATGTGGGCCGGCGTTATTATCGTGTAGGGTACTCTTACCCACTGGTTCTGGTCGCTTAATCGATATGTGTGTTCGCAGACACTTCAAGACAGAATTGTGGATGAACGCCATGCTTGTTGATTATACCTTTATGATCAAAGAAAATTATTATCATCACCTTCCCAGCTAGTTTGGTCTGACGGAGTTTATTCGCAGCAGACAGGCCTGTGTGTTTCTTGAGACACGTTGTGCGCTTCGCCCGGGATCCGAAATAGTGGACAAAAATTTCATCGGCAGTTATTACTGTATTTAGAAAGTATGGATCATTTCCAATCATTTGTTTCCACTCTTCATGCATCCGAACTCTGGCTAACAGTTGTTCTCGCGTCAAGTGATGAGATATCCATCGGTAACTCAAAGGATGCAGCAGTAATTTCTCACGTAGGATGCGAAATACTGACGGTTTTGAAATATCAATTAACGCCGCTATGTTTTCGCACGTCATTCGTCGATCTTCTGGAAGAATCACCCAAGCAGTGTTAACAATACGCTCAGTAACAACACTTTTATATCAAACGTACCTTGGAGCAAATTCTGCCGACAAACCCCTTCTTTGAAATCATGGCGCTATATGAAAGTCCAACCCAAACATTTAGCGACTAACCCAAACATTTAGTGACTAACCCAAACATTTAGCGTTTTAAATTTTTTCATTACATAAGCTCTTTCTTTAGCCGTGTTTCCCAAACGATAGCAAAATTTTTTTCTCCCAAAGCATTTCAATTCTAGCTCTGAATCACTCACCTCCATAGTTGTACGGCGAATTGCAGACGTACCTTAAACAACAGCACAATAACAGAACCAGAGTCGTCTGCCACGGCTAATAGCTGTTGCCATAGATACTTCCTTAATTCAGTTAGTCGTCTGCGCATTTGTTTTCCCCCATCGCACTGTTGCCAACACAAAAAATATGATTCTCAGGTTTTACGGAATGGCTTTTGTTGTTCAATATTCACTACAAAACAATTTTCCTTCCCGGAAAAAGGAAAAATATGTCATCAGAAGAAAAGACCCAGAATTTGTTAATTTATTCATTCGTGTTGTGCTCATTTTCAGGTGTTGTAAGATAATATTAATAATTTTTGGTGCATCAAAAGATTTTACTTAAAGTATAACTTTGGGATGAACCACATACAAAGGAGGTGCTGGAGGACTCCAAAGGCTTCCCTAATATGTGCACCTCATCAAATGATTATTAGAAAGGAAACGAAAAGTAAAATTTTGATCAGACTTAATGACAAAAACTGTCGCCTACCCTGTGCAACTGTGAATATACAAAATTGACATTCGCGATTGTTTTCTGTTTTAAACAACAGAACCGTTCCTGTGAATACGGGGGGAAATTCTGATGGAACACAATGCATTGGAACAGTGTTGTTATTTGTTGAAGTGTGTATATTACAATTATGCCGCGGAGCCATACCATTCTGAAGCTATTTCAGAGTTTCAGACAGCTGTTCTCTTGAGATTCCTCCTGTGATTCCATCTCTCATTGTGATATCAACTGCTTCTGCCTTAGAATCGCCTCTGCTAGCAAGATCTAATAATTCACAAAATCATTCACCCCATATTTCACTTAAATCACTGGGTTCCCATATCCTTTCTCCTATCCTATTCATTACACAATTACAGCCATGGAAAAGTATTTCTTTGATTTCATCCAGTTTTCCCAATTAAATTGAAATAATACGATATTGATGATAATGGAAGAACAATGTTGAGGATTGTTTTATAATTTAATTTTAATTAATAAAACTTAAAAATATTGCATTCCATTTAAATAAACGGACAAATATTACAGTGTTTACATATTTAATACACCGAAATCAAAACGTGTGTTATTTCTATTTCATACGGACATTGGTGCGATTACTGAGATTATTGGTCCGGTCAGTAATATTTTTAATTCAAGAATAACTGGCCAATGCAAATGGGGCTTCTTCGTAGTGTCAGACTAAATTTAAGAGATTGTACTCGGATATAAAGTTATGTGCCAGAAACTTTACTTGAAACAAAAATTTAAGTATCTGGCTACGAAATCTAACGTTCGTCACTTCTGACTCATACTGTTATTCCGCTTATCAGTTTGGTTATTTTTAATAATTACGAGGTTTCATTGAAAATAGCGGAAAGTAGCTAAATTTGTTATGCTGATGATAAATGCTACGCATTTTTTCACATAACGTGAATAATTAATGGATGTTTTTATTTGTGGTTAAGAGAACACCATAAAGACCTTGAGCTGTTTTCTTTCCTTAACATTGGGTCCCTAATTCGAACGAAAAGAGATAAAGAAACAGAAGCATTCCAGCTGTTACCTATGCCGCACTTGCTTGTCACTCAATTATCTCGAGCAACTCGAAGAGTGAAGGAATATTCGAGAAAGTGTGAATTTTTGATAATTTAGATCTCCTTGAATGCTGGATATTATGTAATAATAAAAAAGTTCCAGAAGAAATTTATAAAACGAATTTTAAAGATGGGCAGTTAGATTATAATAGATGTTATTTTGAATTACACTGCCGGACAATTGCTAAGGACGGATGACAATAGCAACGATAGCAACCATAAAATGGAAGGCAGGAAAATGTGGAAATTAGCATAAGTGCGGGATACAGTAAGACGTGTTGTGCGTATGCAAATTTTGGATTGCCGAACTTGTTCGTGACGTCATAGCGCTGATAAGAGATATAAAGAATTTGACGCGTATTGACAGTTGTTGTTCATACGCAAATTTGAAAGGGAAAGAATCAATTGACGAACTTGCAATTTTCAGTATGTCTTCCCGACATCATCTAGATGATTTTACGCGTGGCCGTATTATTGGCAAGATTGAAGAAGGGCGAAAAATAACAGATGTTGCCAGGGAGTTCGACGTCAGCCATAGTGTTGTTTCAAGGCTTTGGAAATCATTTCAAACAAATGGAGAGTGTAGCAAACGTCACGGGGGAGGTCGTGTTCACAGTACGACACCTGCAAAAGATCGGTACATAGTGCTATCAACAAAAAGACACCATCGCAGCACAGCTAGTGAGGTAGCAAATCAGTTTATGGCTGCTGCTGACAAGCGGATCTCCCGAAAAACTGTCACCAGACGTTTGCATGAAGGAGGACTATACACCCGCCGTTCTGTTGTGTGCATCCCATTGTCCAGACGTCACCGTACCGCCCGTTTGCTATGGTGCCATCAACATCGCAATTGGACTGATAACGACTGGTCTGCTGTCCTCTTCTCAGATGAGAGTAGATACAGTCTATCGTCTGATTGTCGACGACAACTGATCTGGCGTGATAGTGGTACTGCATATTGTCCAGCAAACATACAGGAAAGGGACCGATATCCGACATGTAGTGTCATGGTATGGGCTGGCATCATGATCAATGGCCGTACGTCCCTCTATGTGCTTCCAACTAGGACTATGACTGGCCAACGATACATTAATTATGTTCTGCTACCTCATGTTCGCATGTTCCGTGGTGCTGTCGGTGATAGATTCATTTTCATGGACGACAACGCAACATGTCATCGAACAGTCGCTATCCAGGAGTGTCTTGAGAGCGAGGATATTCAACGCCTCGTATGGCCAGCACGTTCTCCAGATCTGAATCCCATTGAAAATGTGTGGGATGCTTTGGGGAGGAGTCTTGCTGGTCGCCAATGCCCTCCAATAAACAAGGACACCCTCATCCGTGAACTGACAGAGGAATGGGATAAATTACCCCAACAGCCGCTTGATAATGTTGTGCAAAGCATGACACGACGTGTGGAATCTTGCATCGCCCTCCATGGTGGCCATATCCCGTATTGACATCTTACGCCGGAACGCCTGCGGACGGTAATTGCATTTTTTTCACGTTTACGTATTCTGCACAAAATGACCTGTTTGTTCCTTGAACACGTTCCAAAGCCTTCTGGATTTCAGAGCACAATAAATTGTCTTTCTTGTAATGTCCTGGCATTCTGAGATTATTTTATTTCACTTGGCATCCAACCACACTTACTTTTTCATGCGCTATATAGCCGTTTATGATCCGTCCTTAGCAATTGTCCAGCAGTGTATTAGCAGCTGGATTAAATACTCATAATACTGAAAGTGGATGTCTTATAAGTTATGTAAATTATGCGAGATTGTGTCCAATCTTTATTTTAATTTATCTAATCATCCAGAGTATACTAATATTTCGAATTTAAGACTAGAATTTAACTGGAGATTAGGATCAAATCCAGGTAAACCAAATAGATTTTATTTCATCGTGAATGAAAGAAAAAGAGGATCACTTAATATGGCTAATAAGGAATTTAAAACTTTGAAAACTTTAGATTAAATAAATGAATTAGTATTCTTTTGGTTCGTCTTATGAAGAATTTGGAATTGGACCACCTGTACCTACTGGAAATGGATTTATATTAACACATGATGGTAATTATGATATGGAAGAAAAAAATTAAAAAATTGTAAAGAACCTGTAGATGAACATGATGTTACTACAAGAGAATATGTTTTAAAACAAATAAGAGAAAATAATCTGGAAGTTAAAAGTCAAATAGAAAAAAATATTGATGGTAGTTTTTCAGATTTTGTAAGAATAAGAGATTTAGATGCTATACTTAAAGGTGAATTAAGTAATTTGGATCAAAAATATTTACATATTCAAGATGGGAATGTAATGAATGCAAAAGGTAAAGGAATAGGAAATGTTGCTGATCCTACAGCAGATAAGAATGCAGTGAATAAGAGGTATTTAGAAAACAATGTTTTAATTTTAAAAGATGAAAAGTTTGATGTTCAAAATAAAAGACTTGTGAATATTCCATCACCTCAGGATACGAATGACGCAGTTAATAAAAATTATGTGGATAATCAAAAATTTTATGCAACAATTCAAGAAGATAAAAAAGCATATAATACTCGTGGTGCTATGTGTTACTGGGAAGCAGTCGTTTTTATGAAATTTAGTAGCAATCTCCTTGACAGAAATATGAAACTGAGTGAAAATATGGATATGAAAATTACATTTTATTTACGTCTTAATTATACTAATGGGAAATCAGAAGTTTTAATTACACTTGGGGGAAATATATTATTTAATGGTGATACCTACACAGATAAACCTTTAATACTCTTTGCATCAGGAAAAAGAATGATGAATTAAGCATACAAGTCATGTCTTATTTAGAAATAAACATTTTTAAAACTTACTTAGAAATTGAAAACATAACATATTTATAAAAATACATTCTATATAAATGGATATGTTAATTAGGAACAATATTAATTGGGATTCATTTTCTAAAGATAATGAACTTTCAGAAGATATAATTAGAAGCGTAAAAGATGCAGTAAATTGGGATTTAATATCAGAATATCAAAAACTATCTGAAGATTTTATTTCAGAATTTCATGATAAAGTGAACTGGGATAAAATTTCTCAATATCAGATTCTTTCTGAATATTTTATGAATAACAATGAATTAAACTGGTCTTTGATTTCTCAATATCAAACACTTTCTGAGAGTATTAAATTAATGAATATTGATAAATTAGATATGAGAAGAATTTCTATGTATCAAAAATTAAGTAATGATTTTATAAAAGAAAACTTTCAATTCTTAGACATGTCAGTAATTCCAATAAAACAAAAATTATGTGAAGAAACTATAGATTTTCTTAGTGATTTTATTGATTGGAAAGAAGTTACAAGAAACCAAGAATTAACAGAAGATTTCATTATGAAATATAAAGATAAAATTAACTGGTGTGATATTGTTATCAACAGAAAATTCTCTGATGATTTTATAAATGTAAACTATAAAAAACTTGTTGTGTATTTACTTGTAAAGATATGTCATAAAATTTAAATATTTTTTAATCTTCAACAATTTTTAATCTTCCTATAAGGGGTATCCATTTTGGGTACCCCTTTTTTTAATGCATTTTTAAAAAGGACTTTGCAAAGTACCAATTCAAAGTAGTTTGTTTTACAACGTTTCTATTGATTTTCATCACTAAATCCATCATTTCATCACTAAATCCATCATTTCATCACTTTTAAAATCAAAGCTATTCAAAGCTCAAAATGATTGCAAATGTTCAAAAAAGTCTTCAAATATCATCAAAAATGCGTGTTTTTATTTTTATGAAAAACAGAGTAAAAACTTCAATTTTCAAAAATCTGATGTTTTTGACTATTTTATGCTCAAAAATCAATGATTTGTAATGAAAATATGGTGTTTTTGATCATAAAAAGTCTTAAAATGTTCGTGATTATTGATGTCTGAAAAATCAAAAAATGCCTGATTTTGAGGTTTTTATGTGATTTTGGGGTGTGCCATAGTACCCCTATATACTACTCAGGTGAAACACTTCCAGATTGCTGCGGACGATTTCGTTTTTACTGCACTGAACAATGTCAGAATAAGCTGCTGTTTTCCATTTTTAGAATACAATTTAAAATCTCAAGTAATTGATGCTAAATAATTGTGTGTATGAAGAGTTATTCTCTTCAGCTCAGTAAGTGTTATATCATCTTATTAAGTTCGTTTTCTTATTCCTGACATTTAAGTAAGAGCACTAACAGCCGAATTTTATGCCATTCGACTTTTGAGCTGTCGAACGCAAGTAGAGTAAAACCCAAAGATGCCAAAAATCATTAAACTGCCCACCTCTGTTCTCCTCTCACTGTTCACAAGTTACAAACGCAATTCTTTTCTACAAAATTGATATCTATCCCTTGAACCGTCACCTCGCTGACAGCCATAGGGAAGTATATCCTAGCAAACATTTATGTTCCTCACCTCGATGAAGCACGTCTAAAATTGTTTAATAATTTCCAAATAATTTCTTGAAATGTACATTCCGAATCGTGCATCTCATGTTCTTCAGTTTGTCTCAACAGCATTTTTGATGGTTCCTCGTAAAATAGTTTAGGGGAATAGATGAGACAACAATCATCCCTCCGCTGACTCCCATTAAAAGAGGATAGCGTTAGCGAAGTGCAGTTAACAGTCGAAATTGAAAGACAGAATTTTCTATTATTGAATTCAGTTGACAATAGTTAGACGAGTGGTTTGTGTGTGTGTGTGTCTTAGTTTCTTCAAGCGAGTATATTTATTTCATTTTTAGAGGCCTTATTACCGGTTAAATGCCGTAATTTACAAAACAGATATCTCGCAGGGACTGTTTGTTATGCTTTTTTTCATAGAGCATTTTTTGTATATTTCGAACATCCTGAGATATGTAAAACATCGATAGATGTTAACGAGAGGATTTTACTAATTGAATTCAAAGTTCGTAACCCTTGATTTAGCCGTCACACTACTGTAGATAAACATTCCTTTTTTTTTGCAGAAATCATTTTTTTACGTATAGGCCTCCGGCTTATAGTACCGAACATCTTCAGTTCTCCAAGCAGAGTTAGCCGAGATATAGATCCGGAACATCCTTTATACAATGATTCGGTCAATTGCTGCTTTAGAACGGCGCTTTCTAGCGGATATCCTTTCCCCGTAGTTCGGTTGGTAGAATATCCGAATTCGGTGAATTTGTGTTGGTAAAAGATTTGGGTGTATTTACCGATGATTGTATTCGATGAAGTATCGAATCCCAACATCGTCCAAATACAACTCGTTCGCTATATGTGGAATAAAGATAGAAAGCCACTTTTTTTTAATATTTGACTGATTTTAAATAGAAATATAAACAGTGTAGTTCACAACCTTGCTGTCACTGTTCTACATTCTAGTAACAAAGTGCAAACATTTTAAATTTATTCGAAAATAAAAAAATGGTTTCGAAGAAAATACTAGAGAAAACATTTTACTTGAAAACGCCTTAAGTACGTGCAGCATATTTCATCATTATATTGTTCAGAGCCTCATTGATCTCACTGTTTCCATACATTTATGCGAAAGTGCTCTGACGGTACTGGGAAAATTTGTGAAACGTCGTACATATTGCACGTGAGAAAAGAATTTTCTTGAGGCCATCAGTTTGTTTTTGACATTTGTTTTTATAGATATTGCTTTCAGCCAGGTGCGATTATTAAGCAAGTTATAAAATCTGAGTTACATCTATAAGCTGAAAATAAAATTGTTATGAACAGGCATTAAAGAGCTCCGTTCATTTGATGTAAATATAAGAACATTTTATTATTCATTTTTACCGTTTATAATGGACACGCATTTTTCTGTAAATGATATGATTTGCGATCAAAGGCATTCTTGTGTCTTAGAAATCGCTATACAGTGTCTGTATAAAATGCTTTAAACTTCTTTAAATAAAGCTATCATGTGATACTTTCTTGCAGTACCCTGCATCAATATGTGCACCCAAGTACACGTTTTACAGTTGCATCATGTAATTCTTTAATCTTTAAACTGTTGTGTTGTGTGAAACCATAAGATCAATTATAGTAATGTTTTATTTACAATAACTACGCGGTTACACCGGCCACGCCTCTTCAAGTGTAAGTCCCGAACAAGTGTGAGATCTTTGCTTACGACAACGAGGCCAATGATACGAAGAGGTGAAATTCATGTTCCCGTTTCGTATGAGGGAAGCACTTTCGAATTTCATTTATTTAGCAGTTGACATCAGTTTTATTGCGGAAGATATATCCTTGTTTAAAAAATGTGAAATAGCCTATTTAGGAATTTTCGCGATAAAACCATAAAACTAAATTTCACAAAACATTTTTATTTAATTTCAAAATTTAATTGTCGGCAAGAGCAACCCATGTGATTGGAATCTGTCTCCCAATGCAAATTTCATTGCAGTGTTTCCATAAATGCTACACAGCAAGCATCTCTGAGCAAGAATGCTCATCATACCTAATCCGGCGCTCAATCCCAATTAACTTTAGAGTAATGATTAGTAGCCAGTTCTTCAGAAGTGGCCTTATTACTATGATATTGAAAAACCTTTTCCACAATAGAAATGACGTTTCTGGCGGCCGAAAGTTCAGTGGAGAAGAATTTGACAACATTTAAAATCTGTTCAAGCGCTTGAGTTTGAGACTTTTTTTCATGCTTTATTGTTCGTTTTATTAAGAAAAAGTTATTCGAGTCCAAATTTTGGTCTGGTTTCATAAATTGGAAAATCTTTAAGTTTCAGCAACGCAAAAATTTGCATCTCTTTCACAATTTTTTTTATCCCCAAGCGGAAACTTTAACAATATTCTGAGTGTTTACAGATTCGGTCATGTTTCAGACACTATCATTAAAAACTAACCATGCCTCTGTATCAAACAGGAATTTAAGGATTAAATTTTTTGAAATAAATTTTCAAAATAAAATACTGTAAATTCATCGGTTAGATAAAATTAAAATCAAAATGCATAAAATGCAAAAAAAAAAAATACATTTCGACCCTGGAGATCCTGGTTGTTTATATTAAATAAGATGCTTATACAAACATTGCTGAGAAATTGTTTGAACATGGTTACTATTTCGCATGAAATGCACGAAATGCATAATTTGCCATCAATATGCATGAAATGCATTAATTTTCCATCAATTTGCATTACATGCATTGTCCGCTCCATAATACATAAGCTATATTTTTCGAAGCAATATTTACTGTTTAAAGTTTTTTTATGTAATAAAAAAATTAAGGTGTACGCTGATAAAAACACGACGGTGCGAGGTGGGTTTGATTCCGAAGGTAGAATGCGTGTTGGGGGGGGGTGGAGCTTAGCTCACTAGCGTTTTATGTTTCATTTGATAGGCTGTAGGAGTGTGGGTTGGGAACCTGCTGAGATGGCGCAGTTCAGGTGCCAAATTCAAAACTTCTATGAGTTCTCGCCCTATCGCAGCCACGCCAGTAAGCCTCCTGAAGGCAGAGCATCAACACATTTTTTTTTGGCGGGATGTCAAAGTTTAATTTAAAAAGTTTAAGAAGCCGCGAAGAATGGGAAAAGACAAAGTTGCAGCGAGATCTTGTGCTCTACAGTTTCTAAGAACTGGACTCGAATTGAAATCGAATAATCTGTGGTGCAAGTATTGTTTAGAAGTTCCCGATTTCACAAGAAAATATGTCGTGTCTGCCCGTGTCGCAAGTGGGAAACATTTGCGGTGCAAAGAAGGACATACCGATCAAGAGACTTTAGAAGAAATCGCTGACCGTCAAAGCAGCAGTAAAAAAGTTTGGAGGAAATGGTGTCGGCTTTCGTTGGTGCCCAGATTCTGTTGTACGTGTTTCGGAACGAAACGTTCCGTCAGTGGATGAAGAAAAACGTCCGTAATGGCCAGAATCTCTCTTCTGAGACCACTCTGAGACGGATCCTTCCTCAAGTAAGCAACTCTGCCCTACAAGAAACGAGGCGTCTTTGCAAAGATCGTGATGTTTGTGCAATAGTCAAACTCGGAAAATAGTAAACGTGTTGCTGGCACCACTGCGAAACCACGCAAAGCCAAGAGCAGTCGTTTCAATAATCGTAGACAAGTGCAACACAGATACTGTTGTAGACGTCACCCTCACTGCTTTAGAGACCGCGGGTGTCAAAAGAATATATCTAGTGGTGCATTCCCCGGAGAATACCCCCTACATGTGTGCTGCTGCAAATCGGTTGAAATACGTTTGCAGCAGACTCATGCGCAGCACGTGTTGAGCGCACGTTCTGCACCTAGCCTGCGAAGAAATACGATTTTCTCACAAAATCCTTAACACTACGTCGCAGGCGTCAATTCTGCCTTGTCTAAAGCTCCAGCTAGATGGCAAGCCCTCCAATATTGTCTACGCGCTGCAGGAAAAGACTCAATACTTCCGCCCTCTGTAGTATTTACCCGTTGAAGGACTTAGTTTAGAGCCACCAAGTACCATTCCGAGAATATTGAGGTAGAAGTGCAGTGGGGAGAAGCTCTTGAAGACGACAGCCTGGACGTAGATAAACTGAAGAAACCGCTCTACAACATAACCTTGGTTGAGCAAATGCAGCTAGTTCCATTGGTTGCCGTCGATTTGGACGTTGTGATGAAGAAGCTGGAAACTCGTTGAACCCATTCATCGGGGATTTGGTTGCTGCTAGCCTCGATCCGGAATATCTTGCAATGAAGTGGCCTCCCGTGATTCAAGCTGCAGTCCTACCTAGACGGGAGGCACTGTAATGCTAAATTCTGGAAATAAGTAGAATTTTTTTATCCTCCCAAGTGTTGTCCACAAGATGTGGGACTGTCTGCGCCCGGAACTGCAACGATTTAAGCTAGAAGACGTACCAGCCCGAGAAATCTCACTCTATGCTTCGACACTAGAGGAAGACAAGTTGACGAAAGAGATAGATCCGGTGTCATTATGGAGAAGGATTAGCCGAGACTATTCCCTGTTAAAGGACGTAGCACTGACGTTGAAAGAAGCTTCTCCTTCCACAAATATACTATTTACTATCTGCGGATAGATCCGGATTTACCGAAGCGAGCCTGAGCCCCTATCTTCGAGCAAGTGACATTTAACGGAGCAACTGAAGAGTTGGAATAAGAAACTTAAAATATTGCTGCTCGTGATACAGATTTTGAATAAATGATAAGCTAATCCTGTTATGTTTCATTTTTAACACAGATAATGTGTTTAAATACTGTAGACATTAAAGCGTAGGCATTAAATAAAGGCATTCTCAAAATTTATTATTCAAATTTTACATTTTTCTCGGATAAACAGAAAAACATAATAAAGAAAACGCTGCCAAGGACAGCAGGGGTTTACCACTAAACATTCATGTATTTAAATGCAAAATGCATAGTTTGCATAATTTTTGGATTTAAAACGTATAATTCCTAGATTTTTTTTTCACACAGTGGGTGGCCTTAGTTATTAGTAAATACACTCCTTGGACCTAAATGATTGCGTGTCATCTTAAATTCATTCTGTCACAACAATATCGAGTTCAGACAATAACGCAGATCTCAGCATTCCATGAATTGTTAAAATAAAAACCAGCCGATGAGATCTAACAGTAATAATTGCTAGGATTTTTTTCAAAGACCGGTGCATGTTGTGCCTTCTTCTTACCAAGTACTACTACATTCTAACATAGAAACAGATTTCTTGCATGAAAATGCAGATCTTTCAAATTCTTGTATATGAACGTAACGTGTGCATGAGTGCTTAAAATTTTAATGCTTGATATAAAATAAGAAACATTATTTACATTTATGTTTTATATATAATAAATGTAAAATCCTTACATTAGATGTTTTATGTGCTTAAATGCAATTTATTTATTTGAAAATGAGGAAAAGTTATATCTTTGTGTACATTTTTATCGTAAGTTATGTTTTTTCAAGAAAATTAAGGCACGCACATTTGGAACAGTGGAACGTTAGTAATTACATATATTCCGTTAGCTTCGGTTACAAACGTGTCACGTAGCGGAGAAGGAAGGTGTTGCATCTGAAGTGGAAGGGAGAACAACATCGCCAGAGAGATAAGGAGGATGCACAATGAAGTCTGCCTTGTTTGCCGTAACTACAATATATTGTCTCGCAACTACAATTAATCAGAATCCTTTCGCTCTTTTCTCCCCTGACAAACCAAGTCTAATCACGCTTTGCAACAGAAACTCAGTAGCCTTTATACTTAAGTATTGTATATCGCGCGACATATACACTGCTGCCCACCCAAAATGCAACACCAAGAAGGCAGCATCCGATCGGCCTTAAATTCGCAGCATGCGTCGCCCGTGTGAGGACATACAAACGATAATCATTGCAGGGCATATGCGAATCACGCGCACCCGGCACGCCAAGGAGAAGCACTATAAGAAGGGTGCACAGACGGCGGGGTGTAAATAGTGGAAGTGTGTTGTGCTGCTGGACCTGTGCGTGGGAAGCTTCCTATTGCCTCATCTCAGAATACGACAGTCATTCCAGCCCGTTTCGGAGTTAGACAGAGGAAAAATAGTGGCTTATCGCGACAGCGGTTTATCGTAAATAGACATCTGCGCCCATGTGAGACGACATGCAGCCACAGTGAGCCGCGTATGAATTTTTTGGGTGCAGGAAGGACGGACAGACCGACGTGAGAGATTGCCGCAGCCGCGGCCCACCACCGAACGAGAGGACCGGCATGTTGTGCGGCAGGCATTGACGGCTCGTACCGCCACATCACGAACGTTAGCTCAGGAATTCCGATGTGTTGCGCAACATTCTGTGCAGCACGTACCGTTCGACGTCGTCTGCAGGAGCGGGGACTTGTCGCACTGCGCCCATTGCTCCGATTACACCACCCGCAAGCGCGGCGGCGGTGGGTCGTTTAACGACGCACCTGGACTACGGAATGGAACAACATTGGCTTCTCCGACAAATCCCGCTTCTCCCTGCAACACTACGATGATCGGATGCGCGTGTGTTTGCACCGCGACGAGAGAATGTATGACGCCTGAATTATGCATCACCATACCGGTCCGTCGCCTGGCGTTATTTCTGTGGACGGAATTGGATTTGACAACCGCACCCCTCTGGTACGCATCGCCGGTACACTAAACAGCCACTGCAACATCTCCGACGTTTTGGAGGCTGTAGTCCTCCCATACCTGCAGGACCTGTAAAGCGGCCATGTTTCAACAGGACAATGCTCGCCCTTACATGGCACACATGGTGCAATAATTCTTCACGGCACACCAGGTGTCATTGCCGCCGTGGCATGCCTGTTCTCCCGATTTGTCGCCGATCGAACACGTCTGGTAGCTGACCGGCAACCGAGTGGCCCGGCAAGCACCACCCGCGGCTACGCTTGAGGAAACGTGGTAACGTGTGGAAGCAGCCTGGACCGACCTACCCCAAGCCTACATCCAAATCCTCTTTCGTTCAATGCCGCGGCGTGTAGCGGCCGTTATTCCTAGCCATGGGGGCCACACGAATTATTGATGTGTGCGTGTTCCGCAAGTCGCACGGGCCTGTAAGCTCAATCGTTTCATTTTTGTATATGTTGTTATATGTTCAGTCAATCTGGCTTTGCTATCTCCTCTACTTCTTGGTGTTGCATTTTGGGTGGCCAGCAGAGTATATTAGCTATGGATCGTTTTTATTGGTGCTGAAAATCCCAAACACTGCAAAGTAATACACTGCCGGACAATTGTAAGGACGGATGACAATAGCAACGCAAGCAACCATGAAATCGAAGGCAGGAAAATGTGGAAATTAGCATAAGTGCGGGATACAGTTAGACGTGTTGTACGTATGCAAATTTTGGATTGCCGAACTTGTTCGTGACGTCATAGCGCTGATAAGATATATAAAGGATTTGACGCGTATTGACCGTTGTTGTTCAAACGCAAAGTTGAAAGGGAAAGAATCAATTCACAAACATTCAATTTTCAGTATGTCTTCCCGACATCACCTAGATGATTTTACGCGTGGCCGTATTATTGGCAAGATTGAAGAAGGGCGAAAAATAACAGATGTTGCCAGGGAGTTCGACGTCAGCCACAATGTTGTTTCAAAGCTTTGGAAATCATTTTTAAACAAATGGAGAGTGTAGCAAACGTCACGCGGGATGTCGTGTTCGCAGTACGACACCTGCAGAAGATCGGTACATAGTGCTATCAACAAAAAGACACCAGCGCAGCACAGCTAGTGAGGTATCAAATCAGTTTATGGCTGCTACTGGCAAGCGGAACTCCCGAAAAACTGTCGCCAGACGTTTGCATGAAGGACGACTATACGCCCGCCGTCCTGTTGTGTGCATCCCATTGTCCAGTCGTCACCGTGCCGCCCGTTTGCAATGGTGCCATCAACATCGCAATTGGACTGATAACGACTGGTCTGCTGTCCTCTTCTCAGATGAGAGTAGATACAGTCTATCGTCTGATTGTCGACGACAACTGATCTGGCGTGGTAGTGGTACTGCATATTGTCCAGCAAACATACAGGAAAGGGACCGATATCCGACATGTAGTGTCATATTATGGGCTGGCATCATGATCAATGGCCGTACGTCCCGTGATGGGCTTCCAACTGGAACTATGACTGGCCAACGATACATTAATGATGTTCTGCTACCTCATGTTCGCTTGTTCCGTGGTGCTGTCGGTGATAGATTCATTTTCATGGACGACAACGCAACATGTCATCGAACAGTCGCTGTCCAGGAGTGCCTTGAGAGCGAGGATATTCAACGCCTCGTTTGGCCAGCACGTTCTCCAGATCTGAATCCCATTGAAAATGTGTGGGATGCTTTGGAGAGTAGACTTGCTGGTCGCCAATGCCCTCCAATAAACAAGGACACCCTCATCCGTGCACTGACAGAGGAATGGGATAAATTACCCCAACAGCTGCTTGATAACGTTGTGCAAAGCATGACACGACGTGTGGAATCTTGCATCGCCCTCCATGGTGGCCATATCCCGTATTAACATCTTACGCCGGAACGCCTGCGGACGGTAATTGTCATTTTTTTCACGTTTACGTATTCTGCACAAAATGGCCTGTTTGTCCCTTGAACACGTTTCAAAGCCTTCTGGATTTCAGAGCACAATAAATTGTCTTTCTTGTAATGTCCTGGCATTCTGACATTATTTTATTTCACTTGGCATCCAACCACACTTACCTTTTTATGCCCTATATAGCCGTTTATGATCCGTCCTTAGCAATTGTCCAGCAGTGTAGTTTTCGAGAAAATATATACAAAACAATTTATATTTCAGATATAGGGACAGAGTTAAAATTAGGCTCATTCAAAGACAGTCTTAATAAAAGTTTCACTGTATTTGTTTCTCTTACTGAAACGATGGCACCTCATGCGGCCGATTTCAAAAGTAATTTTTTCTAGTTCGCTTAAAAAAAGAAAGCTTGCACCGATTTCTTCTATTTAGTATATCACATGGGTAATTGAACTCAAAGCACAAGTTCTTGTTACAACTTAGGGCAAAGGATTTGGTGCTGATTGGTCCATTGAGGCCGTTGCGCCAATTAATACATACTAAAGAAACAAGGGAAAATGTCCTATTCCTAGTGTACGATACAGTCAAATATTAGAATCATGGACTAACGTGTAAGCATGGCAGAAATAATATAATATCTCGGACGTGCTATTTCTGATAAAACAGCAAATGTGGACGAAAGGGCATTACATTCCAATACGTGTAACAACGTATCCTAGGAGAGGAGAAATATGCCAGGGTAAAGTTGAAGTATAGCTCAAACTTTCTTTTCAGAAAAAAAACTTATCAAGAAAGAAGTAATTAAAATACGCATATAATTAATGAGTAATTGATTTATGAATAGTAACAAAATCCATGAGCTTCTGAGCAGTCTGCTAACATCCAAGGAATAATTTTTTTTCCTTTTGTTAAGGTTCTTAATCATTTCAAAAATTTCACATCAGCTACAAGTTTCGTCCTCCTTGTACTTTTCTGAAAATTTAGTCAGTTGGTGTTGTATTGATTTCAGTACAGGATATCAAAGAGTTCTGCTAGCTTAAAATCACAGAACTTTTAGATTTTCTATTACTCTGGAAAAATTCATTACTCACCGAGTGAATAAATGTAATATTAGGTTTTGAAAAGCTGGAAGGATATCTGCCATTGTAGAACGCATTTTAAAGAAAGTTCTTTTTGTAGAGTACTACAATTGTAGGTGATTTATAATTGGTAAAATTTATCAAGATCAATGTTTTTTAGAATAACATATACAAGCAGAGTTAAAAAAAAAGTCATAGAAATCATTTCAGTCCCCACAAGATATGCTTATGATTTTTATGCATTTTTAAACGAACATACAAGTATTTTATGGTTTTTATAAAAAGAAACGAGAATATGTTACAGGAAATGAAATGACTTATATCGTAAATTTGACAAAATAATTAAACTTTTACCAGCTACGTAAATCTGACTATATTTTTGGCACTTGCAAATACATTCCTCACACAATGTAGCATATTCTAAGTTGCTTGCCGGTACCAGTAAATTATGCATAACATAAGATATGTAAGGGAAGCCAATAAGTTTTGCTCTTGTAATGAATTCTCTAACTTCAGTTCGGAAAGTTTGAAATACACCACGGAACCTAAAGTTAATGAAAATTACGGATGGACAAGCCTACCTATTTTCCCTCCAAAATTTCAGTGATCTGATGCGAATGGTACTAATAGAACAGCAAAAACGTAACTCCCAATATCTGGTTTAACATTCTATAATGATCAGCGTACCCGTTCAAAAAGTTTAGGACTACAATTTCCGCAATTTGTTTCTTTTGAATAAGTCAACCATCCGTCCGAGATAGGTTCTGGTTCAAAGCCACGTGAGGCATAGAAATTTTGTCTGACTCACGGTAATTTCTGTCTTTTCTCGCTGGAATCAATTACTCTTAATTAAGGATGGGTGACTACATATAGTACATTGAGTTGCTCACAGTGGTCGTGAAGCTACGAACAAAACTAATAATATTAATTTCAGATGTTTTATCGCATACTCATGCACCCTGTCGAAAAGAGTTTTAAGGCCTTTTATTCAGATGTATATCATTCACGCTTCTAAACTTTATTCTAAAAATAAATAAATAAATAATCGTATTTTGTTTAATAAAGTAGATATCAATTACAAAAGAAGCTAAATTACTGAAAGCCTTCTTTATTAGTAATCACATTAGGCATTTACAGAACTATATCACAAATGTTTCGAAAAGTAGTTTCCCTTTAAACACTTTTCATATTCTCCCATGTACAGTGAAGGTAAAATTCATTTTTACACCCTTTGTGCCACTCAGGTTTGGAAACATTGCAATAATGTAGTATATAGAAAAGTTAAAAATTACCTTCAGATACCGATTTCAAGATTCAAAATACGTCATTGTTAAATGATTTAATTCTCCTAAAACGCCGTGTCCACAGATGAGTTTAGAATATATAAAATAATGACGATTTTCTATTGTACCCTGAAAGGTAAACATAAATATAAGCAGAACGTCTTTGAGTGAGCAACTCCTTCGAAATATAATTTTCACTCCAAATTCTGTTACAACCGCTTCAGATCATTAGCTGTTAATCTTACTTCTCTGGAAGAAACCGATTCTAGAATAGGAAGTGACACAATAGATTGAATAAACTTTTCCCTGTAAAGTGCTGAAGAGGAAGTGTCTGTGTAGGAAGAATTTTAAGCACCACGATTTGCTGGTAATTTATACCTGCGTGGCAAAGATTAACTATATGCAAAAATGCTATGCAAGAAAGATGGTGGTGATGGTGGATTGGAGGTTTAACGACCACCGTGAGCAACTCAATGGGCTATAAGCAGTGGCCCGTCCCAAATTTAGGGTCACTGGTTCCAGGGAAGGGAGAGAGCATGCAACAAAATTGAAGAAGTATTGGATCATTGAGTTTCCGGTTACGCTATTGCCCGCATTTCTGTTTTATGAAAAATGAAGATATTTTTTCCCAAAATGTAGACACATTAATCAGGCTTAATCAAAATTTTTACTATAATTAGAAATTCATAAAGTACATATTTTATATTTTTCACTTGCTGCTGAAGTTCCAAAATTTTAACCACTCAGTTCAAAAACTTTATTATTCAGCATAAAATAAATTTATTAAGTCAGGAGTAACCGATTTCTTTAAAACTTAGTCATTGCTTCTGAGTACTTGAAGGGTATACCTTAATAATGTAATTTACTATTCCATATGCAAGTTACATTGAATGGACAAAATATTAGAAATACCTACGAAATTACTGAAATACCTACATAATTACAGAAATACTTACTTAATAGCGTGTTGATTCTTTTCCAGTACGTGTAACAGGCTGTACACCCGAGGTATCGATTCCACAAGATGCAGAGAGAAAAGTGCATGATTTATAGGTGTTTTACCGGTGGTTCAGTAAAAGAAATTTTCTCTTGGTAACCATGGGAGATCGGTGGATGAAATTGTTAACACAATAAGAAAATTTTAATCCATAGACACCATACATAAAATTCTTCAACAGTGAATTTAAAGTTCCTAAATGACTATTAGTTGTTTGCGTTGGCAGAGTTGACAGCCTGAAAGTGTCAAAAGGAATAGCTGTTAAATGTGTATGCATTTGGTAAAAGAAGATAATCAGTGTAGCATTGTACTTGTCTAAACTGGTTCTGGCGATGATCACAGGGCACAGCGCAACCAGGAACGTTTCCACGCTCAGATTAGGCTGAGATCGATACGAGTTCTACAGAAACAGGTAAAACAACCATGAACCAGATGATTTTACGGTCACTCATATTTTAGTTTTTTAAAGAAGTTCCCCTTTATTGGAAATGACAGCAAGTTTAAAGGTAAGTGATTGCTTAAATGAAACAGATGAATTCGGCAATTTTGTTATATCTACAACTGATAAAAAGGATTAGATTAGAGTCTAAACATTATCAAGAAGTTATATCAGCCTTTCAATCAGTATATCAAAATATGCTAGAGTACAAAAATACCATTCAAATATTTTGCCTTAGTTATGCTTAATCAACATGACTAGTCCATCAGGACAGAATACCAGATGTGTAGTAACAATAATACATTTTTTTTTACAATGATTTTCAATTTCATAAATTTCTCACTCAACCTTTTAAGGAACAACAAAAGGCGACACTATTAACTTTATCAAAAACCTTTGTTAGGTTGCATATAAATGAATACCGATAATAAAAATATATACAGAATTTATTCAAACACGTATATAATTTGCTGACTTCAAATTTTCAAGAACCTTCAATCCATGATCTCAAAATATTCCGGATTTTATTAGTGTAAACTTATTAAGCATCACTACCACATTTTTAGTGAAACAAGATTATAAGACCAAGCTAGTGTTGATAAGTAAAAATATATATACATATGTATATTTTTCTGTTGGGTGAAAGTTTCAAACATATGTATTTCCCCTAGAATCTACCTCAGCTTGTAACTACCAAAAACAAAAATGAAAACTAATGTTTCTTGACCATTTCTGACTTCTAATAAACAGAAAAAAACGAAGAAAGTTGGTTGAAAAAAAAATCCTTCTCAGCTGAACACTACTCCTCCTATGAGCAAAAAAAAAAACCTTTCTAGGAACCTTTTAGGCTTAACTGACAATTTCAAAAGGCACGGGGATTCAAAACACGAGATAAGCTACACTAATGCATATTGACACTATACTATCATTTCCTATTTCTTCACTAAATATGTACGCACTTTAACATTTATTTACATATATACGCATCTTCGTTCAGCACCTAGACATCTTCGTTCAGCACCTAGACATTTGGCACTGATACTGTTCTTCATATGAGAAAGGCTGCGGACTGCAGCGAGTTTTACAAAAAATAAATCACTGGGGGCCACCCGACGGGTTAGAGCATTTCCGTGACGACCAAACTACTGATGAAACTGCATGTAAATGATGGAGCATGCGAAGATCATAGAACTGCATTTATAAACCCTGATACTGAGCTCTGTTATTCAGAATTACTGTTCTTCATATGCGAAAGGTAACGGACTGCAACGAGTTCTATAAAAAACAATTTCTTGCTGCCAGGCCACGGGGTAAGAGCATTTCCGTGGTGCTCATGGTCAGCCATTCTTAGTAACTTCAAAAGTTGTCCGAGGAGTAAAAAGCTACGTACCGCTGTTAGGGTGACTGTCGACCGGGGCTTATTGATGCTGATGTGACCGAACGCTATCCCGTATGGTCCGAGTGAACAAATGAGATCCCATGGCGTAACTCACTGGTAATGTGAATGCTGGTGACGGTAGTAATGTGTCTCAACACACAGTACAGGTTGTTCACAATGTCTTGTTACCCCCCTTTATAATAAGAAATGTAAGTGAGCTATATATCTGTTGTATGATGTATATTTTGAGACATGGTCTGTATTGTGTTTAATTACAGATTAGGTAACGGAACCTTGTGTGATACCAGTGAATACACCCTGGAATAGCGGATTGTTGTCAGTGTCTTGGTACACGAACGTCCACACACAGCGAAGGCAAAGCGTGACGTGCGTGCCGATTTCCAACACCGATTCGACAAAGAGGCCTCTCCAAAACGGACTCTTCTGCGGTGGAAACATAAACTCTTTGCAGCAGGCAACATCAATGATAAACCACGAACGGGAAGACCATCTACCAGAGTGCAACAGTGTCAAGCGGTCGAGGAATCAGTTATCAGGTCATCGACGAAGTCGCTCCGCATACGATCAGCGGAGCTTGAAATACCACGATCGACACTGCCTAAGCACATGAAGAATGACCTGAATTTGCACGCATATCGCCCTATGTTCGTTTAGGAGTTATCAGACATCGATTTAAACAGCAGACGAGATGCATGTGCAATGCTGCTTCAGACATTTGTCACAATCCCAAAACGTGGAAAGGTAATTTTCAGTGATGCATGTGCGATATACCGCAGCTGTCCATCACGGAACGTTGTGTTCTGGTCCAAAGAAAACCCACATTATGTCGAAGAATTGGAAAATCATCCTCCGCATGTCATGATATGGGCTGAAATGAATAGTCGACGTCTGCTTGGACCGCATTTCCTTGATGGTCCAGTGAATCAGAAAACTTATCGGGACATGCTGCAAACCTGGTTTGTGCCACAACTTGTAAATCTTGGCATTCTGAATGACGTATGGATTCAACAGGATGGGGCACCCGCCCATTACGTAATCGCGGTTCCGGAATACCTTGGTGAGGTCTTTCGGGATCGTTGGATCGGCTGAGGTTCGGCAGTGCTGCCCGCTCCACTTCAATGGCCACCTCGAAGCCCAGGTCTCTCAACGTGTGATAATGGCCTTTGGGGTTTCATAAAGGAGATTTTTGCTCAGCAGCGCTAACAAACCACTGATGAACTTAAACAAGCAGCGAGACATGCTTTCTCTCGTATCATCCCGCAACTGCTTCGGAAAATGTCCCGCAGAACAAGGCGTAAAATTATTCTGTGTCACGAGAATGACGGAGCCTAAACGGATCCATTAGATGTTTAAGGACGACTCTACATGTAACTCCACATATACATCATACAACAAATACATAGCTCACAGTTTTTATTACAGAGGGGGGGGGGAGGGTAACGAGACATTGTGGACACCCTGTAGTACCAATCACGCTGAAAACGTACACCGCGCGATACGTGTGCCCAGGCTAACATCTGTTCTAGCCGAAAGCTCATGTAATGGACGTACGAACATCAAAACAGTGAATTTAGCGATAGAACAAATATCGTCCGTCCTATTAAACACGTTTATTTTTGCACCATGACGACCGCCTGGTATACGTGTGTCGTTTGCCTTTGGAAGTGTTATTACCATAATGCACCGTACTACGAAAACAGGCCGTTTGCAGGAAGTGTAATAATTTTGACAATGCTCGGCTGAGCAGCCCTGAGTACACGAAACTATGACGTCTAACACCTACCTGAACATAATTTCTGACAGCGTACCTCCTTTTATGGAAACGGTATATCCCTTCTAGTAGTGACTTCTTTTAGCGTGATAACGCACCTTGCAGCACTTCCGGGGGTTTCCGAGAATGTGTCGTGGTGCATGATTAATACGTTATTTCATTCCTCATCATGCTGGTATTCGCAATTAAATATTTCGGTGGCCTCCATATTCCAGAGAAATCAATCCAATCGAGCATCCGTCGTTTGTGTTGGAACAGCAGATGCGATCTGCCGGGGCTTAACTATGTAACTCATAAGTCTTAAAAGATGTGCTGGTAACGTTTTGTAATCAGAAACCATGAGACCCCCGTAGAAATTATTTAGCGTTTATTCTTTGCCGGATAAGAACTATTTCGGCAACATGTAAGAGACCAATATCATATTAGGCAGGTTGTCATTGTATTTCATCTCTTCGTTGTATATTTTGATTTGAAACAGTAGAAACAACAATGAAACTAAATATATTATGCCGACATTTTTGCAATATATATTTCTGCGCATTTGAAAAATAATCATATGTTTTGTTAGAAATACCTTGCGGAACACGCGAAGTGTGGATATTGGACACGCTTGAGAGGGAAACATTATATTTTGACATTTGACAAATAAAATGTACTATGTCTAAAATGTTATTGAAATTCCATTCCACTTTCTAAGAACTGCTGTTTGTCATTCGTAAAAGATATAAGTGTAATTAATATGTGCTAAGTTCATTATCACATTTTTCTTCATCTAAGCCACACAATAGTCGTATGGTTTCATGTATAAAACACATTGAAGTACCGGATTATCAGTCATTTACCGCAATTCAATAAAGTATGTTTAACATTTTCTTTGCAATAGTTGTAAATTTGAAAAGAATAACATATATAACTTTTGATCAGTACCATTGGAATTTGAAAAAAATTACAAAAAATAAATCTTTTTTTGTCATAAGTATTTTCTTTTTCTTGTACGTGCGGATTTTTGTGATCATAATTAGTTACATCACTGAAATTAATTGGATTGTTCATTACCCCTTGTGAGCAACATATTTCTTTGAATCGCGAACATTCATTGTCCATGAAATCACACTTCCGCTTAGTTAGAGGAATAAATGAACTATAATCCAGATTTTGTTGTACTGATGACTTCAATTACGAGATGTATTTTCGTTCTTACCCATTTGTTTCAAATTGCAAGAAAAGAAAAGCGCAAATTAAAGACATTTTCTACACGCAAAATAAAGACATTTACTATTTTCCATCTGTGATGTAGATTAACTCACATTCGTGATTGAAATAATTACTGGTAATAAAAACTATAAGCTCACATTCGTTATTGAGAAAATTACTGTCATAAAAACTTCCTTTCTCGGTTCGTGCAACATAGCTTCTCATCTGAACATTGTATTTTCTCTTCTCGTGGAAGAAAGAACATTTATTGCATTGAAGCACTTCCGCATAGACAGATTAACGGTTCTTTTTTTAAAAAGGTGTGACATGAGGCATCGCATTAATATCTCAGACATTACCCAATTTTATTCTGCTACAGAATGCAAACTAGAAAACTTAAAATTCCCTAGCAGAAAGGCATCACCATAAAAGTACTGTCATACCTGCTCAAACATATGGTCATACACAGGGTATTTTTGTGGGAACTTTGGTGAAAAAAATATTATTAGTGAAGGTGAAGATTTTACATAACGATACTTGGGAAAATGCCAAGTTTACTTGAGGTAATCATTAATTTAATTACTTATGTAAAACAATGTACATTAAGTTATATATAGAAGGTTTGCAACGAAATACTGAACGAATTTCCAATTGATTCCTGCACAGAACTTCAAAAAACAGTTTTGAAATCAATGACAATCTTGACATGTGACCTTACAATATTTTAATGTGATTATGTTCTGATCACATATGAAATTTAAAAAAGTAAAAAAAAAAAAGAAATAAGCATTTATTCTTATTCTGAAATTTTAATTTTAACGACTGCAGATATATTTTCAGATAGAAACGCCATGCGTTTTGTTTAACGGACTTAAAATCCAAACATTAGAATTTGAGAATTTATATCTTTACAATATTATTAAGCCACTTAAAATTTCCTTTCTCGTAACTTTACATTTTAAAATATTTTAATTCACAACACATGTCATAATATATTAAATATCTGAATTCTTTTTTATTGTAACAATACTTATTCCAACATTGGGATATTCCTTTTGGCAGTGGAAAACTCAGAGTTATTCAATTTAAAATCCCTGAAATATATTTCATAATACAGTGGTTTCCATAAATTAAGCAACAAACCGAAAAATTTGGCGAAATATAGTTCAAATTGCACGAAAATTGCATATCTTACTGGCTAAGGCATAAAGCATCGATGTACGGAAGGCAAATGAGTGGCGCTGGCAGCGCTTTCTGAAATGCGCAAGTGCTTAAAACCAGCTGTTTCGAAGAGAGTTGCCAATTCATGTGCGACGGTGAATATAAAAATTTCGAGATAGCAATTTTTTTAACATGGCTTGGAGGCGTCATTTACCAGCGGAGTTACTCTACAGCGCGAAAGGCCGACTCGAAGCAGGGCAACGGCAGGCAGACGTCGCAAAGTGGCTCAACGTCAATGGTTCTGTGGTCAGCAGGATATGGCAGCAGTTCCAAGCCACGGGTGCAACTTCCCGAAGGTTAACGGAAAGTAGGCCAAAGGCGACGACCTTCGCGGATATGCGGCTTTCAGCAAGACGGAAAATGAAGGCTACAACGACTGATCCCTGATCTGTGCTTGCGATAGCTATCGAACATGCGGTATCAGTTTCGACGATACGCAGAAAATTACATGCAGGGGAACTGTATGCTCGACGACCGGTATTATGCCTGCCCAATACCCCCGCCGACGGAGGGAACGTTTCAATTGGGCGCGAATTCATGTGAACTGGACTCAAAATACGTAGAGATACCCTCTGTTATGATGAGTCGAGAACAGAACGGACATTGAGTGATGAGTCGCCATACTGTTTACAGAGTCATTCTAGCCGAGTTTACATCTTAAGTGGGACCGGTATTCGCTATCTTTCCTCTAATATGCAGGAAAGGGATAACTACGGTGGTGGTATTGTTCTGATGTGGGCAGGCGTATTGTTAGACGGCCGTACCGGCCTCAATGTGTTTCCACATGGAAACCTCTATGCTAAAAAATTTAGAGACGACATCGTGGACCCTATTGTTTGTCCGAATGCGGCTGCAATTGGATAAAGATATGTACTGCAGGCGGATAACGCCCGACGTCACACAGCTCGCCTTGTGCACTTGTACCTGGAACAGGATTCTATAGTCCGTATGGAGTGGCCAGCAAGCATTCCCAATCTGAATCCCATTGGGAATGTATGGGATGATCTTGAGAGGCAGGTTGCTGGCCTCCAGCCTCCTCCCCGAACACTGCATGGGCTCCGCACTGCTTTGCTCGAACAATGGACGCAGCTACCCATGGACCTGCTCCATATCATAATTAACAGCGTGGATCATTGCTGTCGGGCCCGTATTGCTGTTCTTTGTAACCAAACTCCGTATTGAAGTAGGTTCTCCTATTTCATCTTGATACCTATATTTCTGTATTTTCATATTTTCATCACTCATACAAAACGTAAGTTCTTTGTATCACATGTTCTTAGGTTTTTTTCTTCCATTTGGCCTGATGAACTTACTAACAAATTTCATCCGAATCGGTTGCATACTTTTTGGAGTTCTCACGATTTGTCCATTTGTTGATTAATTTATGGCAAGCAGTGTATATAAGAAATATATTTCAAACCGGTTTTATAGAACGCGCTTGCATCCGAATAAATAAATGCATCGAACGAAATTGTTGATTTGAATGCAATGTCCTTTCTACCTGGATAAGAAGAAGTTGTGCAAGATTTTTTCTACTGCATGGATGCAGATGGTCTGAGGTTCCCAACGCGGGAGAGAACTGAATGATGATTTTGTTTAAGGACACTCGATATTTCATGTTTGTCGAAAGAGTAGCAGCGTATTCGGGAATGGCAACTACGTATAATCCACTGAAATGCTCACGGTTGTCTGAAAATTTCTCAAAAAATAAATAAAAACAGTTCTTCCTCGAATGCCCTTAAGTAACGTGAATTGAAATAAGCTTCGAAATTTCTTTTCTTTTTGTTAAAATCGTCAAGTGTCGTATTACCGGCTACCCTAATCAGTAATTGCAAAGTTTTCCCGGATAATGTATACTTCCATCGTGTCCTTGTTCAAAATTATGCAAACAGGTTGTTGGTGAGATCAAGCGGTTTACTAAATGAACACCATTTAATTGTATCTTTTAAGGTAAAAGTATGAAGGTTATTTAAAGGTTTACACTAAAAAAGGCAATTGTTTATCAAAACACTAGTATAAATTAACAAAATAATGCAAGGTATTTTGAAATATTAAATTAAGGGATCAATCTAATCTCATATTTTTTCTAAAAACAAATGTACATGCTGTGGCTTACATAACCGTATTATTTTTTCTAAACAAAAATGTACATGATGTGTCTTACATAACCGTATATTTTAAAGAATATATTCAGTTTTCGGGATCATAAGATCAGCAATAAAATATTGTAGAACGTTACTTTATATTAATGATAGTGTCACCATAGCATGTGAGGTATGATCAAAATAGCGTGTGATAGAGAACATGCCGTAAACTTTGACGATCAGGCATATCATGTAATGAATGCCTCTCAAACTGATGATTCTTTTTTCTCTTATTAGTTAAGAAACTCAAAACAAATTAAATCATTAAGAGGCCTTTGTCTTTGTGCGTTGATCATCGATAATATTTCACCTGAGATAAACGGACATTACGTTTTGATATGGAGCACTGAAGTTTTGACTTTCTTTCAATATCTATGTGTTTGGAATTTATGAAATATTGTCGTCGACGACGATTAAAAACATATGTAGACACATATTCTAAATGTTAAAATTATATACTATTAAAAACACTCAATTAAAGGCATGAGTTTTTTCGAAGCATCATTAGATGGGAATACTGAAAATACATAAGATCTTATGAAGACGATGTGGCTTCGTATTAAAAGACATAATATCTTTATTTTAAAGACACCAGAGTTGAATAATAATATAACGCATCATCATCATCATCATCATTGTCAACCATTATCAATCCACTGCTGGACGAAGGTCTCCCCAAGTTTCCTCCACAATGGTCTGTCTTGTGCCAGTCTCCTCCATCTCACCCCTGCATACTTTCGAATTTCATCCACCCATCTCCCATGTGGTCGTCTTCTGGGTCTTTTCCTGTCCCTTGGAATCCAATCTAAAATTTCGGCTGTCCATCGATGATCTGTCCTTCTGGCAGTATGTCCAGCCCATTGCCATTTCAGGGATTTAACTCTGATCATGATGTCTTCCACTCTTGTCATTTTTCGGATCCACGAGTTCCTCTTCTTATCTCTCCTGGTTACACCAAGCATGCACCTCTCCATGCTGCTTTGAGTTGTCTGCAGCCTTTGTATGTCTCTTTTAGTTAAGGTCCACGTCTCTGCACCATACGTAAGCACTGGAAGGATGCATTGATCAAACACTTTTCTTTTAAGACATAATGGCATATTGCTCTTGAAAATTATGCTGTTTCTTCCAAAAGCTCTCCAGGCCAGTTTTGTACGCCGATTAATTTCTTCACCAATGTGACCCTCACTTGATATCTGCTGTCCAAGATAAACATACGTGTCTGTTATCTCCAGCTTTTCTCCATCAATCGATAAATCTTCATTTCTTGTAAAAGCATTGAACATCACTTTTGTCTTCTGAAAGTTCATTTTTAATCCCACTTCTTTACTCTTGTCAGCAAGTTCCTGGATCATACTCTGCAGCTCTGATGGGGTAGTTGCAAAAATGACTACGTCATCAGCAAAACGAAGGTGGGTTAGATAATCTCCATTAATCTTTATCCCCTTGTTTTCCCAGCTCAGCGACTGAAAAACACCCTCCAATGTGGCATTAAAGAGCTTCGGAGATATGGTGTCACCTTGTCTCACTCCCTTTCCAATTTTTACGTGTGTTGTATTTTCAAACAGCCTAATCTTTGCACTTGCATTTTCATAGATGTTATTAATAATATTAATGTATGCATCTTCAATACCGCAGGTTTTCAGAGCCATTGAAACTGTTGATGGTTTCACCGAATCAAAGGCTTTTTCATAATCGATAAAAGCCATGCACAATGGAAGTTCATATTCCCTCGCTCTTTCAATTAGTTCTCTCAGCACGTGGATATGATCTATTGTGCTGTAGCCACTCTTGAATCCAGCTTGTTCTCTCGGTTGAGCCATGTCCAGTGTTACCTTCAAGCGGTGTGAAAGAACTTTAGTGAAGATTTTATAAACTACTGATAGGAGGCTGATAGGTCTGTAGTTTCCGAGATCCTCAATGTCACCTTTCTTATGTAGCAGGATCATTGTAGCGGTGTTCCAATCCTCAGGAATCTTTCCTTCATTAAGACATCGAGTGAAAATTTGGGCGAGTACTGTTTCGATTTCTCCACTTGCTTCTTGTATGATGTCTACAGTAATTCCATCTTCTCCTGGAGCTTTTCCTCGCTTCATGTTCTTGATTGCATGTGCAACTTCTGCTGGAAGGACTGGAGGAACTCTGGTACTGGTATCTTTCATGATGTCTGGAGTGCATATATCATCCCTTTCATATAATTTGGAGTAGAAATCTTTCACTCTTGTCAAAATTTCGCCTCTATTTCTTGTTACAGAACCATCTTCTTTTCTCAGTGCCATAATCTGTTTTCTTCCCTTACTGAGATGTCCCTTTGCTATCTTTAGGCTTTGGTTGTTTTCAATTGCTTTCCTCACTAGTTCACAGTTGAATTTCCTTACGTCTTCAGTGATACTTTTTCTTACTGTCTTGCATAGCTCTATATATTCCACTTTAGAAGTCACATCTTCTTTAGTTGTCCTCATCTCTCTTCTTTTTTGCATCAACATTTTGGTTTTTCCTGATAATTTGTTCACATGCAACTTGTTCTTAGACCCAGCTAATTTTGTTGCTGTTTCCATAAGAGCTTTGGTTACTTTTCTGTTAACTTCGGAGATGTTCACTTCTTCCGATGTTAGGCCTTCTAAAGCAGAGAACCTGTTCTTCAGTTCTAACTTGAAGGTATTATGGTGTTTTTTAAGGTTGGTTATGTCAATAGATTTTGTTTGTCTTATGAGCTTGCCACGTTCAAGTTTAGTGTTGAGGTGCATCTTACATCTCACCAATCTATGGTCACTACCTGTGTTGAACTTGTTTAGCACACTGCAGTCTTCTATGACGAATTTTTTGTTACACATAATAAAATCAATTTCACTTGTCGTCCCATTTGGATGTCTCCATGTCCATTTCCTGTGTGGCTTTTTCTTGAAGAAGGAGTTCAAGATGAAAAACCCTTCTGCCTCCGCAAACTCAACGAGAGTATTTCCACGCTGGTTTCTGTTGCCATGACCGAATTTACCTACTGAAGTTTCATTCTGTTGCCGTTGCCCTATTTTTGCATTGAAATCTCCCATAATTATTTTCAAGTGCTGCTTACCTTTATTATTTAGATGACAAATTTCCTCATAAAATTCTTCAATTTCTTCTTTAGGATGACAAGTGGTTGGTGAATAAATTTGAATTATCTGAGCCTAGTATCTTCTCGAGAGTTGGATAACGAGTCGTGCAGCTCTGTCAGAGGAACTTTCAACTTCTACAAATTTATCCTTCAGTTTCTTGTTTATTATAAATCCAACACCACTAGTTCTGCCAGTATCTGTCCCACGATAGTAGAAGAGATGTCCACTTTTCAGTTCGATGAGATCTTCTCCTTTTCTCCTTACCTCACTTAGCCCGACGATGTCCCACTTGATCCTTTGTAGTTCTTCTTCCAATTCAAGAAGCCTTGAATCAGAAGATAGGGAGCGTCCATTGTACGTTGCCAAGGTCAGCATCAGATGGCAGCCTAGTCCGGTCCTCCGGGGATTCTTAGCACCCTCTGCCTTCATGTCGCACTGGCCGCTGCCTTGGCCAGGTACATTCCAGCTGCCGGAGACTGAGGGCCAAGATTTAAGTTGTGGAGTCATTTTGGAGGGGTTTGGCCATAACTCACCACGCTGGCCAAGCGGGTTGGTGAGTGTGGGATAGAATTTCCTCTAATCCCGATGGTATAGTTATACCGCTATGGGCGGTCGTCAGAGCCCCTTTAGTGGGAACAGGATGCACCACGAGAAGGCGGGGTTGACATTTGTCAACGAGAGGCTGTGATGTTACGCATCACCTGACCTTATATAACGCATATAGCGTATTAAATCGGTTTATTTTTGTGGTGTAGTCAGCACAAAGATTCGCCAAGCTTTTGTACTCCACTGGGAGGCTTCTTTAAGGCAATGGTAGACACAAAAAAACATTTTTTGTGTGTACCATTGTCTTGAAGAAGCCTCCTGTGGAGTACGAAAGCTTGGCGAATATTTGTGCTGACTACACTACAAAAATAAATGGATTTAATACGCTACAGACATGAGATCTTATGAAGCCGATGTGGCTTCTAAAGATATGATATATTATAATTGGGTGTTTTTTAGTGGTAAAGAGTTTTTAACATTTAGAGTATGTGTCTACATATGTTTTTAAATGTGTTCGATGAAAGTATTTTACGTATTCCATGTTTTTAACACGGATAATTTCGACACTGCATCTAAGTGTTTGTACTTTCAAAGTCTCATTTTCCATTAGAGGAAACCATAATGCACAAATGGAACTGCGAAATAATGTTAAAAAATACAGTCCCTGTATTTCTTCCCTTCAATTTTTCTAAGAAGGAACGTTTCACAGGAACTTATTTCTCGGATTGCTTTAGTACACAACGCTGAGAATATCCCATACAAAGAGAAAAATTGTGTGCGTATATTTTGTCATAGCTGCATTACACAGTTGGTGAAACAAATTCTTGCCTTTACAAAACGGGACCCATCTTACCTGTTGGATTTTATAATATTCAGTTTTCCAACAATATCCTCCTCATTTAAAAAGAAAGTACGCCAGATACATTTTGGTTTGTAATATCAAATCATTCTCTTAAAAAGAAAAAAATATATTTCCTGAATAGTTGAAAGGAAGTAATTAATTTTTCACGAAACTACTGCTGAAAGGTAACACAAGTTGGAGACACATTTCGTACCACATCTCTGTGACAAGTGACTGATCTAAAAGAAGAAGTATATCATAGTGTATAACGTATATACACACACTAGAACGTCACCTCCAAAAATGTACTTTTAATTCTTCAATTTTATCAGCTTGAAAAGAAATCACAGCATTCATTCTATCTGAGAGAAATTCCACGAGATGATTTAAATAATTCGTCTCATGTTTTGGCCATTCTAAGAATAGATTCCCACGCAATTGACTGAGTGAGATTCCTGGGATGCTAAAGGTTAATTTTTACACTTCGTTCAAGATTGTCCCGAAAATTCTCGATGAGTATTAAATGAGACGATTTAGATGGCCATCCGTGGGTCCCAAAATTATATCACGCTGTACACACCAATCCATAATGGGTTTAGCTCTATGGATTCTATAACTATATTGAGTTTATACGAGAACTCATTTAACTCACTCAGGGTTGAACGTTTCTTTAAACTTATTTTGGCCCTACGTCTTGCATCAACGGAGTATACGCAAAATGTGGATTCACCAGACCATACGATAGCCAGTCACTGATCAACCGCCGATATCCAGTAAACTTCAAAACAAACTAATCGAGTTTTTTTGTGAGTTGAAGTTAAAATCGATTTCAATCTTGCTACTCAACTACATATATCACCTCGATGAAGTTTCAACGCGATTTTCTCTCAGATAAAGATACATGCGGTCAATTATAAACAGACTGGAGGAGTTCCCGCCTTGCGTGAAATCTGTTTCCGTTGACCTGTGGAGACATCCTGCGATGGGACCCCTGGTCAAAACAGGATTTCTTTCATACTTCTTTTATTTTCAATCTTATTTGACTTGTTCCAATCATTGTAAACACATACATTTATTCTTTGCAAATACCTGCAAATTCAGCAACTTCCTTTATGCTCTTACCTTTGACCGGCATAAAGTAATGACACCTTTTTTCCAGTCACTTTAATCTGTCTTTCGACTCATTGATTTTATTTTTCAAAATTTTCAGCATAAACGTTTGCCTGTAGAAACAAATAACATATGAATATTTTTACAGTTGTGCCCAAGAATAAATTCTGCTAATTATAAAAGGAGAATTTGAATAACACTGCACTGAATACTGGATGTTCGTCTTGAAAACTTCCAAAGATTTTTTGACAATATTTTTACTAGTGAAACGTAATTTGAATTTATCTGTTGTTCTGTGGCATTATAATAGGAAAGATACCTTTCCACTTATAATGCCAAAGAGAGGTGCATAAACATTAAGGTGACAGAGAAAAAATTCACTTAAAAGGATTTTGTTTTCTTTCAATTATTTTAACATTGAATGGCAAAAATAAATCGAAAGTAGCAAATAAATTTACGGAATCATGCATCTGACTGCAAAAATCATATGAATTAATGTTAACGTCCTGAAAAAAAAACTGAAATTTCAATAAATACTTCGAAACTGAAAATATATATATTCAGCATTCAATTGCCTTTGTAATATCTGCTTGTGGTAGTTGAGTGTTCAAAAGGAATGGAGATTCCTGCGAGTAAATGATGTGTGCTACAAAATTATATTTTTACATTGATTAAATAGGTTTATTCTGAACTAGTGAAATAAAAACATTGTGATAAAAGACAATGTATTTTCAAGTGCCATACTTCATACAAGAATTACCAAACGTACTATGAATATATCATCATCATTATCAATGTCAACCATTACCATTCTTCTACTGGATGAAAGATTCCTATGAAACTGTCTGCCTTGAGCCACTCTCGTCCAGGTTACTCTGGGATTTATATTTTTGAATGCCGAAATATACATTTTGGAAAACATGAGTCTCGGTGTTCTTATCAGGGATAAAATGTCACAGTGGTGTTCAGTATGTCATATTTTTGTCATTTTAAATTTCGCTATTTTGAAATTCATGCCAGTGTTTCGTTTTCTGAAAGCCATTTTTCAAAATTATTGTTCAGGTATATTCTCCCCATATTCTTTCCGAACTATCCACACGTAGCCGACGTTAGTTCATTGTACTTCTTGCTACATGAAACTTACATGTCAGATATTACATGAAATTTCCTAAATCATTCTTATTCAAGTTAGCTAAAGTCAAACACGACATACAGCCGATATATTCCGTTTTGATGTTACCCTTTAAGCTAGCAATAAGGGAATGATGCCATACTCGTGTAACAATAACTGATTTTAAAACGTGTAAACTTATTTCTGTTAAAGTCGCTTTAGAAGATATACAACAACCCTTTCTTTCAGCAGTGTAGCTGTTAACTCCGTAAAGCAATAGACAGATTAAAACTCTCCTGAATAATTGAGTTCCTGATATTTAATATGCTTATTTGTACATTTTTTTTAATTATAAAGTGTCTTCTCGCACAAAATCCTGTTTAGTTTATAAATTCTTTCTTCTACCGAATGAAATATTTTTTTTCTGGGGGAATAATATCTTTATTTCTCATGCATTTTATTAACTTTCATATTCTGTTTCAAAATGAATTATACAAAGCCCGAGTTCATCGTGTTTCCAAAACAATAAAACTCATCTCACTGTTCTTGCTTTTGTCAGTAGTTACTTTTATATAAATAACGATAACATATTTCCAGTTTATTGTCAATTTTTCTTTGATAATGGAATGAATATAATGTATGCTAATATTATTGTTTTCGTTCTCCGATGAATCGTGTTTTCTGCTTCATCGAACGGAAGGGCGTTGGCTTATAATGCGAGAAACATTGCTGGAAGAACACAAGCTGATGTTGGCAGCTTTATGTTTGGGAAATGTTTTCGTATCATTATCTGGGTTCACTCATGCCTGTGAAAGGCGCTATGGATCGAATTCTTTATGAATCCATCCACGAAGAGAACGTACAACCATACACGCTGATTGTCTTCTTTGGGGCAGATGGGATCTTCCTGGACGACGATTCGACGTGTCACACAGCTAGAAATGTCCGAGAGCGGTTGAAAGTGCACGATGAAAACTTCAAAATGCTTTCCAGACCCCCTAATTATCCAGACGTAAATCCAATGGCGTATCTGTGGGACTCCCTCGATTGCGTTTTTCGTTTTACGGATCCTCCACCAACGCACTCTCCAGCAGCTGTAAGATGCACTCCAGTCAGGACTGCTCCCCATACCTGTGAACACCTTCCAGCACCTTACTGAGTCACTCCTTGCTTGTCTCTCTGCTGTCCGTTGTGCACACTGCGGTTACTCTGGATGTTAGCTGGTGGTCACGATAATGTGACTCGACCCTGTATATATGGCATTAGAGCTCGTCTAAGAATAGATTCTCCAACAACAGTACAGCTGACAGTTCATTTACGTTTCCAATGTTAAACTGATTCTCGTAGAAGAAGCTCCATGTAAAGGGAAAAAAAGAAAAATGACCGAAGAGCAAATTTTCCCCATAAGAAAGATTATAATAACAAGGATAATTTCTTAAAAACAAAAAGCAACAGTAAATATCCGTTTAACATCACTAGCCTTTCCAAAAGCTTTATTCTCATGTATTCGTCGGTTTAACGTCTCGTGCTAAGACATGTATGTTATGTAATATTCGGGAATATGCGCAGTTATGTAGAAAGAGGGAAGGGAAAAATGAAAAGCATTGGAGGCTTTGTGGTGAAGATACACAGCTACAGTTGTTCTGTCTCCGGATATTTATATCGTCATACAACATTCCAAGGAAAATATTCTGAGCAGGTATTATATATTCTTCTCAAATCCTATGTTTATTTGTGTTATATAGCATATATTACAAACGAATGTGCTATAGATTTACCATAACCATCATTTTCATTTCCTCCTTCTCAGTTACGGGCTTCGTTATTACACGATCTGCGAGTTCATTTGTTTGGTCAATAGTCATTGGACATTTCTGACCACTCCGGATAGTGAGAAATGCCATGTGCTATCGTTACCAGTGTATGTTCTGTTGCATATGAACAATCTTTGTTCATTGAGTGCGGAGAAAGGAAAACAACGACAAGAGGAAAAAGGTGACAAGAAAAGTAAACGGTCTTTCTAATTTAAAAATTTAACACGAATTCCTCACAAGCTCATATTTGTTCGAACCTGTTATTGCGTATTAAAATTTAGTGGACTAGTACTATGACTTCATAAATAAGTTTTTAATTAAATCAATGAGACCACATATATGTCATGTATTATTTAAGTTTAAAATTAATGTAGCCGATACGAAAGAGCGTCCGTCAGTGCATGCGGAAAATTTGACACCAACAGAAGCGTTTATCGTTATTTACACACCATTAAATCTTGTAAAAACACTTTAATTCACTTAAAAATTCGAAAAATAAGTTATTACTAAGAAATGTTCTATAAGATGAGAGTAGGTTTTGCCATAATTGGAATTTCTAATAAAGCCTGAGGGTTTTGTTTACTTCAAAAGATAATTGTTTTATTTTTTCAAAATGTATTACTTTGATGGCTTTTTCGCAGCAACACTGTGTTATCAGACGGGTATTTCAATACGATTTTAGGCAATTTGGTCTTAAAAACGGATTTCGCTAATTCAATTTTTTTACAAAGAAATATATTATAAAAATCGCAAACATATCTATTCTGTTGGCTGTGTAGTAAGTATGCTAAAGACTTTGGTTTAAGGAAATATTATATGACCATTGTTCACTTATTGGCTCAAAAGATTCTAAAACAATAACAGCCTTGTGTTACGCATGTTACTTCGTGTTGGTATCGGTGCTCGGACTTCGGTGAGGCTAAAATTGTTGCAACTGTTCTATGAATAATAAATTCTATTTTTAATCCAGTTCAGTTTATTTAGCTGTTACATTAAAACCGAAGATGCAGTGTAATACAACAACAGTGTAAGTAGTTGAAAAAGCAAGGAAGATCTGAGAAAGAGCCACAAAAGTCCTGACAAAGCCCAGATCTCCCTATGCAAATGTAGGCAAGTCAGAATTGCACTTGAAAGCATGGCATATAACATCCAAGTGTATTAGTAGAAATTAGTACTACTAAAATTGTTTCCTAAATTTTATACAATTCACACTGTGGGTAACGAAAGTTCTGTAAACCGTTTGAAAAAATTTAAACTATTACTGTAATTCTTGTGTACAAGTATTTCATGCCAATTTAAGAATTCTGAAGCCGATCTTTTCTCTCTTGATATCGGCATTTACTAAGTAAAAGGGATATGTTACCTTTGGTGTGAGTACGAAGCTGCTATTACTGATTGGAAAATATTATTTTCAACGGACTCTTAAGAGTCCTTTGAATCTTTGTTAAACCTTCATTGCTACTGTCTATAACTAGTGCATGATATACACTGAATCGCCACTTTTATATGACCACCTGACAGTCTTAAGCAAATGAGCTATGGCTGCATCGCGTTGTCGCCAGAGGGCGAGGCTAGTATAAAAAGGGAAAGCTTAGTCCTGGCGAGTGTAGTTGAGGGATTTTTGGGTGACCAAATGGGTAAAAATTCCGATTTGACGGACTTTCAACGTTCGTTGATTGTAGGAGCTCGGAGCCATGGAGCGAGTATCACCGAAACCGTCGCATTCCTTAAATGTTCCAGAGAAGCTGTATTTAAAGTGTTTAATAACTGGTCTGTCAGCCAAAAAACTGGGTCTCTAAGTGCAACGTGTGGTCGTCATCGACTAGTGACTGCTTCGGCGGAGCGGGGAGTGTCCACACTGGTAACAGACAACACAAGGGAAACAGTGCAGCAAATTACAGACCATCTTAATCCAGGATGCCCCTCAAATGATCTCTGCACGCACTGTTCGCCTTACACTGCATCGGGTGGATCGGGGCAGCCGAAAGCCGGTTCAAACTCATTTGCTGTCTGCAGTTAACAAGAGAAAACGTCTCCAGTTCGAACAGGAGCACAAGGATTGGACAGTCGATAATTGTAAACAAATTATGTGGTCCGATGAATCACGTTTACAGTTGCACCATGACGATGACCGAGTGAGAATTTGGCGGAAACTGCACGAAAGCATCGACCCCAATTGCATTGCTACAACCCTTCAAGCTGGTGGAGGCAACGTTATGGTTTGGGGAATGTTTTCCTGGCATGCTTTGGGCCCTTTAATTCCTGTTGATCATCGTCTGACTGGCACATCATATCTAAGCATCGTTGCGGACCAAGTGCATCCTGTCAGTGAATGGTTTATCCCAATGGCGATGGCTACTTTCAACAAAATAATGCCTCCAGCCAAAACGTTCGTATCGTTCAGGATTGGTTTAAGGAACATGCAGGTGAGTTTACTTTGCTTAAGTAGCCCCACAATCCCCCGATCTCAACTACATTGGGAATTTGTGGGATGAAGTTGAACGAGCCATCAGACAGCTGAATCCATAACCCTGCAATCTTACACTCCTGGAAAGTGCTATTCATCAAGCATGGTCTCAGATTCCATAAACCACCTATCAACATCTCGTGGAGTCCATGCCACAAAGAATCGACGCAGTATTAAAGGCAAAAAGGTGGCCCAACGAAGTACTGAGGGGGTGGTCATAATACAGTGACCACTCAGTGTGTAAATAAAAGAAACGAAAATAATATTTCTAATTGATATGCTAAACAACGATGTAAAATAAACCGGGTGCCATACAATTCTGGAAAAGTACGAGTAAATGGAAAAGTACCATCCATGAAAAAAAGTTTAACATGTATTTATTTTTTGAACGGAAAGCGCTAATTTTAATCATTGGTAATATCTCATGAAGGAGTGACCTCTTCCGGGAAACTCGGTTCCGAAGTTATACTTCCAATCATGGCTCACTCAATATGATGGGGGAATAAGTATAGACGTGATGCCATCTGTCGTATACTTTGTGAAATATAGCAACACGTGAGCCATGTATCAATGGATATAAGTTACTGCTTTGACTAGCTTTTAACTGGAAGTTCGTTAATGGTTATTTCGTAACTACTTTGAAACGTACACATCGAGTCACAAATTTATTGTGATCACCTCCTGCTTTTGACGTCAACAGCGCGTTGCTAATGAAAGAAGGCACGTGTCCTGAGCTGGCTTGGTGGCTATATTAGGTGTGCTGTAGTCATTCTGAAAACGTATCGTTCGTTGCTGTCATGGTTAAAAGGAGCGATTTTACAGATTTGCAAAACGGGATGATTATTGGCTTTTGGGCCAAGGGTGGCAGTATTTATGAAACAGGACAGATCGTGAATATTTCACGTGCTGCAGTGGTTAAAGTGTATCGTGATTCGAGAAATGACAACATTGCGAATAAGTAAGTGGAAACTACGGAGCACCACGTGCCATTGATGTAAGATATGAACGTCGGCTTCGAACGCACGTGAGAGCCAATCGACAAGCTAGAGTGGAGCAACTCAATGGCCGAATGAACCAGGGAGCTACCGCAAGTGTGTCTAAAACGAAAATTAAGGGAATTCTGCTGTGTATGGGCCTCTGATGTAGACAGATGGTCACTTCACCTATGCTAACGAAGAAAAAACGGACTTTTGCACGGAAGTATCGTAATTGGAATTCCGCTGATTGGCACAGAATTGCCTTCCCCGATGAGTCACATTTTCTGCTTTATCGAAAGATGGACTTTGGCGAATAAAGCTAGAAACATCGGAAAACAAACACGCTTTTACCACTGCTGGCAGAACACAAGCTGGTTGGGGCAGCATTATGGTGTGAAGAATGTTTTCATGACATTCGTTTGTTGCACTCATAACTGTAAAAAGCACTATGGAACGAATTCGCAACGAATCTGTCCTTGCAGACCACGTACACCCATGCATGCTGATTGTCTTTCCTGGGGCGGATGGGATTTTCAGTACAACAATGCTGCGTCTCACACAGATGGAAATGTCCGAAAGTGGTTGGAAGGACACGATGAAAACTTCAAAGCTTTCCTGGCTACCTAATTTCGCAGGATGAAACAAAATTGAGCATCTGTGGGACAACCTCGATCGGGCTGTTTGCTCTGTGAATCTTCCACCACGCACCATCCAGCAGCTGTCAGATGCACTGAGGTCAATATGTCTCCACATACCTGTGAGCAACTTTCAGCACCTTAATGTGTCACTTCCAGCACAAGGCGGTTACTCCGGATATTAGCTGGTGGTCACAATAATGGTACCCCACCGTGTATTATACAATGAAGAGAAATGAGAGAATCAAGATGTCATAATACTTTTTTATCTGTGCAGTAAATCTTTCACGTTATGCTCTCATGGAAGGTGTACCGTATGTATATATACTCAGTAAATTAACCAAATTCAGTCCACCTTCACGAAATTTATCGTGAAAGCGTTTGAAATATCTGTTCCTCGATATCTACTCGTAAGAGTGCCCTAATTGAGTAACTCTTCGTTGCAAAAAAAATATTCTGTCATGGCCCGTGTGAAGAAGAAAACGTGCGCCGAGTCATTCATCCAAAGCAATTGAAAAATATATACTTTATTTTTGAAATATTGCATGAAGTTCTTTTGTTACGTTGAGGGCGAATTCATGCTACCGTTCAAGTTTGGTTCATGAAAGAGGCAGTTGCCTGTACTTTGAAAACTTATCGAGCGATAAGCATCCTACAACTTAGACAGTGCATTGTTCTTACAATTTTTACATAACTGATTGGCTTCCCGTTTATCCCGAGTGAAAAAGCAACTTTATAAGTTGCTTCAGTGCCATTACTTCCATGTCTTACCTCTGCTTGAAATAGCTGTCTTTGTTTTTGATTTTCTTCTTTTAATTTCTTTAATATGACCTTTCTCACATTTCACTCTAATTCGAAATATATGTGTTCCTTATGCTTGGCATAATGCTGATGTGCGTTGAATTTCTCAAAGTTGATATTGCAGTATCATAAAGCAAGCAAATCGCTTTATCTTTAGTAGAAACAAGATACTATTGCAGTTCTAATCCTCATTACAAAGGCTAACTTCTTCATTCAGCTTTCTCATTGTCGCCTTTGACAAGCTGGACTGATAAATAGACCCAAAAAAAATAGTATTAAATAAATACGCGTATTCTGCCAGTCTGTGTAACAACTTTCAGATTAACTTCAACGGAAGGACACATGCACCGTTCTGAAAGAATGAAAATAGACTGGAGTCCTCCACGGACTTTCACCATCTCTTTCCGCCAACCAGCCTATGGCCGTAGTATCGCCAGTCAGTCAGGGAAGTTAACACCTTGGAGTTGCATTAGAACGAAATCATGAGTGCAGCAGGTGCCAAAATTGCCCTTGTGACTTACTAATGTTTTAAAATATGACCTTTATTCGGGGAGCATCATTTCGTTGAACCTTCTTCTACTCTTTGGAATTTTAAATACCGTCATTTTAAAATTGAAATAAAAATAATGAAAGACGAAAAAAAACATGTTAATTAAAGTAAAATTATTGGTTCTACAGAAGTTAGATACATTCAAAATGCCGCACTTTATGGCATAAGAAACTAAGGTTTCCCACTCATGGTCTACACTCAGAATATCATCATATAAGGAAAATGCCAGGAAGCAATCCGATATAGTAAACCTGGCAAATAATGCCGTATTTGGTTCATAATTTTGTATCAATGGTCAAAGCCCATGTGTATCATTTATCAAGAATGTTGGAGTTTCATCATTTATTATTTTCTTTCTGTGTATTGTGTCAACTTTTGAGATGAATTCTGTCGGGAATGTAGAAAAAAATCATTTGTATGTAGGAAATTGAATTCGATAAAACAGTGAAAAAAACAATCGACGGTAATTTATTAATAAAGTAAATTGAATTAGTATAATTTTCCCAAAACGTTTTCACTGATTATAACAAAACCTAAACTTCACTTGAAGTGTGTAATGCACTTCTGAATTCCTAAAATGCGTTTGTACTAGTGGGTTTCAATTCAAAGTTGTCAGAAAATGGATTTTAAATTATAGGAGAGACTGCATCTTTTGTATTATAAACTCATAGAAAAATATTCACCGTCATGTGTGTATTTACAGGTTTTATTCAAACTTGACAAAAGGTGGATGTTACATTTCAGTAAAGACTGCTTCTGCTGTATTATAGAATCATACCAGAAATTATTCCCGTTTTAGGAAATTCGACAAAATTGGTACAGGTTACCTGGTCTTAACATGAATACTGTAAAAAGTACTCAATGAAATAGCAAAACGAATTTAAAGATATTTTAATATATCTGCGATATGACGTAAGTAGTACACTTGTGAATGCCTTGCACTAATCCTTTTTCAAAATGGTAACATTTTGCCTTCACACAGTTCCTTAGTTTCTGTGGCCACTCATCAATATATTTAGGTAGGATCTCCACAAGGAAAGCTGTTACTACAAGAACCAAAGACCCTATCAGACGGTCAATCCTGGGTATCTCTGTCTGCAGGCCATATTCTCCAGTGTGGACCACAACTTCTAGTCCAGTAGAATGTTCAGTGGGGTCGAAATGTTCAATGCGTCGAAGGTCTGGGATGCTTAAAGGCCAATCAGCTGGAGAAATGAAGTCTGGCAAATTTGCCTGACTTCATTTCTTCATTTCTCATGGGTTGACTTGGCCCTGTGGGTAGGTGCGGTGTCTTGCTGAAAGCTCCATTGTCAGTTTTGAAAGAGAGTGTGACACTGGCTGCAAAACACTGCACAGATAGACTTTGGCAGATGTTTTCACTCCTTTCTCACAGAAATAGAGCTCCGTTGTACCCTCTTAGAAGACTTCACACCAAACCATGACAGAAGCAGGATCCTTGGAGTTTTCCGCTCATGATCCTTGGAGCTTTTCCCTGAGCTTCTCGTGAGTTTGACACATAAATTCCGTCGTTTTGGCGGTTGAAAGCCTTTTCAATAATGCAAATTTTTTCATCAGAGGAAACGATATGGCTATGGTGATTGTTTGCGTTACGCTGCAGCAAACGTTTCGCTTTTAGCACCCTCTGCTATGTCGGTTGTAGGGTGAGGAAGTCCCCTCTACGCCGCCGGTAAGCTCTAACACTCAGCTTGCTCCGCACCACGCGTGACATCAACATTCTTGAAATGTTCAGCTTACGAGTCAGCACTGATTTTTTTCTGATACGATTTCGTCAGATACGGGATACCATTGCTTTCACCAGGCGAGCAGTCCTCACGTAACGCGACCGACTTTATTTGGGGCGATCAACGACGGTCCTAGTGAGCTCATGGAACATTTTTATTGTCAGGTACACAAACATTTGGCTGATTTTGCAGCTTTTTCAGTATGTTAAAATTCTTGGAAGCTAATTTTCCAACTTTGTGTAGCGCTATTACCGCAACATGATTATCACAATTTTCCCACTCCGTGGCAAGTACTTCACAAAAAACATTATCTCCTATGTGACTGAAGGCACAATAATTCACTAGCTACTTCAGGCCTCCTGGCTGGTCGGTGACGTTGCACACTGGATACGCGCCATTTGTTAAAACCTTTGTAACATTATTTATGCTAAAACTGGGTATATTCTAATAAAAACCCTGTCGAGTATTATAAAACATTCAAACAAAATATTTCCACTTTTACGAAATTTATGCCGAAAATGTCGGCTAAATTTCGGCTAAATTCGTAAAATGAGGTGTATCAATTTTGAAGCGAATTCTTTAGACTTACTGTTAAGCACTACCTTTTCAGCAAGTTCTATATGTTTTGTGTTAATGTGGTACAGCACTGTTCCTGTGACCAAAGGCTTACCATCTGAAAGATACATTTATCTTTCATAATTTTCATTAAACTGTTACCTAAGCAACGACTGCTATACAAGTAATTTTAACTTGTATAGCAGTCGGTCTCCATGCACAATTCTCTGTATTGGGAGATTCCGTTCTTTCCTTTCTTACATGCTGAATATCCACAACGTCTAATGACAAATTGAAATGCTGAAAATTTCATATTCTTGTTCATACTGATGACATGCCATTTACAGACAGCGCTTCATCACATAATTTCTACCCGACGAATTTCAAATTACTTCGTGCCCACATTGCAATATTTTTCTTTTTCTTTTGTAACAATATGATTATTTCGCAATGTGTGAGATTCATTTCGGAACAGAACATTCGTTTACCGAGAAAACACAGGTATAGTAATTATAAGATGCAATTTGAAATTCCACTTCAAGTATTTATCATGCTTACAGGACGATCAAACATTTGGATTCATGTAATTCAGTTTAAATAGTATAACTTAGCTAGACGCCACTATATTGCTAGCTTAGAGGAACGAAAATTCAATATATAATACCGAGATGTTGGCGTATAAGTCCGCAGAGGAGTAAAAAAAAACAGTTTTTACAGACTTGTTAATTTGAATAATTTATGAGCTTAAACAACATTTTGCCTGAGATTAAAAATCAAAGTCAATGCTTGATAAGGTTCATTTAAATTATAAAAAGGAAAAATATACGATAAATAAACATATCCATGTAAAATATAAATACAGTACAATGAACATATAAAAATCATTCTTGTCATTCATTTCACTACTTCAGAAATTCAAGGAATAAAATTTATGTTGAAAAATCTGTAACATACTACATATCGAAATTTTTGATCTTGCATTAAGGTCATTTTTTCGTAGCTTATCACTATGTCGCGGTCTTTGAGATATCAACAGCACGAGTGATAACTCATTAGAATTTTTACAATTGCTCATTGCTTTCTAGGACTAGATCTAACCCATGGTTACTTACCACATGAATAATTTCATATGTAGCATAAATCTGTAGTTCAGTCGGATGTGCCATTGGCTCTCTCGTTCACTCGAACGCTATTTTGATTAACCATGTAAACTGAAAATATCGTACTTTCCTCACGAGGAAACTTTTCACAATCATATAAAGCACATTCCTCCGTTTGTTAAATTCGTGTTGCATCGCCCTTTGTGAATTTTAAAGAAGACAGTTGGTAGTTTATTGACGTATATCACGTCTAGCCTTTCCAGGGAATTGACGTGTATCACGTCTAGCCGTTCCAGGGTAGTTTATTGACGTATATTACGTCAAGCCGTTCGAGGGAATTATGCTCAAAAGTGATGATTTCTCTAATGATTCGAAATTTAGTTTGATGTTCATTCTTTTTATTTTGATTGAAATACTGCTGATTTCCACTGAGCTTTCTGTGCACTAATTCTTACAAAATTATGCATAATTTAATTCGTGTTATCGTACTTTCGTCAGTGATATACGTCAATTTTCCTATGACAATCAATAGTTATAGCTTGGAACACCAACTAATTCATGATACTTTTTTTGTCTAAGAGTATTCAGAATCTTGAGCCAAAAAAACTGACTTTGAGGCTCTACGAGACCCGCCATCTTGTATTGTGCCTTCTCTTGTTAACAAGATATATGATAAATAAAGAGTTCCCTGGTTTCAGATTTTCATTTTGGACTCTTTAAGGGTTTTTATTAATAAATAAAATTATGGAAGACGCCTTGGTACGACTTTCGCTGCAGATAAAACACGAAGGGAAAGGTCAATAAAGATTCTTAAACGAGGGAACTCTTTATTTATCATATTTGCATTAGCCACATACTTGCGTTAGCCACAAACGGTGTTCCAAAATGTGCAAAATTGCCCAAGTAATTTGTGAAATGCGCTTAGCTGTTGGTTAACAAGAGAAGGCAGGAATACAAGATGGCGGGTCTTGTAGAGCCGTAACTGAAAGGTTAAAGCTGATCAGATATATAGAAGCAGAATATATAACATTTTTTCAGAACAATATACTGCTAAATTTTATTTACTACTATTTCTTTGAAATACATTTCGAAAACAATGTTTATTTTAAAATTATTTTAACACCGTCATTTGAATTTCGTATTTCAATAAACTATAAAGGGGCGTCTAAAACCCTTTACATTCCAGACAGAAAAGTTCAAGCACAGAGAAGCGTATGAATATTTTTAACAAGCAACTGGAATATGTTTCGCAAACATATCTTCAGGCACACATATTATGTTTTCAACTTTAGAAAAAATTATTCACTTTTGATATGTGGCAGAATAGCATAGATCTTTCATACTTTTTTAGAAAGTTTTCATTCATGCTGGTCTTAACATTTTGCATCAAATCTGAATGCTTATATGAACACAGATTTTTCAGTTGTCATCTGTAGTGATACTATTGTGTTAGAAAAATATGTAGGTTTCGTACACGTTACGCATATGGCGATGACATTCCGTACAACCTACACATTCCTGAAATCCGAGTAACCGCTTTTGGTTCAAAGTTCATTGCCTCAATTGGAACTGGCTGAACGGAAAACCTGCCCGAGGTCCTATACAAAGACCTGCTGCTTACGTAGTCGCATGATCGCAGCGCCACATTTCACTTCGTTATTACACTACAGTGTTACCATCAACGCTTTCTATCGATGCTGCGGCGGTAAACCCATTAGGCAGTCTGCTGTGTCCGTTGGTTCCTTTTCATTTGAAAGACCTTTATATATCATATAACAGAGAATTTTCAATGTGATATTGTACAATAATACCATTAGAGCATTTTTCAACAAAACGTTAAACTTTTGGTAAAGCACATCCTTTATTTAACCTTTTAACAGCCAGAACGCACAAAAAGCCTGTGTTTGCTGATGAAAACTGTCGACCAAAAAGCATGTCAAGAGTGTGAAAAATTTCTTACCCCACCCTTGGTTTGAAATTGCACGGTCTGTAGGTGATTTGCAGAAGTCACCTTCAATCGTTCAAAATAACAAAGGTCGGACATACTGCTAAAAGAAGTGCCATACGTAGGACAACTAAAATATTTTACCGAAGATCGAGGTAAAGAAGAAGACCCGGAAAGAGAATAAGTGATTAACAGGTGCATGCAAAAATTAAAAGCATGCAAGAGGACATGGGAAAGTTAGGTACAGGACCGGAGGTTGTGGAATAGGTGTACGTAATCTATACGCCATGCATGTGCTTCAGCTGTCTTGAGATAAAGAGCTAAATTCTCTTGGGTTGAAATAACAATTACAGAAGTGTTAAAAGCTACGTTTTTGACCGTCAGTGACTCTTCAGAATCACAACAAATGCAAAGAAGTTGATTTTTATTAATATATTCTTTTTAATACCAAACAATTGCGTGTTTGATGATTTTAAACGTTGCTGACGAATTGTAGTGAAATAAGGTCTCACAATTTTAAGCTGTATTGTATTTTTCACATAGTTAAAGAGGCTGTTTTTTGTGTTATTACACAGTACGATTGCCTTGTGTTCAAACAGCTGCTGGAAATGTTTCAGTTTTTATGCGTTATTCTAGTTAAGCACAGTTAATTTAAAATCTCCTTTTTTTCCAAAAAAAAAAAAAAAAACAGAAAATACTATCCTTTTATTTTTCTTGTTTGACTTGAAGAAAATTAATAAAGATTTGTTTGGATCAAATAGAATAAATTGTTTCTACAATAACCAGTTGCATTGTAGGTACAATATGTATTTTCTATTTGAGGGGTTCATTTGCATCATCAAACGCTTCTTCCCTTGCAGGTGATGATTGTAGCTGATTTATTTTTTTTTTTTTTTTTTTGCGAAATAGACTGATTTGATTCTAGAGTAAACTAAACTTTTCCTTCCGAATATATATTTGGGATTAGTGACGCAATTAAAATTCCCGAAGACACTACTTAAGTGTTAGATGAAATAGTAACTTACAGAGACTGGTACTCATATAAGGTATTGTTATCTTTCATATAGGCAGAAGATGGACTCACTCCATCGCGCATGATGGGCCAAGGTTAGAAATATAATCGACTTGGGTTTTAGTGTTTATTATGCATAAATATGAATTCTAAACAGAAAATATTAAGACCTTCACGTGATAAAAGAGAGACTGTGCTGCTTTTTTAAATATATAAAACTGCTAAAATTCGACTTGCAAGGCTAGTTGTTTGGTTTGTAATATACTTGTGTCACTGGAAAACAGTAAACTAACACCCATAAGATTGAATATGCTATTTCTGTTATGTTGTTTTCTGAAAATATATGAAACTGCTAAAATTCGAATTTCAAGGCCGTTTGATCTTTTTAACATCCACGTATCATTACTGGAAAACAATAAAGTTTCCAAATTATAAGTCGAAATAATATCATGGGATGAAGTTTTATTAATATTCTTTTATCTATTTGATATATATAACCTATTAAGAAATTTATGGATATAAAATACAAGATGTACATCAGATCGATTTTCCTTTGGAACTAATTCATAACTTAAAATTTCGAATTTAGAGTTCACATATATTTGCAGTACTTTTTCGTAAACATTTTATTTATATAATGACAGCACATTCTTTTACTTTCCCCCACTAGCACTGTTGCAAAAATGAAGAAATTGCGCTCAAAAACTGATCTTATTTGAAAGATCATGTCAGAAACAAAGCGAATTTTACATCAACAGATAGAAGAAAATTATAAAGGTAACATGATCTAACTTTCCGCCTACTTGCAGAAGAATTTTAACAATGGAAAGGTAGAAAATATATAAAATGTTCCACATAGCAAAAGATATATTTATTTAAAAAATGATTTTTTTACATACGTCTATCGGAAACAGAGATAGCGAGAAAAGGTTTTGTCTCTTCTATCCATTGTATACTATTTTAAAAAGATAATATTCCGACCTCTCATGAAACGAACGGTGTACAGTAAAAAAGGGATTTTTCCATAGGATTTTCTAAAAGCAGAGATATTGAATCAAACAGAAATGTACTCTATCACCACAGAGCTCAAGAACTGTAAACTCCAACACTCCGTGTGTACCGACGAAAAGGTTCCACAAAGTAAAACGCGTACGGTATTCAAAGTAATATTTTCTAAATTTGACTTTGAAATGCAGATTAAATAAGAAAAACTAATAAGCCATTTGCTCTCTTAGCAAAAAAATGATTCGCTGCTGTTTTTGTAATAAATGTTCAAGAAATATTTTGATAGTAAGGAGAATGTGACCGAACAAGGTTTTTTTCAATCCTGTTTATAGATGTTACAGATGTTATTGCTTATATGCTGCAAATGGACACGTGAAATTAAGCACACTTAGGGCCACATGTGTGCTTTAAAAAACTTGAAATATACTGCAAAATTTTTCGCCAGCGAAACGCTCTCTCACAAATAGAAAAAAAAAATCAAATCGGAGTGGTAGCATCAGAGATATTGCACCAAAATATGATTTACATATACACCCCCTGGTGGAAAAGCTGTGCCCGCTTTTAGCACCAGGTCAACAAATCTCGTCGTGAGTGGTACCTGTCCACAAAATAATTTTTTTACTCGAGCTTTCGGTAGCGCAGATATTGCTGTGTATACACTTCTCGGCATAGAAATTGCTCCACTTAAAAGAATGAGGATAGAGAGGTGAATTTAAGTATGCAAATAGGAATACATAGTGTTCACCTTGGGGCTATTTTAAGCGGCATACAGTGTTTATTAGATGAGATAATGCAGCATAATCAGTTGATTTAGCACAATCAGCACTCGTCAGTAAGTGATTGCACCGCCACAAACTGCAATAGAGGCAGCAATACGGCATTGCAATGAGTTACACAGTTAATGGATATCGTACTAAGGAATAGTAAACCAAGCAAGATTGACAAGTTCCCATAATTGAGCGAGATCGTTCGCAAACCGATTCGATTGCAGATGACGTCCTATGTGGTCCCATAGGTTTTCGATTGGGGATAAATCGGACGAACTTGCAGGCCATGGTTGTGTTTTAACATGTAGCAAACATTAACTGGAGACTCGAAAGGTGTGTACACGAGCTTTATCTTGCTGGAAAATGGGGTGCTGCAGGCCATTTAGAAACGATATCAAAATGGGCTGCAGAACCTTGCTCACGTATTGTGCAGCTGGCAGTGTACCTTTGTATTAGTACGTTAAAATTTTGCGTTACTTAACACATGAATAAAAGGTATCTTCTAAAAATTATGGTTAAAGCAGTATCATTAGAATTCTGTCATTTGAGATTGCAGGACGAATATCGCTATTCCGTTAATTCGAAAGCGCAATGACCCCTGAGTTTTAGAGAAAAAAACCTTTTCGTCCCTTCGTCGTTCCAATTTTCATACAGCAATATAGCAATTCCGTTTACGGGGTCATAGATCGTCGAACTGCTCTTTATTGTTGATGTCAATCAGGTTCATGTATTCCCCAAGCTCAAGGTTTCCAGGTTAGAAAAAGAACCCGACGATTTGTTCTAAATTCTATGCTTCAGGAGGTAAAGTTTCATCTCATAAGAGTCGGTTATATTCTTCATTACAATATTTTTGTTTGTTGATTCATGAACACCAAACCTTTTTCATTTCTAATGTGGAAGTACTATCAGAAACTTCAGTATAATGTTTTTAAAATTTATTTCATTCATTCGCAACTTCAATTTCCTTCAATTCTTTCTTTGATGTTCAATTTATAGGTAAGCGTATTTGGTTCGCTAGTAATTTTTCTGTTTTCTGATTTGGTGTTCATGTGCTCATTTCAATCGCAAATATATCTAGATCCTCGTAGCTTTGTGGCCTTTCTTTACACCCAAACAGGATTTTTTCAAAATAGCTACACTAAGTTCCTTCAAAATTTTTAATACTTCCTGACTTAGGATATTTCAACTTTAATGCAAACCTGTTAAGATGAGAAAAATCCTTAAAGTAGTTCAGTGGTAGTAAATATTGTAACACACATGATCTTTGGGTCACTTTTTTGCTAGGTATTAATTCCAAATTTTCAATGTGACTGTCGATATCTGACGTGAAAAATACTGAACAATACAGTTTCACCAATTTATTTCTTAAATATTTGGGTGTTTAAGTCCAGTTTGCTGAATATCAGTTCATCCAGCTACGGATTGTAGTTGTAGCAAAAGAGGAAATTCGCCTAGGGAGAAAGGATGGAGCCTTGTAATCAGAGCGGTACAGAAGAAGATTGTGATTTCCCTTCCAAGTGCTAGTGGATCAGCCAGGGTAGGTAGTTAGTTATATGTAACCTGGAATAGATGTAATAGAAAATCCTATTTTAGAACTAAAGTAAAATAAAAGTCCAGAGCAAGATGGAATAACATCAGAACACTAAAAAGAAGAAGGAGAAATTTTATGGAAATCCCTTACAGCTTTATTTAACGAAATTATAGAAAAGGAATAAAGTTCTGAACAATGAGATAATGCAGTTATAACTTTTATTTATAAAGAGGAAAAAAATGAGATGATATTAACAACTATAGACCTGTAATCATTTTTTTCACAAGTGCGTAAATTTTCACAAGAATAATATTAAAAATATTAACTTCAAAATTAGAAGATGCACAATCAGTAGAACAAACGGGTTTTAGGACTGGTTACTCAAAAATAGACAATCTGCATATATTTAACCAATTAGTAGAAAACAAAATGAATATCAGAAAGTTCACTTAATTTTCGTAGACTATACTAAAACTTTTGAATCTACATATATAAAGAAAATGAGTTCTTCAATGAAATAGCAAATGTTAGAATGAAAATATGTCAGTTTAATAAATAAAATATCTACCACGGCTACAGCAACAATGACGTTAGGGAATCTAGGTTCAGCTTTCAAAATACAGAGAGGAGTTTACCAACTGTCCGAGAGACCAACTGTCACCAAAATTATTTGACTCTATATTAGAAGATATTTTTACAAATTTGAACTAGGATAAAAAAAGGATTAAACAGAAATGGAAGGTACCTAAATCACTTAAGATTTAAACATCTGCCGTCTCTGCACGATAAAAAACTCGAATGATAATACAATCAATTCTAGTTTAAAGTTTTAATACATTAAAAAGTCTTTAAAAACAACAAAATATTTTTTAAATCGGCAATCGGTTCATCATCAGGTGTAAAATCAACTAATATTAGTCCAGGTGACCAAAAGTTCATATCTAAAACAGACGTAATTTCAACAAGTGTAGTGAGCAGCACAGCACAGTTTCAACGGTCGGTTGTGATGTCTACGCAAAATTCTGAAGCTTTTGTTATGTTCAGGGGTTGGGGAGGAATAAATCCTCCAGTTCCGACATTGTAAACAGAGGTAACCATGGATGTGGGATCGAAATTAATAGTCGTCGTTGCAACAGACATTTCCATAACTACGGATAAATAAGCTTGCAGTAATTAATGTGGAGCTCTTGTACTTGGTCTTGCCAGAATGAAAGCTTCTTCCCAAACCGAATAGTGGATCCCTTTATTCGAAAGGCGTGAGAATGAAGTTAATTCGGAATGTTTTTTAATGCTACAGTATATTTGATTTCTGACATTCTGGTCCTCAAAGTACGGATGATGTAGTTTGATCGCGGTCCGTTTCCTTTAAATCCTGCATTGGTGTGCCATAAACACCATGCTTGTTATTCACACCAACCAGGGCGCGACTTTTTAGTTATTGATAAGATGTCATTTGTTTTCACTCCAAAGCCAATGGGATATTCACAGTATGCATTCTTCAGCACATGAGTCACAATGGGAATATACACTGCTGGCCACACAAAATGTAACACCAGGAAGCAAGCATCCGATTGGCCTGAAATTCGCAGCAAGCGTCGCACGCGAGAGGACATGCAAACAATTAGCATTACAGGGCATATGAAATTCATGTGCGCCCGGCACGCCACCAAGAAGCACTATAAGAAGGATGCACAGAAGGCTGGGTGTAAGTAGTGGAAGTGTGTTGTGCTGCCGGACATGTGCGTGGGAAGCTTCCTGATGATACCTCGTCGAAAAATACAGCAGTCATTCCAGTACGTTTCGGAGTTCGACAAAGGATGATTAGTGGCTTATCGCGACAGCGGTTTATCGTACCGAGACATCGGCGCCCGTGTGGGACGACATCCAGCCACAGTGAGGCGAGTACGGATTCGGTGGGTGCAGGAGGAAGGACGTACGGACCAACGTGAGCGTTTACCGCAGCCGCGGCACACAACCAAACAAGAGGACCGGCATGTTGTGCGGCGGGCATTGACGGCTCGCACCGCCTCATCACGAACGTTAGCGCAGGAATTAGCGTTTCTTGCGTCGGCACATACCGTTCGACGTCGTCTGCAGGAGCGGGAACTTGTCGCACCGTGCCCATTTCTCCGATTACCACTGACGTTACACCCCCGGCGAGTGCGGCGGCAGTGGGCCGTTGAACGCTGCCGCTGAACTACGGAATGGCACGACATTGTATTCTCCGACGAATCCAGCTTCTGCCTACAACACCACGATGGTGAAATCCCCGTGTGGTGGCAACGCGGTGAGAGACTGTATGACGCCTGCATGATGCATCGCCATATCGGTCCGTCGTCTGGTTTTATGGTTTGTGGCGCAATTGGATATGACACCCGTGCCAGTCTTGTACGCATCGCCGGTACACTCAACAGCCACCGCTATATGTTCCACGTTTTGGAGACTGCAGACCTCCCTCACCTGCATAACCTCCCAGCGGCCACCTTAAAACTGGACAATGTGCGCCCGCAAGTGGCACGCGTCATGCAACAATTCTTCACTGCTAACCAGGTGTCACTGCTGCCGTGCTACCCCCCCCCTATTCTCCCGATATGTCTCCCGTGGAAAACGTCTGGTCGCAGATCGGCAACCGTGTGGCCCGGCAAGCACCACCCGCGGCTACGCCTGATGAACTGTTGCAACGTGTGGAAGCAGCCTGGACCGACATACCCCAAGCCCACATCCAAAGCCTCTTTCGTTCGATGCCGCGGCGTGTAGCGGCCGTTATTGCCAGCCATAGAGGCCACACGAACTATTGATGTCTGCGTGTTCCGCAAGTCGCACGGGCCTGTAAGCTCAATTGTTTCATCTTTGTACCTGTTGTTATATGTCCAGTTAATCTGGCTTTGCTATCTCGTGTCCTTCTTGGTGTTGCATTTTGGGTAGCCAGCAGTGTAGGTCACTGATTCGACAAATGTAGTTGAAACTTTTTGCGTTTACATTGATATGATTACCGATTGCTTTATTTTCTTATTGGTTTATCAACGACAGCCGTAGGATATCCATGAATACTAGGAATTTCAGTACTTTTCTTAAACTGAATCTGTCGTTTTCTATATTTGGAGGAGTGGGTAAACGCTCGGCGAACCATGAACTACAGTATAATGACGACATCTTATACCTTAACGGATGGGCAGAAAACATTGGAATTAGCACCGAACAAGAAGAGGGCTTGCGATACACATAATAACTAAAGTCCTGTGTCATAGTTTTGTGTTGTAATAAGAAATCCAGGAAGGGCAATGAGCTGAATTACTCAGTTTCAACGGTAAATATGATGGTGGGAAACTGGAATGACATTATATCAGCCAATTGTATCAAATTATCTTTAGAATGGGGTGAAAAGAGCAAATCATCGTCAACATATCTTAAGTAGAGGCTGGGTTTTAAGGAACACACAGCCAAGACTTTGTCTTCTAATGTTTGTAAGATGACCTCTACCAGTATCGCGGAGTGTGTGAAACTCATAGGGACTCTCTTGGTTTGACAATAAATGACATCGTTAAAGCGGAAGTATGTGTGTTTTTGTAATAATCGCAGCTCATGAAATTCTGCTTGGATCTCAGGGGAGAAAGATTGCACATTGTAGTATGTTTTGATTAAATAATGCCCTGAACCTGTAGGAAAGGGATGTTTGAGTAGAGTGACATACAGTCTAGGGAGGCTATGAATAAAGGGTTACCAACTGGGTTGAAAGCTTTAATACAATGCAGTGCCTGAGAACAACTGGAGACGGAAAACTGGGAGGCGGTAGTTAACGACACGAGGAATATAGCCGAGGCCTTTTCCAGAGAGCGGTAGGGGTTAGAATAACCCCATACGACGGGGCGAACAAGATTACTCTCCTTCTAAAGTTTTATTTTGCCAAATATCTCTGGAACTCTATGGCCATTAGGTGTACGCATGACAGGGGCTATGCATGAGAGAATTGCTCCATGGTTTTTTAATTTAGTTAAGGCAGAGATGGTTGCTGCCGTTGGGAAAAAGTTAACAACTGAGAGTGGATTTGTTTAATAGCACCCAACATTCTAGCGGTATAATCAGATTTATTTAAGATTATAATCTATTTTGTTTTATGTAAAAATACAAAGGAGAGATTTGGGTTAGCATGCAGATATTTTATGGTTCACGTTTTTCCTTATATTGGATGAGTTCATGCCCAACACACTTCGACTGATAAGTTTTAATGGCCTTTGCGATCCTGTGACGCACTAAATTCTGTTGTGTAATAGGTAATGCACTGATAATACCTTCAGCGTGGGGTACACTATAAAATTTATACGCACGTGTGTTGTAGTAAGCAAATCTACGTTCTATATTCAATGCATGCTGCTGGGTAGAATTCAGCTAGGTGGTACTAATTTTAATAAAAGAGGTTTGCATACTGCATATATTTTTTTCAAATGTACCAGTCATTCACCACGCTTTGTCCGTATCAGCAAAATACAAGGCGCATATATATATATATGGGATGTAAGGTCAGGTGATGCGTAACATCGCAGCCTCTCCTTGACAAATGTCAACCCCGCCTTCTCGTGGTACATCCTGTTCCCACTAAAGGGGCTCTGACGACCGCCAATAGCGGTATAACTATACCATCGGGATTAGAGGAAATGCTATCTCACATTCAGCAACCCGCTTGGCCAGCGTGGTGAGTTATGGCCAAATCCCTCCAAAATGACTCCTCAACTTAAATCTTGGCCCTCAGTCTCCGGCAGCTGGAATGTACCTGGTCAAGGCAGCGGCCAGCGCGACATGAAGGCAGAGTGTGCTAAGAATCCCCAGAGGACCGGACTAGGCTGCCATCTGATGCTGACCTTGGCTACGTATATTAGACGCTCCGTATCTTCTGATTCAAGGATTCTTGAATTGGAAGAGGAACTGCAAAATATCAAGTGGAACATCGTCGAGCTAAGTGAGGTAAGGAGACAAGGAGAAGATCTTATTGAACTGAAAAGTGGACATCTCTTGTACTATCGTGGTACAGATACTGGCAGAACTAGTGGTGTTGGATTTATAATAAACAAGAAACTGAAGGATAAAGTTGTAGAAGTTGAAAGTTCCTCTGACAGAGCTGCACGACTCGTTATCCAACTCTCAAGAATATACCAAGCTCAGATTATTCAAACTTATGCACCCACCACAAGTCATCCTGAAGAAGAAATTGAAGAACTTTTAGAAGAAATTCGTCATCTAAATAATAAAGGTAAGCAGCACTTAAAGATAATTATGGGAGATTTCAATGCAAAAATAGGGCAACAGCAACAGAATGAAACTTCAGTAGGTATATTCGGTCACGGCAATATAAACCAGCGTGGAAATACTCTCGTAGAGTTTGCAAAGGCAGAAAGGTTTTACATCTTGAACTCCTTTTTCAAGAAAAAGGCTCACAGGGAATGGACATGGAGACATCCAAATGGGACGACAAGTGAAATTGACTTTATTATGTGTAACAAAAAATTCGTCATAGAAGACTGCAGTGTGCTAAACAAGTTCAACACAGGTAGTGACCATAGATTGGTGAGATGTAAGATGCACCTCAACGGTAAACTCGAACGTAGCAAGCTCCTAAGACAAACAAAATGTATTGACATAACCAACCTTAAAAAACACCATAATACCTTCAAGTTGGAACTGAAGAACAGATTCTCTGCTTTAGAAAGCCTAACATTGGAAGAAGTGGAGATTTCTAAAGTTAACAGAAAAGTAACCAAAGCTCTTATGGAAACAGCAACAAAATTAGCTGGGTATAAGAACAAGTTGCATGTGAACAAATTATCACGAAAAACCAAAATGTTGATGCAAAAAAGAATAGAGTTGAGGACAACTAAAGAAGATGTTACTTCCAAAGTGGAATATATAGAGCTTTGTAAGGCAGTACGAAAAAGTATCACTGCAGACGTAAGGAAATTCAACTGTGTGTGATCTAGTGAGGAAAGCAATTGAAAACAACCAAAGCCTAAAGATAGCAAAGGGACATCTCAGTAAGGGAAGAAAACAGATTATGGCACTGAGAAAAGAAGATGGTTCTGTAACAAGAAATAGAGGCGAAATTTTGACAAGAGTGAAAGATTTCAACTCCAAATTATATGAAAGGGATGGTACATGTACTCCAGACATCATGAAAGGTACCAGTACCAGAGTTCTCCCAGTCCTCCCAGGAGAAGTTGCACTTGCAATCAAGAACATGAAGCGGGGAAAAGCTCCAGGAGAGGATTTAATTACTGTAGACATCATACAAGAAGCAAGTGGAGAAATCGAAACAGTACTCGCCCAAATTTTTACTCGATGCCTTAATGAAGGAAATATTCCTGAGGATTGGAACAACGCTACAATGATCTTGTTTCATAAAAAAAGGTGGCATTGAGGATCTCAAGAACTACAGACCTATCAGCCTCCTATCAGTGGTTTATAAAATCTTCACTAAAGTTCTTTCACACCGTTTGAAGGTGACACTGGGCATGGCTCAACCGAGAGAACAAGCTGGATTCAGGAGTGGATACAGCACAATAGATCATATCCACGCACTGAGAGAACTATTTGAAAGAGCGAGGGAATATGAACTTCCATTGTGCATGGCTTTTATCGAATATTAAAAAAGCCTTTGATTCAGTGAAACCATTAGCAGGGACAATGGCTCCGAAATCCTGCGGTATTGAAGATGCGTACATTAATATTATTAATAACATCTATGAAAATGCAAGTGCAAAGACTCGGCTGTTTGAAAATACAACACACATAAAAATTGGAAAACGGGTGAGACAAGGTGACACCATATATACGAAGCTCTTTAATGCCACATTGCAAAATGTCTTTCAATCACTGAACTGGGAAAACAAAGAGATAGGGTTTAATGGAGATTGTCTAACCCACTTTTGTTTTGCTGATGACATAGTCATTTTTGCCACTGCCCCATCAGAGCTGCAGAGTATGATCCAGGAACTTGCTGACAAGAGTAAAGAAGTGGGATTAAAAATGAACTTTCAGAAGACAAAAGTGATGTTCAATGCTTTTACAAGAAATGAAGATTTATCGATTGATGGAGAAAAGCTGGAGATAAAGACACATACGTTTATCTTGGACAGCAGATATCAAGTAAGGGTCACATTGATGAAGAAACTAATCGGCGTACAAAATTTGCCTGGAGAACTTTTGGAAGAAACATCATAATTTTCAAGATCAATATGCCATTATGTCTTAAAACAAAAGTGTTTGATCAATGCATCCTTCCAGTGCTTACGTATGGTGCAGGAACGTGGACCTTAACTAAAAGAGACATACAAAGGCTGCAGATAACTCAAAGCAGCATGGAGAGGTGCATGCTTGGTGTAACCAGGAGAGATAAGAAGAGGAACTCGTGGATCAGAAAAATGACAAGAGTGGAAGACATCTTGATCAGAGTTAAATACCTGAAATGGCAATGGGCTGGACATACTGCCAGAAGGACATACCATCGATGGACAGCCGAAATTTTAGATAGTAATCCAAGGGACAGGAAAAGACCCAGAAGAAGGCCACATGTGTGATGGGTGGATGAAATTCGAAAGTATGCGGGAGTGACGTGGAGGAGACAGGCACAAGACAGACCGTTGTGGAGAAAACTTGTGGAGACCTTCGTTCAGCAAAGGATGGGTATTGGTTGACAATGATGATGATAATAATATATAACAAAACAATTATGTTCAAAATCCGGTTGCTCGGTCTTCTGACAGGTGCTGGAGTTGAATCAGGAGTTCTTAATATCGTATCTTGAAGGCATTACTACTAACGGTAGGTTTCATTCCGAAGACAGATGGAGCGTGACATTTTTTTTATGCATGGCTGGACAGTTCAGATAGACGTGTTGGACGTTCCATCCTTCTTTACCGTATTATTAAATATGCTCGGACATCAAATGCTTTTTTAAAAGTCTCTAGGACAAAGGACAGAGACTACCTAATGATGGGGATATCAACACAAAAGAGATAGCCACAAAAAAATAAAATAAAATAAAATAAGAGAAATGGGACTTTTCCAATTGACAATTGAGAATGCACCTACGTGGTACAAAAGTGTACATATATGATTTAAAATGAAATCTCATTTTTTTGGTACACTGGTTAAACATTTAAATACAGAGAGCTTTTATCTTTACATTAGGAAAGAAATTATGCTTCATTATTTTCTTAATATTTTTCGTAATGTGCGGAAGTTCTTGGAAAAATAATTTCACAGGAAAATGAGTTTTAATGCGTAATACTAATAAAGTGAGACGTTAATAAAAAGAATCGTCTTGAGAGTCACAATAAAATTACGAAATCTTTATGTAAGAGAGATCATATTTTCTTTTAGTTTTGATGAAATATATTGGCGTTCCCTCAGAAGAAAATCTGGTGCAAATAAATCTCTCGTATTTATCTTTACTTAGATATATTTTCTCATTTTTTCAATACTTTTTGCATTTAAGTTCCAATATGGACAAACTTGATTGATATGATAATATAATAGAGCGAAAATAATTTTTAGTGTTGAACCAAATACAGTAGTCACATGGAGATCAATTGGAAATCTTCTGTACGACTGGAAATTTGTCATTTTTTGCCAGAAAATTGAAAGCTTTCCGCTGGTGTCAGACGAATTTTTTTCCATCTTTCAAGATATGGTTTAGTGCTTGATGATTTTCTTCTATCATTCATGTCATGGTTTGTTTCGTCTCTTCTATGAAACAAAGAATAGAAGCTTTCAGCATTTATCTTTGTCCCTTTTACAGAAAATAATGAAGGCAGAAAGCGATAAGATTTTAGAACATAATTTTAAATGAATACTCTTTTAATTAAAGAACCAATAAGCACAGTAAATTATTTGTGAAATTATTTATATGTATTTATGCTCATCAACTTTGTTTTTAGTGCTGATTAAATTGTGACTGTTGACAAAGAGGTATGCACTACAGGTATCAAAAATGGAAATTCGATGGTCTTTAGTCAATGGGCAAAGTATTGGGTGAAGTTCTTATTTTAAAAAATGTCAAGTTAGCATGAGAAATCAATTATCCTATTTTTGCTTAACTAGTACTGCTTCATGATTGCTGTAGCATTAACTGAATCAGAAACTTATGGGAAACTAATTTATTACTATCACTTCGTTCTTAAGTAAATAGACATGAATGCAATTTAATAATGAAACTAATTTAGAACACTAGTGTTACTTTCTGGTACTTTTAGGTTTAACAGAAACTTAATTTTTTACTAAGATGGAAATCTTGCAATAAAAAAAAACGAAATGAAGCAATCAACAGGGAATTCTCTGAACAAATCTTACCAAAAGTTTCTTTTAAGTACAAAGTTAGCGATTCTTTAAAATAATTTATCGAACGGTGGTTCTGCCAGGTTGTTTCGCTTGCGACATGTGCACTTCAAAGATCATGATGTATCTTCATCTAATACGAAAGAAAACAACACACTCTTCTCTGATGAGATCACAGTTCAATTGTGGCTGACTAAGAGCAAAAAAAGCATCGCTATCTCAATATTCTCCAAGTTCTAAAATACTGGTTTACGTATTAAAAAATTAAAAGGCTATGTATTTTTCATAAGCTAATATTGATATTTTAATGAGTAATCGTATAATAAATGTTTACCTATATTTTTAAAAAGGGAAAGTATAGATTACCTATAAGTGAATTATGATTTGAAAACGCTTTTAAAACTGCAGTAAAATATCGGTATTGGCCGAGGCGTAGGTATAAAAGAGAAAAACGTATACCTGAGAAGCATATACACGATGTCCTACTGTATCTTATTTAATTTAAATTGATTATTGATTTGCTTGCTATTTGGAATAAAATGTATTTTCAATTTGAAATAATCTAACTTTTTCCTGTCTAACAGCGAAATTGAGCATTGAAAAAAAACCCGTCATCATTAGCATATTTAAAGCTTCCCAATTAAAAACGTATTTTTAAAAGCGGACTAATAGTTGCAGAGATATGGTGCCCAGAGACGGACGGACAAACAGATAACACAAACACATCTTCTTTTTCAAAAGACGTGCTGAAAGCTGGCTTGAGATCCTAATGTATTAACATTGATGTAAGTAGAGTTAGCTAATACCACACGAAAACTGTTAAAACAATTGAGTTATGCTTCCTGCTGTAACGCTGTTTCTCCTATCGGTCCGGTTACTGTTGTGATATTTTTTTCGATGGAGGTTTAACGACCACCGTGAGCAACATCATGGGCCATAAGTAATTGCCTCTCCGTAAATTAGGATCACTGGTTCCAGGGAAGGGAGATTCAGTGTAGTAAGACAAGCACAACACCCATGCCTGACCGGGATTCGAAAGAGGACCCATCTAGGCTGAATGGTCAGAAGCCTTCGCCTAGACCACAGTTCTTCTAGCAGCATGATCATGCTTCTAGAAGACTTCACCTCCGTCGCATAAGTGATTTGACCCGATTCCAACGGAACGGAAACGAACGAGAAAACCATGTAGGAGATTGGTGACTAAAATTCGGACGCTTGTCTGAGTAACATAGAAAAGACTGGATCAAGACAGAAATTGGTCAAGGCCATCATCCAGCACTGAATGGATTTCACATTTCTGCCAAAATCTAATGATTTTCTGCAGGTTTTCGTTCGTGATTTTGGTGATATAAGAAATAGATTGTAGACTTATTACAACATGCCACTGGATTAATAAAGTGAAGTGATCATATATCAAGATTGTGGGCATTATATAAGCATACTATTCATAGACGTACATTTCATCGACAGTAAATCCCTCTCCTGAAAAAATACCTAGTGCTTGTCGGGATTGTGGCCCTTAATATTAACGTGTTTTGTTCCGAAGAGTAATTATTGTTCACTCAATTTTCGCGACACCGTATTCATGTTACACTACAATTCCCAGAATACTGTACCTCTACGATTTTCCTGAAAGGCTTTAGTCATAAGGTAAAAGGTAGTTTTAAGTAAATCAGTCGTTTTACGTAATAGGTAGTTTTAAGTAAATCTGTCGACAAATGCGGAATTTAAAAACAAATCCTCTGTTTGGAGCTAATTTTTTATATCATATACAAAAATAAGTCTGAATCGAATATATATAAATTATTCAGTACCAGAAATATTTCGCAGCAAGCACTGACAAAGCAAAACGAAATTGTAATTTCCTTCGGGAACTAATAAAAAACAGTTACTTATATAGTCTAAATAAGAAAAAAAAATTACCCTAAATTGTTTCTGTTTTCTTCAAGTGCAGGTGAGTAGTAGATGAAACACTTTGTCCCTAAACTTTTCTTCCGAAGGCAACACTCTACCGGTCTAGTTCTTTTGGGAGTTGTCCTGGGTTCCCGCCATTTTCTTTCCCGCCGTATTTAAATTTTTCCAGCCAATTACTTTCCGCCGTATTTATTTTCTAATGGTGCTTAAATAAATTTGGAAGGTGTTATGTCACGAGGAAATGTTTTCAGAGCCAGCTAAAAAACCCTCATTGGTTGGTTTCCAACCTGCGACCGTTAGTTCAGGATTTAGGTGTGCTTAGTTCAGGATTTAGGTGTACATTCGGCTATAACAGTTATAGGAATTGAATTCCTATCTGCGAATTCAGTATTGCAAGGTCGGTTTATTACTTTCTGAAATCTTCAAGATACGATTAATACTTGACATAACAATGTATTGACATTATTTTGATGTGTGTGTAACATACTTTTAAATCCGATTTCTTTTTAAACGTTTTCCTTAGTGTTTTGATCAAACAAATTATTGACATTTTTGGTTAGATATAAGAAAAAAGTCGTAATATGTTTCTTAATGTTTTATATGTTCCAAGGGGACCAGTTTTTTTCAGTACATTTTTCCTATATATTAATTTTATAGAAGGCCTGTAGTAAGGTATGACATTTTTCTATATATTGTCATTTTAAACATAACGGATGATTGTGGCGCCATCTGTTGATCTGATTGAAACACAATGTGTATCAATTTGTGTTTTAAGGAAACCAGCAGGATCATGTTTTTACGAGCAGGTCACGTGTGATGCATTCCTATTGGCTACTGAAACGTTGTGGGTGTTATCTTATTGACTGGCGAAGACACTTCCAGGATTGCAACGGAGTACTTTCTCATTTCTGGGTGTGAACATCAAAGTGTTAGGATGTCCTTTCAGCTTGTTAATAATAAATGGATTTTTCAAAGGAAGATATGCCGTTGGTGGAGGAAATGGATACCGAGGTGAATGAAGGTGGTATTGTTTTCGCGTGGCCAATCCAGGATAGATTCGGAGATGATGAATTGAATCAACCAGGACCAATCGGAATTCAACCTAATAATAAGGTGTGTAATTCAAAAATGTTTAAAGTATTCGTTCGTAAAACTATCTGTACATCTGGAGAAACCGACTTCATTATTTTGTAAGACGTTATTAAGCGTTAATTTTTCTAAACCTCTTCTTCGAAAATCTTTTTGATAAACCGTTTGGTAAAATATTATCAGGCATTGACTTTTTTTCTAGAAACTTTTTTATGTAAAATTTTGTTAGTTTAATCAAAAATTCTTTTTGTAAAATTATAAAATTTTTGTAAACTTTTTTTCGTAGTGTTTTTTCTCAAATTAAAATTTTGTAAATGTTTTTTGCAAACATTTTTCTCAATGTTTTTTCCAAAACTTTTTTAGCAACACTTGTAATCTGTTTTCTATTTTGTTTTCACTTAAACTTTTTAAATTTTTCTTGTAAAATGTTCCTAAATTTTTTTCCGCAATGTTTTTATTTTCTCAGTAAAACCTTTTTTCCTAAATAATTTATTTTCTGTTCAACCATTTTCTAAAAACTTTTGCAAACTTTTTTTCGGTAAAACTATTTTCGTAATGTTTTATTTTTTAGTAAAACCTTTTTCGTAATGTTTTTTTCTAAAACTTTTTTGAAAGCCTCTCGTCATGTTCTTTCCTACTTTTGCATTTTTTCTTGTATATATTTTCACAGGAAATGTTTCTTCGTAAAATTTTCTTTATAAATCTTTATTCTTGTGAAACTATTGAGCTATTTCTAGAAACAAAAATGTGGACTGTTTCCTCAATTCCATTTTATCTTTCTAGAAACGTCCTGCACCTTCAGATGATGATGCTGAATCCTTTATGAAATATGTCCTGTTAGAGAAAAGCAGAAGACGTAATCGTCGCTCAAGAAACCACCTATGAAGCTAGAGTTTCTGGCACCCATAATCCTCACTGGGGCAGCTTTTTGCTGAGTATCATAATACAACTCAGTCTCTTGATATCAGACCTAATCACTCAAACTAACCAGTGTTTGAACGAAACCGATTTAATTCGCTTTTGTTTTTTCTCTCAGTGGTTAGATAAGCACATGTTTGACAAAGGTGCGTGATTTCATAGTAAAGGCTATCCTGGCGAAGGTTATGCAGGTACTTGAGAGCGAAAATGAGATCCCTTTGGACGAAACTTTCAAAGTAAATATTTTTTTTAAGTCCAGAATTGTATTTTTTTATAAACACTTGAAAAAATGTTTTCTTTCTAAATGCCAGACTGCTTGCTAACGTCACGCTATATATTTTAGGTAGATGTTATTACTGTCAAACTTCCCCGAGGTAACGGTCGACGTGCAGTCATCAACGTAGGTGTAACCGACTCAGTAAAAAATATGTGATCCAGATTCCGAGTGGGATGTGTTGCGCCAGAGCCATTGTGGTAGGAAAGGCCATCTTGGAGAACCGTCCTCAATTAAAAGTCGTTAAAAGAGAAGCATATGCATCACAGAAAGCTATGGCAAGAGAACTTCGTGAGAAGTCCGGAATACTCTTAGATGCTATCTGTCAATTCGATGAAATCGTTAATTCGAGAGAACTCTGGATATTCAAGTCTTCGTTGTTTCTTCAGACAACTTTAATAAGGTGAGTGCTATTTGAGTTTCATTTATTTTCTAACCATTTTGTCAAATTTACTAATATATTTCAATTTAAAAAGTGCACTACATATTCATTTTTAATAAAAATGCTTTTTTTCTTTCTTTCATTAGGTTGTCTACAAGGACTAAAATTTACTATTGCTCCATGATGGACATTACGATTTGATCACCTCAGTGATTCGATTTTTGCGACGTAGTTAGGATTGCGATGTTTGTGACAAAGGTTACAAAAATCAACAGTCTCATAAATGGGAGGTCCACTGTGGAGTATGTTTTTCTGACAACTACTGTTCAGGCGCTTGTCGTAGATGTGGTCAATGCAACAGGCAATACCTGTTGCATTGACCACAAAAAAACAACAGGTATTATTCTGATTTTAAATATTTACATAACGGATGTCACAAAATGGATATATACATATATATTTTAATATCCATATGGATATGTCACAAAATCGTCCTTTAAAATGCGTTTATCGTATACAAGTCAATACCTTTTTTCTACGTGAACTGTATAGATTTTACTTTTTTTGCCGTCTCACACAATTTTTGTGTTCTTCAAAACCACAGAGCTTTCTTCTGTCTCATTTTCAGATTTTCCTGTCATCTGGTTCACAAATTTTCTTATTGTGTCAAAATTTAGGAGCAAAGATGCTTGGTAGTTAAGAATGAAGCCTCTAATTTTACAACAGCTTTGCCCTCCAATAGTACTATAGGCGTAATTCTTTGGACCTCCAAAAACATTAAAAAAAATTCTATTAGCGTATATTCAAATAATTATTGTATACTATGAGATAAATATATACGTTTTGAAAAAAGGATTACGTACTAGACACAAAGGTATATAAGATGACGTATCCTCTTAGCTCGTCTGTGAGTTCCCCAAGATGAGATCCGGTAGAAGGGTCATTCGACCCATCTTAAGCGTATATGATAGAGTCTGTGTCGTAATACAACACGGACTCACCCAGCTTTTCCAGCCAAGAATACAATTTTAGTCGGGCAAGCGCAGTCGTAAACGTTGTCAGGAAGATGTTCGTCTGATCAGTCTGGGGTACAAATGATGTTTTGAAACACCACTGCAGGGCTGCTACGTTTTCCGAGGGCAGGTAGAGATCCTTCACCTGGAAAAAGAATTTTAAAAATGATAAGATGTAGGATTTGAAAGAAAACATTCAATCATAGTCTGTTCGTAATCAGAAAAATAGTACAAAAATTGCTGAAAAACGTGTTACGCACCTCTATGATTACATCTTGTTGTATCTTGTTAAAGCCCTTGATATCGGTTACGAAGGAGAGTTCGGTCTTGTTCTCTTGCATACCCCATCGCTCCCAGAACTATTCAGATATAGCTTAGCTACATGACGTTTCCCAGGGTTGATCGAAATGTTACTTGACTCCAATAGAATACCCTCGTGGGCTTCGTATTCAGAGATAAATTTTTGCCTTCTATCATATGACCTACAATGAGAAAGCCATTCTGAAGCTCCTTGCTTTATTTTCAAAAAGGTGTTAATGTAGGACCTGAACAAGTTAGAGGACTTCTCAGGGAAGTGATACTCTTCAAAAATGGCTATACGTTTGTAGCCAACCTCCACAGCTTTCTTCACTTCTTCTGTCACCCATGTACCAAATAAGGACCTTCCGTCGTCATTGTGAACACATGTCGCACTCAGCCTCTGATCCACACATAAGACACACAAAGGAAACGCGAGCTTGTTTTGTGAGCGGTATGGTAACACTGGGTGGTAAAGTCCACGGGAGGCAAACTTTTGCACTTGATCAGTCCAAAATATGAATGTAGATCCGAAAAGTTGTCAGTTATTATTTCGGGATGTCCCACCGGGTATTCGCAGTTTTTATTGTGTCCACGGATATTCACAGACGAGCTAAGAGGAGACGTCATCTCTACCTTTGTGTCTATTACTTTATATGACCTTCATGAAAAAGCTTGGCAGCATTGGTACGTCCTCCATAAAACGAATCTCTTGGGTTTAAACGGGAAACAAAACAGTGATACTTTAGAAATTGCTGCAGAGCCATGGTGTTTTGCTTCATTGCCTCAAATTCATGCTCCCAAATTTGTACATATTGGTAACCAGCATCCAGAAATTTCTTTTCTCTTTCTTCCGCCTCTTTGTAGAGAGCACACATAGGACTGTCACACATGGAGTTAGTAGTTTCCGGATCGTAACATTTCTTACATCCATGAAAAAAAACCCCTGGAATTCATGTATGGTATTCGTGTCAGAACAGAATCCATCGACATAACACCCCAGAACTCGCCTCTCCCCTTCTCCTGTGAGCGCATGCTCGATCGACACATTCCCAGAGTGAGCCATGAATGACAGCCATTTGATACTCGATTGGCTATGGTTTACTCTGTGGATGTATCCTTGAGTCGGTACAAGAGCGATGTTCTTCTCGGGGATATGGTTGGCCCTGTAGGTAGCCATGCACGCAGAGGCGATGGTGGTATATTGGAACGGGTCTACGTTATTGATTGAGAGATGCTCCTGACGGAATTCCAAACAGCAGCGACGTAGAATATCTACGTCAGATCCGAAAAATATAAATATATCAGTAATTAGTTTCCCTTGTTAATAATAACATATTAATCAAAATAACATAGAGAATGAAGGTAAATTTCAAAGATTATACGTACCTACAATACTCTAAGGTTACCTTCTTGAAATCGAATGGCTGTTGCTTCTGCTTTTCATGCCATTCCAGGAATTTCTCTCGACTATGTCTCGTCATCTTATCAGGGGAGCAGAAGTGTGTGTCCGGAAGGGATCCAACATAGTCTTGGTTTGCCCTGAAGATATGAAAAGAAGAAAAATTATAAATCACCTTATCAAGTAATACAAAATGTTAAAAACAAAGCCACATTTTTTAAAAAACTAACACAAAAATTATGACTTAATGTAAAAACAAACGAACCTTATGTTGAAGAGATGCGGAAAATAACCGTTCTTAAGTTCGTCTAAGCCAAAAGTCTTGGGGAATCTTGCCATTGCCATGGGCAGGTAATTGAGGGAATCGATCACTCGGATCTTGAGGACTGCTAATTCTATCAATAAGATCATAGATCCACTGGGAATAATGTGAGGTTTCAGGTCTTGTTTCAAAAGATAATTTAGTACAAACTGCCCATCATAACCCTTCATGTTATGTGCGATGGCCGTATAACCCTGATGTGTGGGGGAGAAGAGGAATTCATAGAAGCGGTCCACAGCATCGTATCCTTGAAATACGTACTCTTTCCCCTCAAAGTCATGAGCTACGGCTAGGTTGACGATGTGTTCCTCATTCTGTTGATTACTTTCGAAATCAAAGAAGAGATACTTGTCCCAGGTTTTCTTTGCAACTTTACGTTGTAAATAGCAAAAATGGTCACTCATGATAACAAATTTCTTGCAGGAAACGCATTTTATCTCCCCACACTGATGGAGATCAGGGGGTCTTTCATTTTTGTCCAACAGTTTGTGACACAACAGACATTCGAAGAACCGATCACAAGGCGATTGAGGTAGTTTTCCTGTGACTGTACGATGCCATTCGTTACATTCTGCTGATCGGCAATACCTGTTGCATTGACCACATCTACAACTAGCGCCTGAAGAGCAGTCGTCAGAAAAACATACTCCACAGTGGACCTCACATTTATGAGACTGTTGATATTTGTAACCTTTGTCACAAACATCACAATCGTAACTACGTCCCAAAAATCAAGTCACTGAGGTGATCAAGTCGTAATGTCCATCATGGAGCAATAGGAAATTTTTTGTCTGTATAGGAAGTCCTTTGTAGACAACCTAATGAAAGAGAGAGAAAAAAAGCATTTTTATTAAAAGCGAAAATGTAGTGCACTTTTCAAATTGAAATATATTAGTAAATTTGACAAAATGGTTAGAAAATAAATGAAACACAAATAGCACTCACCTTATTAAAGTTGTCTGAAGAAACAACGAAGACTTGAATATCCAGAGTTCTCTCGAATTAACGATTTCATCGAATCCACAGATAGCGTCTAAGAGTACTCCGGACTTCTCACGAAGTTCTCTTGCCATAGCTTTCTTTGATGCATATGCTCCTCTTTTAACGACTTTTAATTGAGGACGGTTCTCCAAGATGGCCTTTCCTACCACAATGGCTATGGCGCAACACATCCCACTCGGAATCTGGATTACATATTTTTTACTGAGTCGGTTTACACCTACGTTGATGACTGCACGTCGACCGTTACCTCGGGGAAGTTTGACAGTAATAACATCTACCTAAAATATATAACGTGAAGTTAGCAAGCAGTCTGGCATTTAGAAAGAAAACATTTTTTCAAGCGTTTATAAAAAAATACAATTCTGGACTTAAAAAAAAATATTTACTTTGAAAGTTTCGTCCAAAGGGATCTCATTTTCGCTCTCAAGTACCTGCATAATTTTCGCCAGGACAGTTTCTACTGTGATATCACGCACCTTTGTCAAACATGTGCTTATCTAACCACTGAGAGAAAAAACAAAAACGAATTAAATCGCCTTCGTTAAAACTTTGAGTAGTGTGAGTGATTATGTCTGATATCAAGAGACTAAGTTGTATTATGATACTGAGCAAAAAGCTACCCTAGTGAGAATTATGGGTGCCAGAAACTCTAGCTTCATAGGTGGTTTCATGAGCATTGAAACGACGATTGTGTCTTCTGCTTTTCTCTAACAGGACATATTTCATAGAGGATTCAGCATCATCATCTGAAGGTGCAGGACGTTCTTGGAAAAATAAAATGGAATTGAGAAAACAGTCCACATTTTCTTTCTAGAAATAGCTCAATAGTTTCACAAGGATAAAGATTTATAAAGAAAATTTTACGAAGAAACATTTCCCGTGAAAATATATACAAGAAAAAATGCCAAAGTAGTAAAACACATGTCGACAAAGGGCTTTCAAAAAAGGTTTAGGAAAATAACATTACGAAAAAAGGTTTTACTAAAAATAAAACATTACGAAAATATTTTTACTGAAAAAAAAGTTTGCGAAAGTTTTTAGAAAATATTTTGACAGTAAATAAAATCTTTAGGAAAAACGTTTTACTGAGATAATAAAAACATTACGGAAAAAAGTTTTAGAAACGTTTTCACAAAAAAAGTTTACAAAACAGTTTTATTGAAAACAAAATTTAAAAAAAATTACAAGTTTTGCTAAAAAAGTTTTAGAAAAAACATTGAGAAAAAGTTTGCAAAAAATATTTACAAAAAAAAAAAATAGAAAAATTACTACAAAAAAAAGTTCCAAAATTTTTATAATTTTACAAAAAAAGAGTTTTCGATTAAACTGACAAAGTTTTACATAAAAAGAGTTTGTAGAAAAAAAGTCAATGCCTGATAATGTTTTACCAAATGGTTTATAAAAAATATTTTCAAAGAAGTTGTTTAGGAAAATCACCGCTTAATAACGTCTTACAAAATAATGAAGACGGTTTCTGCAGATGTACAGATAGTTTTACAAAGGAATACTTTAAAAAAATTTGAATTACACACCTTATTATTAGATTGAATTCCGATTGGTCCTGGTTGATTCAATTCATCATCTCCGAATCCTTCCTGGATTGGCCACGCTAAAACAATATCACCTTCATTCACCTCGGTATCCATTTCCTCCACCAGCAGCATATCTTCCTTTGAAAAATCCATTGTGTCTTAACAAGCTGAAAGGACGTTCTAACACTTTGATGTTCACACCCAGAAATGAGAAATACCCCGTTGCAATCCTGTCAAGTGTCTTCGCCAGTCAATAAGATAACACCCACAACGTTTCAGTAGCCAATGGGAATGCATCACACGTTCCCTGCTCATAAAAACGTGATCATGCTTATTTCCCTAAAACACAAATTGATACACATTGTGTTTCAATCAGATCAACAGATGGCGCCATAATCATCCGTTATGTTTAAAACGATAATATATAGAAAAATATCACAGCTTACCACAGGCCTTCTAGAAAATTAATATATAGCAGAAAAACATAATGAAAAAACTGGTCCCCTTAGAACATATATTACATTAAGAAACATATTACGACTTTTTTTTTACCTAACCAAAAATGTCAATAATTTGTTTTATTAAGACTCTAATGAAAAAGTTTAAAAAGAAATCGGATTTAAAAATATATTACACACACATCAAAATAATATCAATACATTGTTATGCCAAGTATAAATCGTCCCTTGAACATTCCAGAAACTAATAAACCGAACTTGAAATGATGAATTCGCAGATAAGAAATTACCCCCTCTAAGTGGTATAGCCGAATGGTTAGCACACCTAAATCCTGAACTAACGGTCGCAGGGTCGAAACCAACCAATGAGAGTTTTTCGCTGGCTCGGAAAATTAAAATATGGCGGGAACCCAGGACAACGCCTAAAAGAACTAGACCGGTAGAGTGTTGCTATTGGAAAAAAAGTTTAGGGACAAAGTGCCCCATCTACTACTCTTGTCGCCTTTAGAAACGGTGATATCTCACTATACCAAAGAATATATTCCAGATCTTCGGCGGACCAGGGTGTTTCGGGGATTCGTTAGTGTTGTAGCATGTTGTTGAACATATAGTGCTCACCTAAATGTGAAAATCAATAATCATATAGGCCACAGTAAAGAAATGTCCCACGGAAAATATAAAACGTTTTCTAATTTAGGCTGAAAGTAATACATCAAACCATGGAAATTTACTTTTGTCGGTTTGTATGTTTTTCGAAAAAAATATATTTTGATTTATTTTTCAACTTTCAAATAAATTTACGTAGAAAGAACTTAAGTTTCACTGGCTGTTCTGTGAAGCTGTTGTTGAATTACGAGGAGAGAGTTATTCCAATCTTCCAAATTTGCCCTTTCATTCTTTCACTGTATATTTCAGAGGAAAAGCATGAAATACAATATCTTGTGCTTTCCGGTTAAAAGTTTATTCCGACATGTTGCAAAAGCTAACACACCGATTTACGCAGCTAACCTGACTGTTTACATACATGATGTATCTCAAACGATAATATAATCAAGCTTGATGAAATAAAGCTCAGACTAGAAAGTCATGGCAGAGGTTGGGAGACCATTTATGACGTCACAAATGAGAATCGCGGCGTTTTTGGTTTCACAAAGCGGAACATCACAGTCATAACCGACGTTGACCCAAGGCCCGTTTAGTTGCACTGCATAAGATTTCCTTGATTTTGGGAGGTACTATTCTACCAGCAGCAGAAAGCACTCAGTATGAAAGTGGTTTATACCTTTTTTTTTTACGTAACCAAAGACTTTTAATTAATATATGATTTTTCCTTATTACAAATAACTTCTGGTAGCTAGCATCAAGAATCGGTTGTAATATATACAATAGAAAAACAGGCTAGATTTTCAATTATCAGCTCTTCTATTTACTGATGGCACAATCGACTACAAATAATCGATTAATTTTATTATGGAAATATCTCCAAACATTTGATATACGTCAACATGATTCGAACAAATGAACCTTGAAAAAAACTCTCGCTTCTCATACTATCGCTTTCAAAAGGCGAAAAAATATAAAATATGAACTAAAATTTGAAAGGCGAGTAAATATGAAAAAAATCGAACGATGGTATTATATTAGAAAATATAATATCATCGTTTGAATTCTCTTGTGCGGCACCGCCCCAACTTTATACTTTTGACGAATCGAGATGTTCACTCCCAAATAATTATTCAAATTATTTCCAATTTTAAAATACACAGGTAGATTTCCTCACCTTACCCGAAATAAGGAGTTCAAGCTGTAAATGAGAGAAGAATACACGAATTTTTTTCGTTAGCTTAACCAAAGGGGCGGTAACTGGAATGATCTTTCTCTTGCTGGATCCACCAAGAAAGAGTCAAAGGAAGTTCTTTCTCTCTTATACTTTTCTTTACTATTTGTAGTGTGACAATGATTTTTTCTCCTTGTTCCCGTGCAGTTTACCGTCCTAAATTATTTCGCAGCAAATGTTGGACAATTTCGAAAAAGTGAGACGTGCGGATTTTAAAGTATGCAATTTAATAGCAAATGGTAAAAAAATGGTATCATTTTAGTACATTTTAAAACACCTTTACCGTAATATTTACCTGTAACTACGACGCTGTGAACAGAAGCTGCGGCAGGCCTAACACAACACAGCGGCGACGACATCAGGCTTTACTCCGCTAAATGATGTTCTCGTTCCGGCGGCAATTTTAACGACGGAAAAATGCACGAGGAGGACTGAACGTTCTTGTCAGGGAAGCATTCCATTTTGCAGTGCTGCGCTACAAAAAATAGCTCATTATTTCTGCCTCAATTTTTCACATCACGATCTGACAATTTCTTGTTTTTTCCCCCACGATTGTTCGATACCCAATGTATGAACTCAGTTCTTCTTCAAGCGTTTTTTTTTGCAATCCAATTTGAATTGAATGAACTGTCAAAGTATCTTGGCGTGAAGAAAGTGAACACTGGTTGAGATAACGTAAAACAGGCGACAACAGCGCCATCAGAAGCTAAGAGATTGTGTGCTATGCCTGAAATAAAACATTCAGGAGCAAAACTTGTAAGGGGGACTACGGCAGTGAAGCTCTTCTTTGATCCACGATAGTTTCCTTCGATCTGATGACTATTTGCTTAGAGCAGGTTTTCTTGTTTTGTTGTTGTTGCTCCTGTTGTCGTTTTCTGATATCCCGCCCGTCCCTTATTTTGTTGAAACAAATATGCTATAGCATTAATATTACTCTTTAAATTGAATTTTAGCAAATATTATAGTTAGGCCTAAGAATCCATACAAATGCAGACTATCCCTAGTATTTTGCATTACTGAAAATGTTTCTGAAAAACTGAAGAACAAACTTAACTAACCCGATTGGCGTAACAAAACCAACAAATCAGATTTGCGAAGTGATTATGCTACCAAGAACGTAACAATTAGAAGTAGAGAACTATCGGTAGTTATGACTATCGATAGTTTTCGAAAGTATAAAAATTGCAATCGATAACTATCGATAGTACTATTGATAATTTGTTGGCAAAGTTTCTTGGGAGAAAATTTGTTTTCCGTGATGAAAAATTATTTCTGACAAGAATGTTTCTTACTTTTCCACATTGTCAAAAAGCTAAGCTCCGATAAACTTTGAAAGTAACTTTTTTTCATTTTCTTCCTTTGGTTTGGGGTTTAACGACCACCGTGAGCAACTCGATGGGCTGTATGTATTCGCCCATCCCTTATTTATGACCCGTGACTTCAGAGAAGGAAGAGGCCAAGTCCTGTAAGACCAACTCAAACACGAAATCTATTCCTCAATGTATTCGAATCCGGGCTTATCTCGGAAGAACGTACTGAAGCCAGCGCCTAGACGACTGCGCCACCGGGTCGGGGAATTTACGTTCTGACGATATTCACCGGACGTGAGTGAGCAAAAGTCACGAAAAAAATGTGTTGCCTGAAGAAGGAGCTAATTTGTGGCTCCTTGATTCTATTTTCAATTAATTTGTGGCTCCTTGATTCTCATTTTCTATTCTGATTTTCTGTTTTTTTTTTTTATGTTTCTGTTCACAAAAGTCAAAGAAGAAAATTCTGCAGTTCTGTATGCAAAAATAATTTCTTCTAAAATGTTCAGCAAAATCGTGGTAATAATTCATGAGAAACTAAGTAAATAAAATAATGAGTAGGGCTGTTCCTCAGTTGTTTTTCCTGGGATCATTTAAAACGGTAGCAGATGGATGCTGCCGTTTTAAATTTTCCTTAACATTTGACGTATTTCACGACATTTTGTAGTTCTTTCAAAAAATGTTTTCTTTACATTGATTTTGTCCTTATCAAATGAAAAACAAGAAAGGTGACACTGAATTTTCTGGTGTAATTAGCACGTTTTTTGAATCCGTTCTGACGCGAATTAAATTTATCAAAGCTATTCAAAGTTAATGGAACCGGTATAGAAAACAATAGTATCTAAAAGAAGAAAGAAGTTTTTCAATTGGGTTTTTAATCCCTTAGATATTGCTGTAAACGGAATCGTTTGCTAACGCTCTTTGTTTGCAGACTTGTGCGTTAAGAAAAATATGAATTTATATGAGAAAGATTTCGCACCGGAAACGCTCTTCAACACAGAAATATTTTTTCAAATCGGACTCTGAGAAACACAGATATCGACAAAAGCAAGATGTGACTTTACGCCCCGTTTAGGAAAACCACGCATTATTTTAGCAAGAAAGTATTCTCAAACGGTTTTTCGATATGAGTGGTATCGGTCCAAGAGAAAAAAATTAGTCGAGTTTTCAGGAGCCCAGATTTTGCTGCAAATACATAAGAAGCAGAAATTAACCCTTATGCCCACTGGTGGGCAAACAGATCCAATCGGGTATTGCATTGTTTTCGATGCAATATTGAATTCAACAGAGGGCGCTATACAAGAACTGCGCGATAGGGTATAGGGGTTCATAGCTTATGCGACGAAGTTAACATACTGTCTTTCATTCAGGCATGTCATATTACATCTGAGTTAATAGCGGAGGACGGGGCAGCTGTGAACTCTTCCACTGATGAAGGCATAATATTTGCTGAAACATGCATGGATGCTGGTAACATGGGTAGAATGTAGATAGGTTCCGTGGTTTTGTCAATTTCAACTTTTAACTTCGTTGGTTTTAATTCTCAATATATATTAATGTTATCATTTTATTTGAATTTAACCATTTTATACTTGGTATTGTACCGTTTAATTCCCGTTTTACTATTTGGTTGTTTTTACCGTTCGTTGTGGTGTACAGTATGTCTAATCAACCGCTAACAGAGGAAGCCGGACGACAATGGATGTAGGCCTACTTTTTAAAGTTGGGGTAAGTCCTTTTGATTGTGCTGCTTTTAGTTTGCTTTTTGTTAATATTACCAGGCACCTGTTGACTTCTGCTTAAAATTGCTAGTATAAACACGTGAAGAACAGTATTTTGCTACTGAAAATAGTAGTTATAGATTCATTCTCTTTAGCCACGTATTATTCACTATGTGCATTTATGCATTTAGGATTTTCTGGTCACCCCATATTTAATGATGAATAAGCTCTCCATGATGTGCTAAGCGGATGGAGACCGCGCAGAGCCCAAAGTAGAAGCATTGTCCCAATCTGGAATGTAAGAACCTGAACGAACTGTCTTTACTAGTGCAAAGATGGAGTTCAAAGTTCTCAGTGAATATTTGTGTTCAGCAATGCGCACACCAATTGTCAACCTTGAGACTGTGTCCCGGCGGCAAACCAAATCTATTATTGAGGGTCTTCGATTGCTGGCTAACCGTAGTTATTTCCGTTTTAATGGAATTGTTTACCAACAAAACCAGGGGACGCCTATGGGTTCTCCCCTGTCCCCAATTCTGGCAGAGCTGCTTCTTCAACATATTGTGGAAGAGGTTTTTTCCACATGTCAGTACAAACCCTTTTTGTCTTGTAGGTATGCTGACGATATTTTAATTTTGGGGCCCCACTCAATCGAACAATTACAGCAATTTGCTGAGATGTTTCATCTTGTTATCACTCTGTTAAGTTCACTATTGAACTAGAAAATAAATGTTCGCTGCCTTCCTTGGATTTTTTAATTAGGACGAATTCCACGAATTGTTCCCTTAGTTTTTCTGTTAACTTTAAACCCACCTTCTTTCCAAATATCATTCCTGCTTCCTCTTCACACCCTACTAATTATAAACACGCTACCCTGCGGTTCCTTGTAAAAAGAGCATTTACCCATTTCTCTACTATTACAATTCGTAAGAAAGAATTGGTACTGGGCCAGGATATTGCCTGCTAACATGAATATCAGCCTTCTATTATCGATGTTCTGATTAATAAACAACTTCTAGTATCATATTCAACACTCAAGGTGGAATCAACCTCATACCGTTATGTCGGATCAATTGATTATTTTCCACCAATTACTAACTTTTTTAAAAAAGTTTGTAAAATATCTGACTTGGGATTTGAGGTTCGAACACTAATCTCTTCTTGTTAATCAGGAGGGATGGAGACACTAGTCTTCTACCGAGTGGACATGGAGTGTACAAGATTCCGTTCCGGACCACTTTCGGAGAAACGACAGACCTCTGTCACGTGGGTTCGACCCTGAGTACTCTTGGTGTGCGCATTGCGGAACACAAATATTTACTGATAATTTTGAACCTCCTCTCTGCACTAGTAAAAACAGTTCACTCAGCCTCTTGCATTCCAGATTAAGACAATGCTTCTAATCTGGGCTCTTTGGGGTCCCGACCTGCTTTGCACATGATGGCAAGCTTATTCATCATTAAATATGGGATGAATTGTTGCAATGAAAATTTACCATCAATCATCCCTTTACCCTGACGAACTTCAATTTTACATCAACTCGAGCCGATGTCAGGGACTTTTAGGTCATTGTAACATTATCGGAACTGGCTACGGCCAGTAACTTGTTTGAATAAATGCTTGAGAGTGCATGTTATATAAATATAAAACTTGTAGTACCTGCTCGACACTTGTCCACGCCTGATGATGTGGGCAGGGTGAACGCGAAAAATCTCGTGCGTGTGTTTTAAAATTTTTTATTGTAAACAAAGTTTTTAATGTATTTTAAGAGCAGTTTTTCAATGAGGTTGAATAACCATTTGTTACCGTGATGAAACAGCCTATGGATACACCTTTAGGGTGTTCTTCACAATTTAGCTTAATTTATGTCACGCTCGCATTAAATTATTAATTCATCGGTGACGAGGTAGGCTTTCTTTAAATATATTAATTATTTATGTTCGGGTTATCACACTTATTTTTGTGTCTAGCTGCTAATTATAGCTGTTTCTTCGTTGTATCAGAGGAGTTCAAAAATATGTTTGATTGAGTTTGATTATTAAAAAAGTGGTATGAGTTCTAGAACATGAAGCGGGGAAAGCTCCTATAGAAGATGGAATTACTGTAGACATCATACAAGAAGCAAGTGGAGAAATCGAAACAGTACTCGCCCAAATTTTCACTAGATGCCTTGATGAAGGGGAGATTCCTCAGGATTGGAACACCGCTACAATGATCCTGCTACATAAAGAAGGTGACATTGAGGATCTCGGAAACTACAGACCTATCAGTAGTTTATGAAATCTTCACTTAAGTTCTTTCATACCGCTTGAAGGTAACACTGGACATGGCTCAACCGAGAGAACAAGCTGGATTCAGGAGTGGCTACAGCACAATAGATCATATCCACGTACTGAGAAAACTAATTGAAAGAGCGAGGGAATATGAACTTCCATTGTGCATGGCTTTTATCGATTATGAAAAAGCCTTTGATTCGGTGAAACCATCAGCAGTTACAATGGCTCTGAAATCATGCAGTATTGACGATACATACATTACTATTATTAATAACATCTATTAAAATGCAAGTGCAAAGATTCGGCTGTTTGAAAATAAAACACACATAAAAATTGGAAAGGGAGTGAGACAAGGTGACACCATATCTCCGAAGCTCTTTAATGCCACATTGAAGGGTGACTTTCAGTCGCTGAGCTGGGAAAACAAGTGGATAAAGATTAATGGAGATTATCTAACCCACCTCTGTTTTGCTGATGACGTAGTCATATTTGCAACTACCCCATCAGAGCTGCAGAGTATGATTCAGGAACTTGCTGTCAAGAGTAAAGAAGTGGTATTCAAAATGAACTTTCAGAAGACAAAAGTGATGTTCCATGCTTTTACAAGAAATGAAGATTTATCGATTGATGAAGAAAAGCTGGAGATAACAGACACGTAAATTTATCTTGGACAGCAAATATCAAGTGAGGGTCACACTGATGAAAAAATTAATAGGCGCAAAAAACTTGCCTGGAGAGCTTTTGGAAGAAACAGCATAATTTTTAAGAGCAATATGCCATTATGTCTTAAAAGAAAAGTGTTTGATCAATGCATCCTTCCAGTTCTTACGTATGGTGCAAAGACGTGGACCTTAACTGAAAGATACATAAAAAGTCTGCAGACAACTCAAAGTAGCATGGAGAGGTGAATGCTTGGTGTAACCAGGAGAGATAAGAAGAGGAACTCGTGGATCCGATAAATGACAAGAGTGAAAGACATCATGATCAGAGTTAAATCCCTGAAATGGCAATGGGCTGGACATACTGCCAGAAGGACAGATCATCGATGGAAAGCCGAAATTTTAGATTGGATTCCAAGGGACAGCAAAAGACCCAGAAGAAGACCATATGGGAGATGGGTGGATGAAATTCGAAAGTATGCAGGGGTGACATGGAGGAGACTGGCACAAGACAGACCGTTGTGTAGGAAACTTGGGGAGACCTTCGTCCAGCAGTGGATTGATAATGGTTGACAATGATGATGAGGATGATGTGTTCTCACTGCAAAATGAGATGCAGTGTTGTTGAATTTGGTATCTTATGTTAGAGAGCTGTGCTCAGCAAGTAAAGACAAAGATGATCCTTTGTTAGTATTAGCAATTTCATGCTGGTGTACTGCCCTTTTAAAGAAAGTAAAATCCAAATGAACTTAACTCACACAGCTAATACATTGGGTTTCTCACACTTTTTTTGTTGTATTACTCAGATAGATTTGCATTTTCTGCTGTACTAATTACATTTACTTGAGAATCAGATATTTCTGCACTTCCGAAGAAACTCACAGTAGTTTACGAATTTAATACAGTGCGAGATATCATCAATTCCCTTCGAAATCGTAAAGTACTATCTTTGTGTATTTCGGGAATGCGATCGCCCCTCATTTTGCAAGGTCCGTATAGAAACTTCTGCAGAGTTATGCAAAAATTTAAAACAACCTTTCGATGCATTTATATTTCTATTTTGCCGGTACCTTTTATTTTGAACTGATACCAATAGCACTGCGCTTCCATTTTCGTTCTGTTTAAAATGGTTTCTTGCTTTTCCCATCGTTTTTAAAAACATTCGCACACTTTTTCTTTTGATCATTTGCACATTATTTGCAAAAAGTGTGATCACGAAAAACTATATCTTGTCGAATAGCATGTAGATGTTGAGTGCTCTAAAAAGAATTTATTTTGTCCTATAGTACAACTAGAATCCAAATGAACTAAGCATAAAACTATCGCCGAAACAATTGATAACTGAATCATCTTTGGAATTCAAGCGAGTGAATGCATAAATTATTCCCTCTTAGCAGTGCATTCATCATTCACGCAAAAAAGTCACTCAACAACGATAATTCAAACAAATGATCATTCAATTTTAACCACCCACATTTGTCACTCTATAGCCACTGAATAAACCATTCCTTGAAGCGATATCCTGTCATTAGGAAAGGAGGAAATTGTCAAACTGCCGAAAGCAGCTCCAGCTTAGTTGGAAATTATTCGACCCGATAACGAGCGATTCACTCTTCTTCAAGAACACACTTTTACGGAAAATTGAATTAACGTTTTAGGTGGACGTCAAGTGATTTTCCTCCCTATACTTCCAATGGGCAAACTTCTGTTCACATTTTCTTCACAATTAATGCGTTCCCAAGGATGAAAATTTGAACATCGAGTAAAATAGCTTAATTTTTATAATTTGGAATACTTAATATTTTCTAAAACATAACCACAATTATGCAATCCAACATTTAGTTTTCTACTTACGTCATCAAAGTACAGGTCGCAGCATCTTTTTTCTGGTTTCAATACCACCAAAGGAAAAGTTATTGATTTTTGATATAATTATGGTTATGTTTTAGAAAATATTAAGTCATCCAAGTTATAACATGAAGCGATTTTAGTCGATACTCAAATTTTCATCCTTGGAAACGCATTAATTGTGAAGAAAATGTGTACAGAAGTTCTTCCATTGGAAGTATAGGAAGCAAAATTACTTGACATCCACCTTAATTCCCATTCCTAAATGTGACCATATGTCTTAACTTCTAATTACTGGAAAAAAATGTGCTCATTAAAGTTCTATTGACAATGCATTTTTTAGACGAACAAAAAATATTTACTTTAAAAGCAATAGGATGCAACTCAGGAACAAATACTCGGAGAAAAAAATAATCTGGGTAAAGGGAGACTAAATGATTCAGGTAAAATATGATTGCCAATATTTATAAGACCCTGCTTTTTATTTTAAGGCAATCCTACTTTTGTTGTTGGCAGGTTTCTGAGCTCACATCCTATATAGCCTGTTCCGGAGCAGAGAGCGATTTCGCTTGTGCCAACGTGTGAGCCCACTTGTGTTAGATTTTATTATTTATTTTATTTTATTTTATGGTTACTTTAGATAGAAATTATTTTGGGCTGGTGGGTATTAGTGTAAATTATTTAAATATTCTCTTTTATACATGGAGTCCGTTCTCATTCTCATTCTAAGAACGTGGTCCTAAATTGTAAGAATTAGTGAACATCAGCGAGAACAATAAGCTAAAACTTCTGCCAACAACAGTAAGAAGTAGAGCCGAATTTTTACCCAACGAAACGACTGGGAGTTTAATTGACACATATTCACGTTTCACTAATGAACTTCCGCTCATCGGGAAAACAGCCCTTACTTTCAAGACCATAACGGAAATTTGGATTTCATTATAAGATCGTTAGCTTGAAACCATTCGTTTTTAAAAATAGTCTCAGCTCTACGCAAATAAAATTTAACGAATGCATTATCATTTCATCATTTCTTCAGTTTCCCGGTATACCCTCTACTAAAGAAAACATTGTACTTATTAATTCCCAAATTGACAGAAAAATTAAAAACATATTAAAACATATTTAACTGATTGATTTAAAATTTGGCAAATATTTAAAGTAATTTAAATAAATTTGGCCTAGATTAAACAAATTGTGATAGAGAAGGAGGATTTATTATTTGTTTAATATGCTGAAAAGGACTTGTGAGATCCCGGTCCTAAAATAAGATTATAATCATTCAAATACAAGCAGCAATGAGAACAGTAAAGATTTCGTCACAGGAATTTGTTGGCGCATTGAATGATCATTCACATCGGTGACTACGGAGAACATGCATTGTTTGTGATAGAATCTTTGACAAATGGTTCGATAATCTGAACCTTAAAGTTTATTAACCAGTTTAATACCTTAGTAAAAAGATTTTAATATGGAATACTTGTAAAAAAATTGTTTACTGGATCCAAAGTTTTTCGCTTTAAGTACTGTGAAAACAGTATCACAAAAAGGAAAATTATAAATGATTATTTCGATATTTCGTTTTCAGAAGTTTGTATTAAAACTGTCGACTGCCATATTCTTTTAAATACTTCGTGGCGTATACATTACGCGGTGAAAGGGATAAAACATTTAAAGTAGCAACAATTCTGTAATATTTTAAAAATTGTTTTGTACAGAGATTTGTAATAATAACGCATACTCCTAATGGCATGAAATAATTTTTTTAAATGCTTTAACTGCTGTGAGAGATGTCTGTATAACTATCCCTAGTAGTTTTTTCTGAAGGGTTTTAAACGTGGCATTTCCCACTCTCCGAAATTATTGGCTTTTTACGGACGTCTAATTTTATAAAAAACACTCTTCCTTAATTTAGGATAAATAATTAAGGAAGGAAAAACTTTTCATAACATTCAAACCCTATTTCTCACTGGGGTTTAAATCTTGATCTCAGCTTTGATTAGGGCTTGGTCTGGAAAAAATGTATAACAATATTTGCTACACATATAAAATTTTTCGTAGCAATGAGAAACTTTTTGATTAACACTAACGCAATACGTTATGATAGAAGTACCCATTACCTGCACAAAAACAAAATCCAAAGAAATGTTAGCGACCTTATTTATTTATTTATTTATTAATGCTTTTCCTCTTCAACGTCGTAATTATTTCTTTTGCCGGATGGCTGTCTGTTGGGCCTACGTGGTTTGGATGGTGAAAATTAGTCCATAGATTTTCTTTCAACAGTTTTGCGGATTAAAATTTCCAACAAAGTTTCATTAAGACTGCTGTGGTAGTCACTCTTGATGCATTTCGTATAGGAAAAATTCTTCTACACATTGGTGTTAGACAGTGGCAAATCTAGAAATATTTCCATAAGACGAGAAAAATTAGGGCAGACATTCCTTTTGCATTTTGAAATGAAGAACCACAAGTCCTTTCTTGATGAAGTTCTTATATGCTAGAATCAGAGTTAAATAATCTCTCCCGATTCCTCTTCAATGGCACATGTATCAACTTTCTTGATTAAGAACAATGAGAAAAAAGGGTCATTCCATAACAAGTTATTAAGAGGTTCACGCTTACCACTCTTCAAATTTGTTCATTCTCGCTGTGGATACAGACCTACCATTAAATTGAAACTGTGCAAAATTTCAAATCGTAATATTCAGTGTGTTGGAAGTTATTAACTTGTTTGGAGGACTTTTTGATGAATCCTCGTAGAAATCGAACAAAACTCAATGCTTGGATCTTTTTAAATATAAGACGAAAGCAAGTATGAATCTCTTATTGCAGATTTTGTGCAACTTTTGTTCCTGAATCTGAAAAATATAGTGTGACAGGACAGAAAGCTTGTTATGAGCCAGCAGCATGATTCAAAGTGCCACACAAAATCTGCCGAGAAAAACAGTAGACATTTTAGTCCCTTTTAGGATCAAATATATCTGGAACTAATAATAAGAGGATCCTTCTGCTTGGCAAATTTGTTAAGTGTGTCTGAGACATAACTCTGCCAGAATATCTTCATTCATAAACACTTATATTGGATGATAATATGGTACAAACACAGTGCCAAACATAAAATTGACAAATGTGAACTGTGCTCAGACTCAACTCTTGTGACTTGGGTCATCTCAGAAGGTATTTTTTCTAGTGCCCTTTGGAAAGACCATGTTTTCCTCCACTAAAATCTAGTCGGCAAATCTTGTGTCTCTCTCCGCAGAATATCTGTGCTTCGGAAAATGAATGCGCCGCCCAGGTGGCGCAGTAGTTTAAAGCGCTGGCCTCTGATCATTCGTCCGTAAGGGGTCCGGGTTCGAATCCCGGTCAGGCATGGATGTTGTGTTTGTCTTACGGCACTGGCTCTCTCCCTTCCCTGGAACCAGTGACTCTAAATTAGGGACGGGAGACTGCTTATAGTAGCCCATTGAGTTGCTCACGGTGGTCGTTAAACCTCCAATAAAAAAAAAAAGAAAGAAAAAGAAAATGAATGCTTAGAAGATTTCCCATTAAGCCGACGCAAGCCTAACAGTGTCCCCCTATTTTCAAAGTTTGAGCTAGCCAAACATGCTAAAGCAACGTGGATATGAAACACCAATTTTGACTTGTCTTTCTAGAGAAAGCGCTGATAAGTGTGTAAAAAAGTTTATAAATATAAGGTTTATGGTCTCATTATTAAAGACTACATCTGAAATCAATAATGATGCTTAAGTACTGTCCTGATTTTTTACGTCTTGCACCTAGAAAGCAAGATTATTGCACAAATTGCTAACTCCAACTCGTAATCCATCAAGCTAGCATGGTACGTGTTCTGAACAATGATGTCGTATATCTCTGGTCACTGGCTACACAGATGTACGTACAACTAAACACAATTTCAATTTATCCACAGGCAAGGGTGATTGTGCGTTCATAGAAATTATGTTTAGTTGCAAGGAATATTTTTATTTTAGTTGTAGCTTTGCATTTTTCTGAATGTTTCGAGCAAACTTTTCAGTATACTGCCGATGTAGCCGAACAAGCGCAGCGATGAACAAGTAATTTGTTTTGCACAAGTGTAAAATTTACAGCCCAATAAAATTATGGAAATACCAATACGTCTTTAGGGTGACAATAAAAGCGGTGGACGTAGCAGATGTAACATAATTTTACCTTTAAAACCAGAAATTGCCATCTTAATGTGGTGCTTTGAATGTGTCAGAATGCCGATTCGAACCATGGTGGTACAATGCTTTTGAGAAGAAAATTCGTTGGCAATCAAAAACTTCTGCTTTAGTAAGCAGTCATCTTATCAACTTTTGAATACTTTCCTTTTTATCTCATGGTGTTTCTTTAATTCCTTACTGTTCATCAATGTGAGTATTTTAATACTTTAAAGATATTATTCCATGAAATAAATTCTTAGATTTAAATAAAATGAAAGAAAATACATATTATATCAAGGATATATGTTCGATCAATAATATATTATCTAGAAGTATTTTTTAATTATTTACAAGCATTTTTATTCAGTATTTGAACAGAAAATTTATTTCTGAGGGAACAAATCTAACAATTTTTAATTAATTTTCCGATGACAGGTTCCAGGAATGCGAGTATTATACTTTACCAGTGCTTCCACACATAGGGTAATTACATTGTTTTGGAGTAATTTGTGTTCCTCTTGGGGTAAAAATAATTTTTTGAAGCTGTTTTAGGGTAATTTGGATCTTTTTCAGAACGTGGTTTTTGCAAGTACCATTAACCGAACAATTAAATAAAATGGAAATTCGAGTTTGCATCTGGCAACTACTGCGTCAACCAGTAGTTCATCCCCATGACAGTGACACACGGGTTTTCACTCATGGGGATGAACTACGATCAGAGGCAACAGCTTAAACCACTCCGCCCCGGTGGCGCAGTGTGCTAAGCGAGGTTTTCTGAACATTCTTACCAGATGGGTCCGGGTTCAAATCCCAGTACGGTTTGGATGTTAGGTTTGTCTTAGGGCCCTGGATCTTTTTCTTTCCTGGAACCAGTGGTCCTAAATTACGGATGGGCGACAGCTTATAGCCCAATGACTTGCTCACGGTGGTCGTTAAACCTCCAATAAAAAAGACACACGGCTTGACACCTGACGTCATTAAGGCTAAGACTGTGGTGAGAGTAGTAAAACGTGTCAAGTGTTTCTTTGCTTCCAAAGGCGAGTTTCATACAGTTATTATTCAGCATTAGTAAACTCTGTTGCTGTTTTTAAATAAAGATAATTAAATCTGACCATTTTTAGTATGAATGAAGAAGGGGACTGCAATATGTTGATAAGTAAATGTTGAGAGAGAAACAGTACCTGATTTGATTATTCTAACTATGAATGTGGAAGCGGTGTGAACATCCACGCAACTCCACCCAAAAAGTGATGTGTAGGTATTGCTAATGACCAGTGTTCGCAACAATTTAGGAGCACTTGGTTGCAAGAAGCAAATTTGAAACTGGTTACAGAAATCTAGTAAGAGCCACTTTAAGCATTTAAAAAAAAATCTGGCGTATTCTGAAATCCGTGAACTACCTGTAGCTAAGGAAAAGGTAGAACACAGTTATATTTTTTAATTTAAAAATAGTTTAAAACAGAGTATTTTGCTATTCGAATTTAGGGTAATTTGGCTACATTTAGGGTAATATGGGACGAAATCTAGGGGACTGATATTTTATGCTGTGGAAGCACTGTCCCTTAGACATTCATGACAGAAATCAGGCGGTGTATGTTGACAAATATGTTTCGAAGAGAATAATGACCGACTGGGCGCACTTGTTTCGCGAACGATGTGAGGAAACGCAAGGTATACCGCTCTTGAGTCAGGCGCATGTTGTTACGACAGACGACGATATCGCCAAGACTGATGTAGCAATACATGTGGACCGTCGTCGGAGCTTACGTTTGCTAGCGGAGGAATTCGCTATGTCATTGTGACAGTTCAAACGATGGTTACGAAGACACTGCAGTATGGGAAGGTGTGTTCACGGTGGAGGCCACGGATGCTGACCGACCACGATAAGGAAGAAGGTATGGGTTGGTGTTTTAACCATTTGCTGCGTTGCGAAGCAGAGGTTGAACCACTCAAGTTCGGTTTGAACAACTTGCTATCGCCACCAGGCGACGAATCGTGGTGGAACCACGATTCGTTGCCTGGTGGTTCGTCGCGGTACCGTACAGCAAACAAGCGAGCATGAAATGGTAACATCCTGGGTCACCAAAACAAAAAAATTCATGTCACAGGCTTCCACCGGTAAGGTTATGCGGACCGCATTTTTTGACCATGAAGAGCTTTTGTTGGTGGACTTTAAATAACCTCACAGGGACATAAATGTCAACCGCTACAAGGGCACACTGAACAAGCTGCATAAAGCGATCAAAAATACGCGACCCGGCGTGCTTTCGCGTGGGGTAATCCTGTTGCACGACAAAGTAAGTCCTCATGTTCCGAACATTGGGCAGGATGCATTAGCATTGAAAGTGTGGTAGGTTCTGCACCACCCAGCCTATAGTCCGGATCTAACACGATGTGGCTTTCATTTGTTCGGCCCTTAAAACAAAGCTCAACGATCCCAATTCGATGCAGACCTCAGGGCTGCGGAGACCAATTGGTTCAAGGAGCAACCGAAGTCCTTCTTCGCGGACGGCAGCCGCCACGTCCCTTAACCAGAGGGATGCGTATTCTTCTAACGAACACTGGTTCATTCGTGCTTCCTCGTATATTGTTTTGTTTAGTTCTACCGCACTTGCGGATGTACCTTTCTGTTCGTCGTAATAAAGGCACTCAAACGGGTTTCATTTTGTCATGCCTAATGTATTCATATTCACATTAACGAGGAATCCATTAAAATAATATATTTATTATCTGACAAAGCGAAAGGAAGGCATTTTCACAAAGGGAACTACTTCGTTTTATCCAATACTGAGGAATATTATGGGTAAGGCTGATTGTGACATTTGAAAGCTTAGACTTTAGATCAAGCAGTAAAATAAGTTTGAAATCAAAATATTCCCGCAGCTAATAAGAATGCTTTGCATTAGAATGGTTCGGAAATAAAAAGTATGCTGTTAATTGAATATACATGTTTTAATTTTACGGCGCTATGATGTAATGTACGAATATTTGTACGCTTCAAAAAGAAAAGGAAAATAACTCAGACTTCTGGTTTTCCAATCACAAGAATAGCTCCAGATGGATGATCATGCTAATTTAGTGTTTGCTCCATGAATTTAGCAATACATTAATATTCCGTTATCTGAATAATGCTCTTGAACATTGTGGTGTTTTCATGGATTTATTACTAAACTTGGTACACGGTGTACAGATCTCTTAGGACCACTTATTCTCGTAGCTGAAGAGAAAGCAAATGTGCCTAAGAAAATTACTGCAAAAGTTAACGAGCAGCTGCTCGTTCGAACTAAAGGTAGTGTTTTAACCTACTGAGTCTAAGAGAGAAATTAATAAAATTAATATATTTAAATTCCGAGTGTTATACTAGAAACTTTTTCATGATTTTATAATTTGCAAAGACAGAATATTGAAAGAAACGATAAATTGTAATGTAGGATATCTCATTTATGCTGCATGATGAATTTAACTTTCGTAAAATATTCTTACATGTAAAACTTCATTTACAAAGTACTAAACATTCGATATGAAATAAATGCAGTTTCAAAAATGTTCCTTTGATTTTCATGAACATTAGACCCGGTGGGTTCCATATTGAATAATATAGAATTTTAAAATGAAAAAAAGAAGAGCAAAATGTGGGTTGTGGTAAAAAGAATACAACCACATATATGCATGTAATGTAATATTCATGTTTTATGATTGAATAACGTAATTTTTGTTTTAAAGCTTACTATGGGAAATCGAGAAATTGAGGAAACTACTGTTTTCACTTCCCATCATCTTTGTTATATTCTGATTTGTACTTCTCCCACAAGGTAGGCGTCCCTACGCTTCTGCCTGATCTCACAAGAATCTGTTATATGTTTTAGGCCTTCGAAGGACATGACAGTATGCAGAAACAGCGTCTGCCGGATTTGTGAAATTTTCAGGAACATTAGTCCTCTGAATGTGCGAAATGATCGTGCAAGTCAAAATTTGAGGGACAGTGACATGAGAGATAAATGCGCTCCTGTAAGCTGACACAAATCTCGTTTCTGAAATTTCTAATTCACAGCTAGACGTTCATAAAATGCGTTTGCAAGCGGGATTTGTTATTCAGATTTGAAGGACAGTGACATGAAAGATAAATGCGTATTCGAAAGCAGACACAAGTCTTGTTCCTGAAATCTCTAATTCACAGCTAGACGTTCATAAAATGCGTTTGCAAGCGGGATTTCTTATTCAAATTTGAGGGACAGTGACATGAGATATAAATGCGCACCTGTAAGCAGACACAAATCTCGTTCCTGAAATCTCTAATTCACACTTAGACGTTCATAAAATGCGGTTTCAAGCGGGAATTCTTATTTAATCTAACCGGTATATTTTACTACACATCCAGACTGATAGATGATAATCTTGAGATAAGATTTGCGGAAAAACATTAAAGTAAAATGAAAATCTGCCGTAATTCAAAAAAGTGAGTCACTTAAAATGGCAAATGCGTTGGGTCAATAGTCTAATGGGATTTGACAAAGTATTTCCCCCAAAATGGTGCTTAGCTCACGTGTGTGGTGCTGAATATCTTTAAATTCAGCACCACACACGTGAGCATGAAGAGCATTATTCATATAAATATCTAGTCCGTATGGAAAATAACGTGGGAAATTCTTTCCTTCACGGATATCATGTGTAGTATATTTTTAAAGTCAGGGTTTATTTTGCACTCATGTTTGAAGGTAACACGTACTATATTGATCTGCCTTAGAAGCACTATGTCTTCCGCAACAGAATACTTCCCTTCTCAAACAATAATTCCGATTAGTTCATTCTATCACCACAGTGTTAATTGTGAATAATAGAAATATGTCATTCTATCGACATAGTGTTAATTGTTCAAGGCGGATAATCTGGTTCCCTTTTTTAGCTGCTTCACGTTCTCTTCATATATTTCAGAGGCTGTGATAAAGAACCGCTACAGTAATATCTTTTGTACCATGCCTTTTCCATTTACACTCAGTAGATTAGAGACAGAGCTCATGGGTAGTTGACATGGGCATTCCCAACGCGAAATGTAACAGACCATTACCGAACGCGTGGAATGATGTAGATGGAATTAGCTCCGTGCTCCAACCGCCAATCCACGAGATAAATTATATATCTTTACTCACATGTAGGATTACAATTACATCGCACGAATTTCGAACAAGTTCTTCAAATAAGGCTTCTTTCATCCAATAAACCGTGTGCTCAACCCATATGATACTTCTTGTATTTGAATAAGAATTTCATTCGTATGTTTTGTTCATTGCTAATTCAAGTCTCCATGTTCAAAGTCTTGAAGCGTTCTATTATTCAGATCATAATTTCTCTCCAGCGTTCTTGAAACATTCATCTGGTTGATAAAAGAAAGCTTTTAAACCTTTATTAATATTCTTACTCTAATAAATCAGATTAAAAACATAGTTTTATTCTTGTATTTTTATCAATTTTCTAATCGCATTTTGATTTCATAACTCCATTGTTGTATGCAAATCTGTTTATCCAAGAATCTGTTAAGGTAGACACACCACGGCTAAATATATAATTTACTGTCAGTGCAATAGTAAAAGAACTAAGCTTAAGAAGATAACTAATCTTGGCAACCTTAGAAAACACAGTCCATGGTAAAAATTTATCTTTCATCACGAAATAAAATCAAATACATCATCTTACACGTGCTACCAAATTTATATGCAAATCCGTTTATCCAAGAATCTGTCTAATGGTAGACACACCACGGCTAAATATTAAATTTACTCTCAATGCAATAGTAAAAGAACTAAGCTTAGGAACAGAACTAACCTTGGGAACCTTAGAAAACACAGTCCATGGTAAATATTTTATCTTTTATCACGGAATAAAACAGAATTCATCATCTTTCACGTACTACTAAATTTATATGCAAATCCGCTTATCCAAGAATCTGTGTAATGGTAGACGCACCACGGCTAAAAATTTAATATACTGTCAATGCAGTAGTAATAGAACTAAGCTTAGGAACAGAACTAACCTTGGAAACTTTAGAAACCACGCATCAGGGTAATCCTTTTAACTTTTATTACGAAATAAAACAGAATGCATCGTCTTTCACGTGCTACTAAATTTCTACCACATTGGTCAATGTAAATGTTGATACTACTGAAAATGAAACCTGGAAGCTAAATATTTAATTTTTATCTTATAGTTCACACAGCATGCAACTCTTTTTGTAAAATATATATTGCTTTATTAATTGTCTCTGACATTTAATTTTATCCGGATTTTACAGTCAGTAATTTATGTATTAAAAAAAGAAAGTATAAAAATTATTGCATGGCTTGAGATTTAGGTTTAGCTTTGTGTTCCGTTTGAAAACTCACCACCAATCTCTGTGCCGCTATAGGTGGTGGAAACGGTACATCCGTAAAATCAAAATTTTTGTGTCAAATCGCGCAAGCAAGCGTACCCCAAAAGTATACCCGAAATTCTGTCGCTAGGGGAGAAGAAGACAAGCTGATCGTGTGTTACTTCTGTACAAAGGGTAAGATTCGTTACTTTTTCAGTTCGTTTTGAAAAATATGTCGCACAGCGCTGTTGTTGCATCTGAAGATTTTATTTAAACAAAATGAATGTTATAGTGTTATCCGAAACTTCAAAAGGCCAGCTTTGTGCTTTCTTCAATGAATGTTTGACTCATACAAGACAAGAATAGGTTCTGCTCACAATTTTTAATACGCCAGTTGTGTAACTGCCCGTTCTATGCCAGAAAAACATGTGAAGGAAAGTAGTTAGATTATGAAGTCATGATATTAAAACAACATAATGGAACATTGTTGACGACGTTAAAATGAAATGATATAAAAATTATTGTGTTATTCAATAATGTTCATAAATATACTATGTTTCAGCCACAATTGTTTAAGTCTCGTAGGGTGTAATGATATTTTAAATAAATCGGACTATTTAGAAGAAAAATGAATACTTTCGAATTGAAATATAATCTATCTACTAAGTTCATATAGATGGGGGCAAGGTGAAATGGAACACACCGGCATCTTCTGGGAACTAGGGAGATAAATTCATTTTTGTACGCGACTGACACAAAAACGGTAGGGCTGAAGGAAATCCCAAATGCGATGGGTAATTAACATAACATTTGCACGGATGTATTGCTAAAATTTCTATGAACGGAAATGCCATATTCTGATCTTCCAGCAAACCGGGAGAAAAATGGCATTAGAACCTCAGCTCACATATTGAAGTTCGGTCTCAGAGGTTTTAGCCTTCGGAGCAACATTGGCGGTAGGAGGAGCTAGCTATCTAGGTTGAAATCTCGGTATTGTATTTTCTGTTTTCAAACTGGAAGATTTAAGATTAATAATGGACATAACTCCCAACTTGTATCCACACGAACATAAAGGTTTTGGAAATAACGCAGCATCTGTTTAATACCCTGATTCTGGGTGCTTTGCAAATGCATTAAGCACATAGCATATGTGTGCCTTTCAAACAATAGAACATTGTAAGCATTTCATTTGCCGAAGAGTTTGCGCAATTGTACAAATCACAACAGTAGTTCTTGACTTGTACGAGATATTGTACGTAAGAGGAAGAAATACACTTTTCTCAACGCATGTGCATTCAGCAGATCTCCTACTTGACTTAAGATTCAATTTCAAAGCTCCAGTTTCTTCTTAGTTGCAGCATGTCGTCACCTTTACTAAATGTCAGTGTATAAACAGCATTGTGTCTTAATTGTGTTTCATGGTTTTCAAGAGTTATGGAGGAATTGTCTAAAACGTTAGCAACAGAGTTATTTCGTGTTCCCTATTGATGGCAACATCTATTTTCATTTTCTTGAATATAAATATACTGCTTAGGAATTGCTTATTGATGTAAATTGTTATTACTGAGGCATATCAGATGAGTTGGAGCACTTCTCTATTTGCGAACTAACAGGATTACTCTTTTAAGTACTCGATTGCGAAAAGAGAGGATGAGACAAGGCGCTGTATTGCTGAAGAAAAGCACCTTGATGTGCTTTACTTTGGCAAGGCAGCGCCCTGTCTTGCTGAAGGAAAGCACATCAATGACCAGAATCATGCCATACACTTGGCACGTCCATGAACATGCCAACTATGTGGCATGATCCTGGTCATAGCCTTATGTGGTTATGCTGGTATGAATAATTACAGAAGCCCTAATGTAACCGACCAAATCCTGCTGAAGAACATAAAGCGTCATTTTCAGCACTTTTTTTTTTTTACAATAAAGCTCTAAGAAATGGAGCGAAACGTAAAATACAGAAGTTCTTACTTTTATATCCTGAAACAATGTAATATTAGTCAAAACACTTTCAAAATATTGGTAGTTTGCTTTTTATAGTATTGGTTAAGACAAGACCTTTAATTAGGTCGCCTTTCGAAGCTCATGAATGCCTGCAGTTTTGTCCAATGTGACTCGGAATTAATTTTGTCAGTAGGACAATCAGGTATAATTCTAACTAATGTAAGCGATTCTTTGGAAAAAATGGGTTATTGGCTTTCGATTAACGAAAAGATAATTTCCCCGCTGATGTTTAGTTCGACTCTTCCAAAACGTCTCACACGACCATCCCGAATATCTTAATACTCAAAGAAAAAAGTTAATATTTTCTGACCGCATTGTTTGTTTGGTAAGTTAATAATAATGTTCATCCCGGAATATTCTGCAAATCGTTTACAAGTCATATTCTAAATCATCAATAACTTTCAATCATTAATTTAACATTTTCGGTTAGCCAAAACAACTTGCACACAAACAATACGAGATTACAGATTTTTTTAATATTCGATTCACGAAAATGAATTCAGACGAGAAGTTAAGCAAGATTCCGCATATAATTTTTAAGTTTTGGTTTACTTAGAAAATTTTGATGAAACATACACTCACGGACAATGAAATTTGCGCACCTAGAAGAAAACTTGCTGCAGCCGCAAAATTTTGCAAATAACTAGAATGAATGCTGGTATGCAAATGATCCACGTTTTGTGCGAGTGCGCATGACCACACACCCTGTGGTGGCACTGCAAGCACGAACCCACTGCTTTATAACCCGGCATGTAATCGATCCCCATTAAAGCAAAAGGAACCGGCCGACGCAAGCAAGGGTACACAAGACTGCCGGGTAGATGCCGGAGACATCGATTTTCGCAACTTACTGACTTTGAGAGACCACTGATCATCCGGATGTAGGGCGACGTATAGCCCACCACGTGGAACGTTCTGACTATACCGTTGGACTGTGTTGGGAGCAGTGGACACGTGACGTCACTGTCACACGAAGGAGTGACTCAGGATGGCCCAGGAGGACCGCCGGACATAGGCAGATGAAGAGTTTCCTCTGTGCCAACGAACCAGTTCCTCTCCTTTCGCGGAAGTAATTCTGCGATCCCAGCGCCTCTTACGTGTGCTGCCATTAACACTGGAACATCGCCGGCTCCGTGGGCTGTGGTGCCAGGCCAGAGAAACCCGGATCGACATAGATTACCGACACGTGGTGTTTGGCGATGAGTGCCTCTTCGTTTTGGAGACAAATGATCATCATGTCTGCGTGTGGAGGTCCCTGGGTTAACGGCACAATCCGTACCTCGCTATCGAGCGCCACATCTGCCCCAATGCAGGCATTATGGTCTGGGAAGCCATTGTCCAATATAGCCGATCAGCTCTAGTAGTGGTACATGGATCATTGGCGGGCCAGTGGTATGAGGATAAGATCCTACGGGCTCATGTTTTCCCATTCTTGTCTGGGATTCCAGCTGCAGTATAATGTCCGCCCGCATACGGCTCGGGTTGCCCAGAACTGTATGTTTCATGTCCAGACATTTTCTTGGCCTGCTCGCTCCCCGGACATTTTCCATATCATGCATGTGTGGGACCAATTGAAGCGCCAGCTGCCGCCGTGTCGCACTATCCGGGATTTTCGAACACACCGTCGAACACGTGTGGGCTAGTCTGCCGCAGGACAATTTCAGGCGTCTGTTCGCCTCCATGCCGGACTGTATTGCAGCGCGTATCACCACACGAGGATGTGCGACGCGCTATTGAAGATGACCAGTCTGCATACCACAGACCCTTCTGTAATTGTTCTACAGCTCTGGGTTTGCCATCATGCACATCATTCATATGTATCATTACTTCCTAAAAAATTCAGTTCAATCCGAAACTTCTTTCTTGGTACGCGCATTTCTTTGTGCGTGAGTGTAATATTTTTCTCGCGTATCTGCGATTTTTGTTTCAAGCTGTTGAGAATTTTGTTGAACAGAATGAATTTAATAAAAATTACATCATTTTGAATAAAGTATTACGAAATTGGTTTGTCAGATATGTATATCATACATTTCTCTTAGTAGAAATACTTCTCATTTCCTGCGTGATGTTTTAGAATAAAAAAATAAACTGCTTAAGTTCTGTTGTCTATGATTGTCCTGTACCCAATGAATTTTAATCTTAAACGCTTATTATACATGAAGCCGTTTGCAAATGTAAAGCAAATGCTCAGTCAATGAAATGGATCCTCAATGTCAGCGTTTTTATGCAGCAGGATCATTTTAGCATTGTTCCAATCCTCAGGAACCTTCCCTTCATTGAGACATCTAGTGAAAACTTGGGCGAGACTAATTTCCGTTTCTCAGCTTGCATCTTGTATAATGTCCACTGTAGTTACATCTTCTCCTGGAGCTTTTTCCCGTTTCATTATCTTCATTGCATAGGTAACGTCTGCCGGGGGGATTAGAGGGACATAGGTATTGTTACCTTTTGTAATGTCTAGAGTAGATGTTTCAACTTTTTCATATAGTTTGAGCAGAAATCTTTCAATCTTGTCAAAATCTCGCCTCGGTTTCTTGTTACAGTGCCATCGTCTTTTACCGGTGCCATCGTCTTTTACCAGTGCCATCATACGTTTTCTTCCCTCACTGAGATGCTCCTTTTTTTCAGTTAATTTTCTCTCTAGTTCACGTTTAAATTTGCTTCTACCTTGTGTGATACTTTTTCGTACTATAATCCGTACCTCTATATATTCCACTTTAGAAGTGACATCTTCATTTTTTTGTAATCACCTGCCTCTCCTTTCGAATCAGCCTTTTGGTTTTTCACGATATTTTCTTGTTCTTAGTTTCCTCCATCACACAAACATCCTGAGTTAGCTTTGCAAATAGACACCTTTCTACTTGTATCACATTTTACGAACAATTACGAACGAAATACTACGTGATTAAAGATTATTAAAGTCACGTGCGTTTACTTTAAATTCTGCACACCCGCCCTCTCTACGTAATCAGGTAGAGTTGTTTTTCATTCAAAGACAAAGAGTATGAACTGGGTGAATGGCACTAATTTTGTTTGCTAAAAACCGTTCGGAATTTTAATAATCGGTTTCTCAAAAAACATTAAATTACGGTAAACGTTATAAAATTCAAAAGATCTATAAAAGCTTCAGTTTATACATAATTCCGATTTATGCGAGTTCGGTATATGAGAGTTTAATTGTATTACGCGTGTTCAGCTTTGATTTTTCTAATACTTAGTGTTTCACGAGTTATTAAAGGAACTTTGGGTTGGTTGGCGCTACTGGAATTAAATAATTTCAACAGTCCAGACTATTTGATACCTAATAGCAAGATATATTTTGAAAGGTACTAAATGACATGTGTGGTAACACGCGTCAGAGGATTAGGGAGACATCAATGCAACAACACTCGCGTAGATGCGAAATTGAGTGGTTCGTCAGAACGGCGGAAATATTATTTCAGAAAACTTATACATGCATCACTACGGCAAGAGTTCTAACATTGTGTGTTGCAGAGAGTATAACAAATTTACAACCACTTATAAGGCAAACCCTATTACAAAATATCGTAGCATATGTAAATTATAAATGTAATCCGTCTGCGTGTGCAAACCGAGAGCAAATACGGAAAAAGGAAAATTAATGTTGACATCATGACTAATACCGATATGCAGTCCCACACAATAAAGATATTAGGCAACTCACGTTACTTCCTTTGTCATACCATCATGCGGAGCAGTTTGGAAAATATTAAAATTTCTATCGTCTCTAGATTCCATTTATCATGCTCCTTCCTAATGGACTTATGTTTCGGGCAGGAAAATGATTATAGTTGGTAAAACACCTTCGACACAAACTGGGCAATTGATTGCCCATGGCGACATCTTACACTCTCAAAAGAAAGTAAAAGAAATGTCTTGATACCAAAACTGACCCTGTACCTGAAGTAATTATACCGTTTCCGCGTAACAAATACGCTACTATCTTATACATCATGCATTTGGTATACTAAATATATTTTTCATCACAATGAACCCTAGGAGACTATCAGAGTCTTGTCGTTATTGGAACCTGGTACTGGATGATATTTATTTAGTAAATAAACCGTTTTACGTACCGTATAAGGCCCCGGCATGAAGCCTTTGCATCTGAATGTTTCCATTCTAATTTACCAAGTAGAATCGAAGACGAAAGAATTGCAGGAAGAGCGCTCCACTCCTAACTGACTTCTGATGACTCCTTTCTTGTTAGAAAAATCCCTAATCTCTTAACATCAGAACTGTTAAATTTCAAGAAATGCCCAATGTGTGTTTTTAAAGTATAGTCCCATCTACGGAAAGACTGCCACCGAGAAATTTATGAAATTCTTAGCTTTTAAAGTACAGGGTATTATTTTTTTTATGATTTAAAAGAGAAACGTATATGAACAAATTTGTTATTATATATATATGAACTTTTTCGACAGTACGAGTGCTAAAACATAATACCAAGTAATAGGAATGCCATATACCCTAATACTAAAACAAACGAGGTATTTATAGAAAAACGAGCACACGGACTATTTATCATCTGCATATTATCAAATGCTAAGTAATGCAATAACATTTGGAATTAACCGTTGTCCAAGTACAAAATTGCATTCATATCTTGTACTCAGTTCTTGTCCATTGAAGCAATAAAGCACGCCTTTAGTAATTTATTCTGAAAATAAATATAATTTATATATGAAAGTTTATGTTTTCATTCAGAAAAACAAAAACCGATTTTTTAAGGTCAGTTAAACGTCACGAGCTTTTAAGGAACAACCTGACGCTTCCTGTTTTGCTATCGACGAAGTAACCGAAGTTATATTTTGTGAAAAAAAAACTACTTGCAGAAATCTTTCAAAAAGCTGATACCTAACTATCTCTTTTTTAGGAAATAAAATACCGACATTTAGACTAAAATAATCGAAATTAACAAGATGAACATAGCATGAAAAGTAATTACTGGATATGCTAGTACACTGTGCTGTTTTAATGCCAGTTATATGTGTTCTATAAATACAGTTCGGTACAGTTCCTTTCGTAAAATACTTAAGTTCCTTCGGGATCATCCCCGATTTTGGGCGTGGGTCGTTGAACTCTGAAAAAACGTTATATAAGTAACAATCCTCTTTGATAAGAATCTAAGAAAAATAAGTATAGGGCCATAGGTTTCTAAAATTGCTTGCATTGAATGTGGTATATTTTCATGCGTTTAATTCGATTTTGTTTCAGCGTGTCTTCAAAATAATTTCAAACATGTACCCGAGAGACGTAAATATGATTAATATATTACAATAATCTGTAGATGTTCAGTCATATTTTCTTATACAGCACAGTTTTCTTGCATTAAAAACGAAAACATTTCAATTGCCTGAAAATCATGTGCTTTCTTTAGCGTTTGTGTGATATTATTTTCCTAGATTTTAATCCTCTACATTAACGATTCATGAACACATGCACCACTCCTGAAGCACTCAAAAAATGTGATATATTGGCTGAAAAAGGACATTTAGAATATTCAAATGCACGTTATATAAATTATTTTCCTAGAGATAAAATTGCAAAGCGATCAATTTTAAAGATACATTAACACCCCGCGCAGTAATTTGACCTACTAGTAAAATTTTCCACTAGGAAAATAATTGCCCAAATTGGCAATGTGGTTTGATCCCGCTCATAATTATAAATTAATGTAGCCAAAATAATGCAATTTCAACTGTTAGCACGGCTGAGCAAGAACTGAATATCAACAAAAAATCCTGTTCGATATCGTTTTAAAAATATGAAGGTTTAGAAGATCATTCTCAAAGGATTTCGAATACATCTATATACTTCTCTGATCCAGCACACGTGTAACTTTTTATCGAATATTATTTTGAAAGAATAAATATCCTTTGCGTTTTAGGTCTGGCAAATTTTGAACACGTGAATCAGCTTTTTTTCTTTCCCTTTTAATTTACACCAACAAACGGATTCATATCTTCAAAATTTGCATTGTAGGGTGTAATTCCGTATACCATTCGAGATTTAGGACTGGCATTTTCTCGAAACCGCTTGAACAGAACATGGAATATTTTATTTTCGTGTCTCAGATATAAAGCCTGTACAAGTAACGGAAAATCATGTCCTTTAATGTAGTTGAAGTTTCCTCATATTTATCCTCGTGATTCCAATTCTTTAAGTTAGTGTTTAATATTTGGATTTGCTATAATTATGGAAATATGAGCATAATTGACATTTCCAAGCTCCAGTAAAATATCTGAGTCTATAGGCAATCCCTTTATTTCCACCGTGAAAAACATATCTTTCGAGTGATACCTCTTCGAATGGCGGATTCTTATTCTTGCATTTAATAACTTTATTGAAACAAAAATCGCATGTAAACGTTTTCTGGAAATCGATCCTAATTGTAAAAGAGCTTTCATCAGATTTTTCTTTCTTTTTGAACCATTTTTTTAACTGTTTACACAGTATGAAAACCAAGATTTGACTTAACTGCCGACCGTTAACTACCTTATTTTTAGGTAATTTCTGTTATCAAAAAATCTGAGGACTTCGTTCAATTCCTCGTCCTTTAAAACCATTATCTGGAAAACTGGCATGCTCTTCAGATGAAAGTTTCTTATTTTTATAAAACTGCAGGTCACCGTAATGTTTTTTTTTATTTCTGAACGTATCAGTTGTACCAACGGGATGCATAAAATATAGAACTACTTCCAATTCATTTTGAAGATGCCACATTTTAGAAGCATCCACCTTTTTCTTAGCTTTCAATATGCTCTTTGAAAAACAAAGTAAACATATAAAAGAAACCGAATGTTTCATAAATGGGACAAATAAGAAAAACAATTTGTTACTTGGAAGTGGTATTCCGTTTTGAAAACAGAAATTGCTGACTTTTTGTTGTAACAGTTGGAAAACCTTTTTTCATGGTATTTCTTCAGTTGCTATTTGTTACAATGAGCATTAATTCTCAATCATGAAAATTCACCGGTTCCTCATTTTGGGCAACTGGTTCAAGGAGAATGACAATAAGATCGGCTTTTGTTGGACGAATCACTTATGCCTCATTTGGGACTCCAAACGTTGCCCGTCTCAAAATAATGACTAAAATCCAAAGCTACAGATCATCAGATCACGAGTGTTATAACTATTTAAAATGATACTATGCTCTTTTGCTCTCTGCAAGATGATATTTCTGCAAATTTGTATCATTTATTCAATTGATTGAGATCTATGTTTCAGAAAAAATACAATGTAGCCAAAATTGCAGCCTACGGAAAAAGTTAGAAAATGGTTTCTAATAACTACTTTGGAGTTTTTGACCTACGGCCATTTACTCTGTAATCCTGCAGTGGATAATAGAGTATATCCTCCTGCCCAGAATCTTGCTGCGTTACAGACTCAGTTCAAAAGGGAAATATAATTAATATTTCAAAGCAAATATAAATTATAACTAGGGCAAAACACGCAGATTAGGAAATAATATATGTAATCAGGGGTATGTGAGCTGAGACGTACCTGTTAGATGAAATATTTTAATCAAAGTATGTTGTGTAGTAAATTGCTGACAATGCTATACACCAAATATGAGCGAGACATCGTGTCTCCTGACATATTGTTTGGATCGGGTGACTACGTATGTCACGAGAGTTTGTCACGCAGTTCGTTAAACGCCGAAACCAAACAACTTTAACACTGTGCATCTGCTAGACACTTCCATGGCCGGCCCGCTCCTCGGACACGTCCCTTATCGAGGTTGTGTGGGACCAGTTGAAAGAATGCCTTTTCTATCACAATAGTGTATAATTACCTTAATAGAAGCAAGTTCTTCCAAATGCAACAACGGATCGCAAATCTTTATGTGCTATATGCTTTTACCCAGATTAAGGTCTCAAACATATACATAAAAAACAGATAGCAACCAGGTAAAATTAAATAAACTACGTGAAGGGGAAAAATCGATAATTCCAAGGTTCGACATTTCAACGTCTGATTGGAGGTTACTATATTGCGGATGATCGATTGGAACAAAATCAATTTTAGAATCACTCTCATTGATTGGCGCTGTTTGTAATTTCGGCTGTGTCGCTAAATATCTACGAGCACGAAAAAAATATTTTTCCTGTTCTGCTCTGCAAAATCAAAAAGAAAAAGATCGAATAAATCTTAAATATTTTCAGGATTGAATAAAACAACAATATATGGATGAAAACAAATAAACGATAAATGGAGGAATTATGGATTAAACAAATAAACAATATATGGACGCCACATTAACGAAAGTCACTGGGAGCCAAGTGTAGGCTGTAGGAAGGGTGGACCAGCTGCTACCATCTACACTTGTTGACTGCATGTTGCGTCACAATAACCAGAGTCACTGGAAGGCAAGTGTGGGCTGTAGGAAGGATAGAACAACTGCTGCCATCCAAATATGTTGACTAGGTTTTTCCGTCACGCTAACGAGAGTCATTGGGAACCACGTCGGGCTGTAGGAAAGGTGGACCAGCTACTCACATCTAAATTTGTTGACTAGATTTAGCACCACATTAACTGCATGCGGCCTTGCGTTGTGATGGAAAACCACACTTTTCTTCAGCCTGCCGCGCCGTTTGTGTTGAATTGCACGACGTAATGTTCTCAGTGTCTCGCAATAAACAGACACGTATTTATTGTCGTGCTCTAAGATGGAAATTCTACAAACAAAATTCCTTTCCTATCCCAAAAGACAGTGGATATGACGTTCCTCGTTTACACCGTCTATTTTTATTCTTTGGTCATAAGTGAGCCCGTTTGTTTCTCTTACAAAGACTTGTTTGGATTACGGTGTTATGTGAGAGACCCAAATGTTAACTCCTATATACTGTTCAAAAAACCATCGGCATCCTCCGCCTGCCGCCCAAAAATTTCAAAAGCAGATTCCATGCGCTTCGTTTTGTGAGTCAACATCATTTGCACCCATCGTTCACACATACACTTTGCTGTACTGAAGACTTTCAGTACTGAATTTGGGTAGTAAGGATTTCGAAATTCAGGGAAATGCGTTCTTTGCGTTTTGTTCGTAAATTTCTCAAATTTGCAGATTCTTTTCACTTGGATTGGCATTTCCCGCAATCATAAATATTATCACAGCAGGAATTTTTTGTCGGTGGACAGTTCTATTAATTTGAACATCATTAATGCACACAACACAAACCAGTAATATTGACAATCAATCTTTCAGTAATATTGGCAATAAATCTTTCAGTAATATTGACAATCAATCTTTTAAGTAATATTGACAATCACTTGAGCACAAGCTCCCAAAATGGCATCATTAAGTGGATAATCGTTGAGGCAGCACAAATGCATATGCGCGACACTGAAGATAATACTTGCGCGATAGTGATGCGTGAACGATATTTATTTTTAGGTATGTCCTTGTATACACCATTGCACAAAGAAGAATTCTGGGTAAAACATTATCACATATTTTTTAATATAATTTCAGGTTTTGCGTATCCTGGATAAGCTGGAATATACTATCCTGCTGTTAATGTAATGCTTTAAAAAATGCTTTTATCCACTTATTTGATTTTTTTTGTAAATACCTGAACGTATTTTCACTTAACGCCAGGAAAACAAATGAAATGTTTTTCTCACTGCAATATACAGTACAGCACAATTTCCATTATTTTATTTGTATTTTAAATGCTTATTGAAATGTTTCCAAAGCATTGTTAAAATCTTTTGTATAAACATCAAAATATATAGGAATAATTTCTCGATATTGTGATTATAAGGGCATAATCTATATGTTTCTGAAAAGATGCATGCTGAAGTCAACCAGAAGCTGCCATAGTTTATTCACGTGTATTAATTGCCGTAAGGTTTCTGAATTTCATTAAGAATAGGAATTTCCAAGAAATATGGGAAAAGGAAAGGACATGTTAAGGAACAGGATGGGAGGCTTACGATTTTTGCAAGCACACCTAAGTATGTGAATTTCAGAGAAAGCATTTAATTTTGTCTGAAGATATTACAAAAAACGTGTTGCGAAAAAGCGAAGTCCGAAAATTCACTTATGCTACGGCATTGATGCAGAATATTCTACTTTGGATATTATCTATACTTTCCTAAATTTGCAAAGATTGATTCTTTCAGTAATATTGATAATCAATTTTTCGACAATGAAAAAAAAAATTGGAAAACGAACTTCTTTTAAGACGTTTCAATTATTCCACGATTAGCTTTCACTTGTTTATTTTTCAAAAATATATATTAAAAATCCTTTTCATTTGAAGCATATAGGAAAGAGAAATTCTGTTCTGTTCGCCTAGCACAATTTTGAGATCGTGTACAACAAAAGTGTCATGACCGAAAATATTGTAAAGTTCAGACGTTTGTAAGTACCCTGTAGCAGAATCACGGCGACAGGCAGCGTCTTTCGCAGATTTATTTTATTTTTGCTCGTGCAGAAGAAAATAGCATCACCATATCCTTTACTTGGCTGCTGAAGTTAAAAATCGACATCCCCAAAGCCCTTTAAATCCTATCTTGCAGCCACCCGATTATGGGCGCAAGTTTTGCGGTTGGAGATGGGTTTTGAAAACCTTTTCAGAAATGGAAGATAAACGAAGCCAAGATTTCTCCCATATTGTAATTTTCTCCCTCGCGATGTTCGCTGCGTACTTGTCATTGTTAATTTTCATTGTACTGCCGAAATGTCAGAGTTTCACCTTGAAAACGAATGTTAGACGGAGAGTAGTGATCTCAAACATAATTCCACGTGAGGCCCTATTTGTTCGTACTGTGGTTACCTGTTTTGTTTATTAAATATCATTATTTCAGCTTAAAATGAAGAGACATTTTTCGAAAACTGAAGTTAGACGACACAGATATTTCTCCAACAATATTAAGTTGCTTTCTACTATGTTCCCTCTGTCCAAATACTGTTTAAAAAATACGACTTCGTTGCGGAAATATCTGGGTTTCAACTTTAACGTGGAGGCAAAACTTTCCGATAAAATAATCTAAAGTGAATGAAACTTTCTCCGTGATCTTATATTTTTCCCGGTGTTCCCCATATCCAACATTGCTGTTTAATACCATCTAGTTACATGCAAGGAAAGACTTTCCGAAAATCGGAAGTCCTCGGAGCAGAGATTTGTTCCGCAATTTGTTTTCTTTGTATCGGTGTTATCTCTGATGTTCATCGTTTTTAAAAATTAATTCATATATATTTTTGTTTCAGCTTATTAATGGGAGGAAAATTTTCAACAACGGTGACAGACGTAGCGATACGTTCTCGCGAAATCGTTAATTATAGTTTTATAAATGATATTTCCTCCGCTGTGTGTTGTTAAATATTATTTTATTCCTTAAGTGTTGGCGTTTCGGTATGAACGTGAGTCGAACGTACACCAAAGAATGCATGCCATAGGCTTGCATGGTGCCAGGTAACGTATCTCGACAGTGAACAATTGAGTCATGTATCTCCTTTGCGGTATCCCTCTCCAACTTACGTAAAGATTTACGAAGGATAAACGCTCTTTCATAGGAGGATCGTAGGAATGGGTTCGCTCTATTTTTACAGTTAGATACTACTCCTTACTCTCTCTGCAATCACTTTCGTTTCACCGTAATAAAACTTAGCTGGAATTTCATACACTTGTCGTTAATGTTTGATATAAACTGTGCAACATTTTTAATATTAATGTGTGACACATATAACAATTTTCGCAAGATCACAATTTAATGTATAGTTTATTTACATATCGTCGAGTATAATTTAACTACTCACAAAGTACAGTAAAAGAAAATCCACAGGGGAAAATAATTCGGAATTGGATGAATTAGTAGGTGTGTGGAATTTTTGACATGAATAAAACCACCCACTTACACGGCACAGAATATAATCTCTCAGTTTTGTCATGTCAATTTTGCCTTATCATGTAAGACTGTCAGAACTTATTTCTCAATAACACATTTTTCAATATTTTTGCCTGTTTCCTCTTTTACTGTGGAATCAAGTCTTTTGAGAAAAGCAAAATATTTTTTTTTTCGAATAGGAAATTTCTTGGTGATTTAAAATTGGTCGGATGTATTCTGTATGTAGCTTTATTGCGCACGCTTTACGAATAGCTGAAATGTTGGTCAATTATCTTTAGAAACGTTTCATGTTCAACATCACATTAAGATTCTGTGCGAAATACTTGATCATCTTCTGTAACGAATTCTGAATCAACTGAAAGTATCTGTGTACTGGCAGAATAGGTAATTCTTCCGCCTTTCTGATGACACTTGGATATTCTATAAAATCCGTTTTATTTCGTGTCTTTCAGGTAATTACTACCTTTTCACACACACATGCTTTTGCTGCAGTGAAAAAGGAAGTATTTTCCTTCTTCAACATACAGTCTGTGACATTTTCCACAGCAGAGATGTTAAAAAGGTTATATATGTCCACCGTATTCCTTGAAGCATGCATTTTTGGCACCGAATTTTTGGGTGTAATAAGCACGTCATTTGAATCCGTTCTGGTGCAAATTAAATTTATCAAAGCTATTCAAAGTCAATGGAACCGGTATAGAAAACAATAGATCTGACCAAAAAGAGAAGATTTTCAATCGAGTTTTTAATACCTCAGATATTGCTGTAAACGGAATCGTGAGCTTACGAACTCTTAGAAACAGAGATATTGACAAACACAAGATGTGACTTTACGTCTCCTGGTGGGAAAACCATGCATCATTTCAGGAAGAAAGTATTTTCAAAAGGTTTATCCATATAAGCGGTATCGGTCGAAGAAAAAAAATTAGTCCAGTTTATAGGAGCCCAGATTTTGCTGTAAATACATCAGAAGCAGAAATTAACACTTATGACCCCTGGTGGAAAAACCATTCTTTACCAACCATTAGAAATTATGCGAAAAATATTTTCCATCAGGTCTTGTATGCGATACAGGAAGAATTTTTCAAATCGGAGCTTTAGGAGCGAAATAACGCATAAAACGCAATTTACTTTTGTGCCACCTAGCGGAAAGTCTATGAATTACTTGAAAATTTTGAAATTATGTGAAAAACATATCACACCGGAAACACTATCCAATAAAGAAGGAATTTTTCAAATCGGACTCTAAGAAGTAGAGATATTGACAAAAATAAGATATACCTCTACGCCCTCTGGCGTAGAAACCATGCACTATTTTAAGAAGAAAATGTTTCTAAAAGGTTTGTCGACATGAGTAGTATCAGTCAACAAACGACGTTTTTTTCAATCGAGATTTTAGAAGCTAATATTTCGCTGCAAATACATCAGAAGCGGTAATTAAGATATACGCCACCTGGCGGCCAAACCAATTTTTTTCATAAATTAGAAATTATGTGCAAACGATTTCCCATCAGGAGCTGTATCTGGCGAAAAAATTTTACAAATCGGAGATTTAGAAGCACATATATAGGGGGAAACGCAATTTACCGCTACGCCTCCTAGCGCAAAGTCTATGAATTACTTGAAAATTTTGAAACTATATGAAAAACATGTCACACGGAAAACACTATCCACAAAGAAGGATTTTTTCAAATCAGACTCTTAGAAGTAGAGATATTGACAAAATAAGATGTACCTCTACGCCCGCTGGCGGAGAAACTGTGGAATATTTTGGGAAAAAAAATAATCCAAAAAGGTTTATCGATGTGAGTCGCATCAGTCCACGGAAGAATTTTTTTAATCGATATTTTAGAAGCTCAGATTTAATGGGAAATACATCAGAAGCAAACATTAACACTTACGCCCCCTGGTGGCGAAAGTATTCTTTACCAAAAATTGGAAATTATAGGCAAAACATTTTCCATCAGGAGATATATCAGCTGAAGAAAAACAATTTAAAATCGGAGTTTTAGACGAAGAGTTATCGGGAAAAATGTTTTTTACTTTTACGTCCTCTAGCGGAAAATGTATGCGTGATTCGAAAAAGTACCTATATCTAAAATAGTCTTCGACATAAATGGAATCGAAAAATAAAATAAATTTTTCAATCGGATGTTTAGAAGAAAATATGTGGAATAAAACGTATTTTTGAATTCCACATCATCTGCTCTTACGCTCTCTAGCGGCGAAATTGTACATCGTAAAAAAAAACGAAGTAAAGGATAATCATTCGCATATTTCAAGCTCCCCAATGCAAAAAGTTTTTTCAAATCGGACTAATAGTTGCAGAGAAATCGTGGGTACAGACGGACGGACGGACAAACCGATAACATAAGCAAGATATTTTTTTATCTTTTTAGCGTTATGAACAAATTTCATTGAGATTAAATCGTTTGCCATGAGATCCGATGCATATAAAATCTTACAACTGGTGTTTGAAAATACCTGAACTCATTTCCATTTCCCGGGTAAATAAGGAAGAAAGTGTAAATGAGAAGCTTGCTAGAATGAGAACAAAATAAATGACAATATACTTAGGTGAATTTCTTGCAACATGACGCACTACTCATTTACGTTCATATGAATTTTAGTGATTTATAATTTGGGGAAGTTCTGACAGTTTTACCCCAAAATTCATTTATCAAGAATTTTAAACCACTGGTTCTCAAACTGTGGTACGCGTAGCCCCAGGGGTAGGTACGGCGCGCGACTTTTAGGGGTACTAGAGCAACTCTCACAGACTTTAATGAAATTTGTTCAAAATTTCTAAGTATTATCGCTTATTTATTATAACGTTTTTAAATAGTTCTTATTTATTTATCCATGTGTATGAATAAGTATATAAAAACACTAATTTTCATTTCTTGTTGCACTGTGTTTTGAATTGCTACAATTTTTAAAGAAAACAGAAACAAAAAAAGTATAACAGTTACTTCACAGATTGAAAAAAGATGGCAGCACGACGATGGCAACATAGGTACTTTTCCCCAAATTTAGGGAGCTTTCAGTTGAAATTTGGAGACTTTTGTGTAAGTGTAACAGGATGGGATGTTTGGCATCACTGATGTCAGTCACACTAGTGGAAAGTAAGAGTCGCGAGTTTATGTAGTAGAATTTGTATTTAATTTTCGTGTTTTTTTTTCACCAACGATGGAGTAGTGCAATATTGCAACTTACTTATATAGGTATGTCTCCTTTAGTATAACCAAGGTTGCATAACTAACTCTCTTAGCTTTTGGCGTCTGCTTCTGCCGATGGTAGTGATAATCTATTACTTGCATCTGGCTCTGATACAAGTAGTTACCCGGTGTCGAACAGACGCATACAGTTCACGAATCTGTCCGGACCTATAGCGTTCTAAATGCTGTACAAATTGCGGGCCAGTTAGCCTATATCTCCGAATAGCCGTAGGTGGCATCACATCATATCCCAAACACGTGCGATGAATGAGCAGTCGGTCGATCGGTCTTCCCAATCAATGCTGACGGTATTAAGGTGGCAGGCCTAGGTGAACTTTGCAGTTTATGAACGGGAATATCCTCTTGAAAAGTTGCTCAGTGAATATGCGACAGGAACAGCAACACAACAAGTCATAGAATGTCATTGATGTAACGTTGAGCTGTAAAGGTGATACAGAGGTTTACAGACTGAGTCCGGCAATCGATGGGAATGGCCTCCCAGAGAGTCACTTCCCGTGTGCAAGTTGTGTGTCGTCCTATGATGAATGCAGGATCCGTCAGCTGGCCGGTTTGTTTTAAGACACGCAAGTGCAGTTCATTAGCGCCAAGTGCGAACCGTGGGTCATCAATAAAGACAACACGACACCACCTGGACATTATCGGACATTCATCGGGAACGATACCACTGCGACCGGTACCGGCGGTTCCCGTTTCTGAGTGGTAGAACGCGGCCGGGTGGACTCCTCAAATCTAGTCCCCGTGCAATAGAACGTCTGGCAACTGTCCGGATGATCACTTCTGTACCTGTAAAAAAAAGCAAATTTATACTTTAGAACTGTTTCTTCTAAATGACAAATGTTTAACAACTTAGGTTGACGGATATGTATATTTCACTACCGAGGAACCAATTCACACATAGTTTTGTTAGAGCGCGAGTTACTTGGCAAAGTGACAAACATTTCTGGAGCATAGAAATTGCCGTCCGATCTCATTGTACTTTGATGGGCATAATCGAGTAGAAATAATCGATTCATTCGATTATTAAAATATCTCGAAACATTCGATTACGTCAAATTCATTCGAATGAAAAAACCTCTCGAAAGAACTCTCGATTGCTCATAAGCTGTCTCGTTCAAACGAGTGCATTCGAAAGGCGAAATCGCTCGTCTCTTCTCGAGAACATGGGTTCCAAGCAAAATCGCTCGTCTACCAGAAAACATCTTTAGAGGTAACGAGATACGAGAGGTTCGGAAGTACTCGCTTTTCACGTGATCGAATTATCTCTCGCAGGGAGAATCACTTGTGTTCCTTATAACGTCTTAAGCTAGGTTATGCTATTCGAAAAAATCCAGGCGTCTTTACTGTCATTCCGTCCAGCGAAAGAAAGCTGAGCGTGTAGCACAAATTACAAATCCTTCGAATGGTTATTTCGAATGAATATCTCGATTTGTCAAACGCAGAAGGCGGCTCTGAGCGTATTACGCCATCTACCGGTGAATTCTAAAATTAAAAATCGTTCGAATGATTATTTCGAATGAATATCTCGATTTGTCAGATCTCTAGATTGTAACCTTTCGATTCTTAAATTCAATCGATTATGCCCAACACCAGGTTTATACTACTTATTAAACCTTATTTTACAAATTAAATACTAAAAGCCAATATTTAAGTAAAAATTATGTTGAATCGAAGGTGGATTTGCGCTTTAAAATGCTTCTTAATTTTATTTTTCGAAGAGATTGCAAAAGGATGTGTTTCCTAAATTTTGTTGTTGCTCATATTTCCGCAGTAGCTATTTCATTTATTTATGTAGCTTACTTTGAGTAGAATATAAGTATGAATGCCTTTATGATCACATTTGAAGTAATTTCAAAGCCAAAAATCCATTCACGCATAAATATCAGTAGCTACATTTAGAGTTTCGTGTCAAATGAAAAATTGAAGCGCTCGCAGTGCATTTTCTGGGACTTTAATTTTTCAAAGTTCTAGCAATTAAATCTTCTTACGGGCAAGAACTCCGAAGTCCTGTTTGAACTACTGAGGCTTCGCTTCAAAATATGAACCTTCGGTTCTTATGTATTTGGTATTCTATACTACTAGAGCATTAAAGTTGTCCCATCTTGTTGTTTTCAGGGTATCATTTGTGTACATTCTCAATAATGGTTAATACTGCAGAAATGTCCACAGCGGAGAGAGTAAAAATAGTTGTTGTGCATGAAGAGGGATATTCTTCAAGGAAAATCGCTGAAAGAGTGGGCTGTAATAAGTGTACAGTTCGCTACTGAGGAAAGTACATGATACTGCTGATATTAAAAATATGCTTCGCGGTGGAATGCCCAGATCCACTATAAAAAGGCAGGATTGAGTGCTGAGGAAACTAGGCTCGGCAGACAGGAGCCTCAATTTACTTGAATTTCAGCAAAGGTGGTCGTCAGCGACTGATATTATTGTTTGGATGAGGCTGCTTCAGTATGAATTCTTTGACTGAAGAGGCAGGTGCATACCACTGTTAACAGCTTATCGAAGACAACGTAGATTCATATGGGAAAACAACATATCTCATGGAGAACCAAGCCGTTAAATTATTTTCAGTACAAGTCAAAATTTTACCTTAACGGAATCATAGTAATGCCTATATAAACAGATGCAGTCATGAAGAATTCCATCCAAGTTGCTTAGCGACTATTGCTAATTATCCGGTGAAGGTCATGGTTCGGAGCTGCATGTGTGTACATTGCGTTTGGAACCTCGATGTTGTCGATGGCACGGTAAATGCTCAGAGATACATCTGGATATTAGAAAACAAGTTGTTGCCAACATCGAGAAAACTTTATGAAGGCAGTTTAATTTTTCTAGGTGACAATGCTCCCTGTTATCGTGCTAAGGTAGTGAAGTAGTGGTTTACGGAAAAAACTGTTCATCACCTTTACTGGCCACCACAGTCACCGGACTTAAACACGATAGAAAACGTGTGGTTCAATGTGTTATTAGAACTATCGGAAAAGAAGCTAACAGACAAAATTCAAATCATAGAAGATTTAGCACAAATTTGGAATGTATTGTTCAACCCAATCTTTTACAGAACCTTGTTCACAGTATGCCATTAAGATGCAAAGCTGTGATTAAAGCTAAAAGCTGGGCAACAAAATATTAGGTACATTTCATAATTTTGCTTCATTATATTTTTATATTTAAATGTTATTTCTTTCCATATGGATTACAAAATCGATTTATTTCTGTAAACCTAAATATTGGATAAATGATATTTTTCATAATAATTTCGACTTGGTCATGATTTTTGTAATCGTCTGAAGGACAGAAAGAGCTGCATGAAAAACTGGCACTCTTTTCTAATATCCATTAGATTTCGAATCTAAAGACATAAATAATGAAATAACTATAGAAATTATGTAGCTAAGAAAGGAGCTAAACTTTAAAATTAATGGTTTTTGCAGGTGATGTGATACTTTTGCACACTATTGTAGTAACTGAAGAAACGAAGTTCTTGCACATGGTTGGGCTACAGAAGTACATTTTTCTGAATTAGTCGATACTGGAAATCAATATTTGCAAACCCTGTTTTTAACCGTTTTCGTGAGGATAATGTACAAAATGTTTAAGTATCATAGATGCATTCCATCAAACAGAAACATCAAACACTTCCCAGTCCTTCTCTATTTTCCTTCTTTCACAAAGAACGGGAGAAAATGCATATGGAATTCCATGAAACGACAAGGCTAAAAAATAAGAAGAGGTTCGGTCTCATTTTAATCAGAATTTTATTCTGAATAATAAATAACTCACATTTTTTCTTATGTTTTAGTAATATTTTAAAGTACGCGAAACAGATCAGATTTAACAGTGAATGCAGTTTTTCCTGTTTTATATTACAGTGCGAAAAATCCCTCTTTATCTTCTCTTACATATACCTACGTTCCCGTATGGGTATATAACACAAATGAATGAGGATTCCAGATGGGAAGTAAAGAGGATTTCGAAATATTTCCAGCGAATTATGTTGGCTATACCTAGGGATTTATGTTTAGAATTCGGGTATGATTTAATTTTAGATCCCCCTCTAAATGAATATATATATATTGGTAGTCAGTTTGTAAAGATTTTGAGAATTCTTGATAATTTTAGTGCTGTAAATGTATGCATTTTTCAGACAGCAATGTAGGTGAAGATTTATCGATGTATCTGTACTTTAAGATTTTTCTTGCCACTGTGGAGGCTCATTGTCGTAAGAGTTGCCTTCTGACCATTCGTCCGAGATGGGTAACGGTTCGAATTCCCGTTAGGCGTGGATATTGTGTATGTCTTACGGTACTGACTTTCCCTCATCGCTGGAACGAGTTGTCCTAACTTACTGACGGACGACTGCATATAGCCCATCGAATTGGTCACTCAGATAGTTAAAAAATCTAATGCCAAAAAAAGCGTACTTCTTCTTTATATTATTTTCTTCGACTTATATGTAAACGACTGGTGTGAGAATGTAAAGACAGAAAACGTAGCCAGTTCCACATATCAGCCAGTGAAGTAGAAAGTCAGACATATGATCCTTAACCCAGTTCTGACTCTCCTCTGAAAGCTAGAATGTTCTAGCTTCTAGAGAACAGCTAGAGCTAACTTACTAACACTAATGTCAACACACCTTCCATGAAGTTTATTCTGACAATGAGATGTTCACAAATTCTAGAAAAAGTGTTTTATAAATAAATTTTATTTTTAATAAAATAGCAATTACAATATGACGTACTCCAGCAGAAGAGAATAGTGCTTGAAAATATGAAATCAAAAAGCACCGCCCTATAATTCAATTAAAGCATGATAACTTTCTAAATTGAGCGCATACGAAATAGTTTATGTTGCCTTTGAACTTCTTTGTATATGCGCTATGAAAAAAAACATTTCCTTATGTAAGGGAAAGCATAAAATACCACGTTCTTTATCTTTTTCCCTCTATCTATTCACTTTCGTCTTACATCCGCGGAACGACTTTTGTTATTTTTTTCATTCAACATTATTTCAGTGATATGTATAAGATTACCTTATTAATTTACAATGAGCGTTACGAAATCACTTCGCCTTGCATGAAATGGAGAGTGCACTTAAAAGGGGAGAGATACGAAACGTCATATTTAGAAGCATTAAAAATATCACTTAAAATTATCCACTTATTCATTCAGTGGTGCCCTGTAATTTTCGCTATTTCGAAGTAGTATTCTATTTTGCATAAAATTTCCTTATACAGTTGGAACACATTTCGTTTCGAATAAATCCGTTTAAGAAAGTCTGGCATACTGTAATCACAAATTTTTAGTATCACCACTGCCGTAATATCGTAGTTTTGGAAAATTAAGAATGAAATCTTCTGCAACATACTGCCAAATATATTCGCAAACAACAAATACATATCCACAAATGGGATACGAAAATATTTCATTAGGCTACGTGCATTTTTTCTGCAGTAAAAGGCATATAAACATGTGTCTTAGGCAATCAAGCTGAAAATGAACTTAAATTGTGAGACTGAAAAATATTCATATAATTTGTACTCAAAATTAAAAGTCTTAAGAAGGCCAATGCCATCTGTCTTTCGAAAAAAGAAATTTTAGTTAGGCTAAGCAGCAGGAGATGGATCTTTGACTTTTGAAAGTAGACAAGATATCCTAGGCCAAAATGTTGCTAGCTAGAACATATTTTTTTACTTTCAGACTTCGCTGTAACATCTAAAGCAGCTATTCATGCATCTCTTTATAACTCCCGAGGATAGGGTAATCAGCTTTATTCCTTGTTTCAGCCTCTTAAATAGTTGAACGAGAAAACGAAAATGCCGGTACGCTACAATCAACGTCACAAGGAGTGAAAGAAACTGTTGCGTCATTATGACGCAAACCCGCCAACACTCTCTCCCAAAAGGATAAATGTCTCTGTGATGAGATGACTCATCGAATTTGCAAAGAGAGCTCCGCTGAGAGGAACGAGGTGAGGTGAGGTGAAGAAACTAACACAAACAAAGGAGAGCGAAAGGCCGCAAGCATTGCTTCTAAAAATCAACACGAGGTTTTCAGAAAGTATGAGAGGGGGGGATTGTTAATGTTAAGCCCAAAGTGGTAACCATAAGGCTGCTGTGTAACTTAATGTTTATTACGCAACTTATCATGTCATTTTTGGCGAAAAATTACATATTTTAAGGGATCTGGGAAAGCCTATGAAATTAACTCACGTCTGCTGAATTTTTACCAGTGTTTATACACTCAAAGGTGATATTAAATAACATGGTGACAAAATATGTTTCTATATTTGCAAATTGGAGAAAACAGGTGGTTTTAAACCATTTTCCCTATAACTTTCAAATTCGAGGTTCTTGGAGAAGCCTAAGATTTCGAATAATGTCATCCATATTTCAGGAGCTCATTTCAGTAATTAAATCGCAACTATTGCACATGGTGATGTTTCAAATAAAAAAATAGTGTTTTTCTCTCCACCCTACGTGCAGCCTAGCTGCTGAGCCATAATTCGCTACATTTCGGGATTGGGACTTCGAACATTTTATAAGAATTTACGTTCTGACCGAAATGTTTTATCAACAGGCGAAAAACATGGTGTGTATTGTATTCCTCTAAGCCCCAAACCCCTAATCAACCGAATTCGAGTTACATTGGCTCCACTTTACGAACAATTTCGGTTCGATCCCGTGAACACCAATGTGACATTTCCAGGGAAGCTACAATCACGTCTTTAGCTCACACAGTAACCCTTAATCAATTTACACCGTGTTGGAACGAGGTTTTTCATCTCACATACACCAAATACAGGAAAGACATCTTGTTTACAAAACCACTTTTTATAGTGTGGTTTAATAAATTATTCTGTAACGATGACCTTCCTTATGACCTCCCTTTAACCTGGCAACGTCTTTTACGTTCATTTGAACTTCCATTTTTAATATGATTTTGATGTTAACCTTAAAATGTATGTTCATTCACATGCACATTACTGTTACCATGGCGACATCACGTGACTATTATAAGGCATAAAAGTTGCGGCCGCACCACATGTATTCACAGTTGGCTTGACAATGGGCACCAAGGGGTGACCCGAAAGATCTCGCCTCATGTAATTTTATCATTTAACTGTAACATACTGGTTTTAATTGCAGCAAATCTTTCACTTCATCTTGCAACAAGTGTGTTGTCGTTTTAATGAAGTTTTATCGTGTTTTAGACAGCAATACAACCTAATATATTTGTGAATGGTAACACGAATTCTCACACAGCACATTGGATATAACGGTATTTTGTTCACATTAATCCTTTTCTTCATTTTATGATCCATATTTATTTCGCTAAGGACTTAAGAATTATTTTAATACCAAGGACATCTTCAATTATTATGTATTTCCTGAATGTTTAGGAAAAACCCTTCAATTCAAAAATGCATTCTTGATGGGATACCCTACACCAGGAGAGTCTGCTCTGGTCTCTTTCTGATGCTTAGGACAAGGCGCCACAGTATGGGCTGATGAAAAGTTGTTGAAATCCTAATGTAACTGAAAATGCAAAATGTAATTAACACTGGAAAACAAAGGGACCATAAGCACTGATATTTCTTTATGAGAATACTAGTATAAAATGAATTCCCTGAATTGATATTTCTACCTGTATTGTTCCATTCGGAAATGAGTGATTTAGGAGTTAAACAAGAAGTTAATGTTTTATATGATTTTCTAAAAATAAGTTCCTGAAAACATTCTTAATCAGGTTGGAGTAATGCACTGGAAAACATTGAAATGTACAACTGAAGAAACACGCGAAACTAATGTGAATTGGTTCTGAGCTGAAATGAATATATATTAAAGGTTTTTACGAAATAATGAGCTTAATTTAAAATTCCACTAACAATCGGCATATCAGTTATGGAAAAATTCTAACCAATAGTAAGTATCGAGTAAGCGAACTTCTGACGATTTATTCTGAAACCAAATAATTTTAATTTGTGTACCAATTGCTGCTTTCATAGGAACATACCAAATCTCCAAAATCAAAAGTTTGTTCCAAATACAATAATATATGATTAATTTTCTTAATCATATTGTGGTAGACTTTATACAGCATGAGAAATTCCAATACAATTTAATTTGTGAATTAATAATAAATAAATAAAGTGCAACACTTCTTTTACTGATGTAAGCGTTTTGAAATATCAGGTGCCTGGGAGAATCTACTAAACAAACATCAAATAAACAAGACGTTATCGCTGTCCAATTCACGTGATCATGTCTAAAACACTGACTTCCTAGTGAAACGGAACAACTGTGGGCTCATATTAATAACATTTTTGACGTATAATAACTTTGTGCGTTACTATCTGAAAGACAGCTTTCATAACCCATTCCAGACGAAGCCGCCCGATGGAGCACGAACGATCGGCTTCAACTGTGCATTACTTTTACATGAGTTAAGGAAGTGTTGTAACTTATAAATGGTGTATGATTAATTGATTGCGAATTCATGTTAATTTGAGTAGCAATGGCTGCTTTCCTGTAACAGGTATTGTAAAAGGGAAGAAAAAGTAATGGATTACTTTTTATATAACTGTTCATCTGAATCATATAGTGAAAGCTTTTGTCCAGCAATAAAAATACCTTCAAATATTAGATATGAGTTAAAATAATCCTTTCCTTTGCTTTACGAATGTATAAAAAAAATAGGAGAAATCCAAAATGTAATATTATGAAGAGCTGTACGCACGCACGGAAAAATCACGATGGGTTTGGTTTCGAATAATATGAAGTGGGAAAGTGATGGCTCTGTGTCGCATGCTAGGTGTACAATGATAAGTTTCTCTGGAGTTATAATGTCTAGATTTAAATCCTCCCCAAAAAAGGAAATTTTTTTAACGAAAATAGATTCAGATGGTATCCGCGTGACAATAATCCTGCAAATTCATGGACTATTTTGACGTCTAAACGCAGAACTATATCTGCAGCGCAGACAAGTTCTTAAATACCGCCACACCTATTATATGTACAAGTTTAGTCTCCTGACGGTGCTGCCGCATTCCGCAACTATGAAGAAAGTAGTATTTTTTTTTTTACTTTACGAAACATGTAACCTTTGATTGCCATTCAATTAACATTAAACAAGGTGTAAATTATTAGGAGTCTCATGAATTTTAAACAGCAGTAATACAAGTAACGGACATTGAAGACACATGTACACCTACCTCTTGCGTTCTTCCGCTGGTAGCATGAGATTGATGTCATACAGAGGTTTCTGAATGGCAAAATGTTTTGTACGGTATATCTCTTTTCTGTTTTGAAAGTGTGCTGACAATGGTTAGATAAACATATTAATTATTTAATAAGCACGATCCGCACTTTCATGACATGGGAATGTTATATCCAATGTTCGCACTATGGTATTACTTGGGAACGCTGATTCTATTAGAGATGGCGTTCTGTGAATGCATAAAGGAATACATCACGTAGAAATTATTTATCGCTGAATTTATGCGATCTGCTCTTCGTCGTTCTCTAGGTTGCTCCATTTGACTTCCCATCTGAATTTCATGGGTCAGAAAGAACACAACGATTTCGATATAAAGCGTAAATACTGTTTGTTAATCTTCTTTAAAATGTTTGAATAAGGTTTTGTCCCAATACCGTATTAATGTTCTAATGCTATCAGAAATAATTTTTCCAAACACTCTTGGTATTTGTAATTCCTTTAAAATATCACCATCTATGGTAGAAAAGCAGAGAATTCGGTAAGACGAAATGCTTTTCGAGAAAGTCACAATTCAAAATTGCAATATCTCCCTTTTATTTACAAAGAAAAGTATCGCAGATACATTACACGCTAATTGACACTCTAATGTCATGGTCTTAATTCTACGCTTGGTTCTCTTACATCTTTTACTTTCTGAATAGCAGCAATTTTTCAAAAATTAAAATAAGTTAATATGGGAACCGTTCTCATGTAAAACACTGTCGTTTTAGCTCAGGTTTCCCAACCCTATGTTTTTGGACAGAGTAATTAAATCACCGAGAGTCCCTAACTTTTTCAAGCACGATGTTATATATATTTCGCTTATCATTTGGGCATCGCAGATTTTAATTGTCGAAATTCAAATAACAGTAGATATGTAGTGAACGTAGGCATATTACGTACACGTTAAGCCAAATGAAGTACGAGTGATGAAATTTATATATGATAAATGAAAGACATATGTGAAGAGTGTTTTTACATAACAATGTACGATTTACAGCTAAAGTTTCATTATCCGAACACTTTTATATTATCGAAAGCACCAAGGCTTCTCTCTTTGTAAAAAACACTGTGTAACATAAAATTTGTTTATGTTGATCTTTCAGTGTTTGTTACACTATTTAGACGCCATGTTCCGTACGCTGGTCTTAGGTTTTTATATCATTAAAACTTCTTTTGGTTTCTTAAATTTTCTGCATTTATTACAGCACTGTCATTCGCCTTTGTTACGGGGTAAACATGGCTACGACAAGGGGTTGAAAGCTCTCCCAGGGTTGTTACTCTTATGTTTGTGGGAACTAAATTGGTCCTTATTCATAAGCAAGTCAAGTACAAAATTACCACAGGAAGTAAATTTCCCATTTGCATACCAAGCTTACTTGGGAATGCTTATGGGAGACCAAGGCAAGGTTTGGGCACCGTATTAATGCTGTGGTATTTGAGTGTTGAATTTGTAAATTTGGCTTTTTTCATGGTGCAAGGAAAGTAACGCCATTTGCAATTCCTTAAATTTGGAGGTAAAAAAGTGATATCTTGATGACTTTTTTGTTTGTATGGTGGATATTTTCAAGCACATGAAACCAAGAGACCGGAATGACGTTACATAACCTGACATACCATCATTAACTGCACCCATTCCACGTTGATAGAGGTTCCCATTCTACAACAACGAAAATGTGCTTAAACCAATATAAAAAAGATGTCCAGTCTTGTGGTGATTGTGAGAGAAACAGTGCTATTGACTTCCAAGGTGCATCTAGCAGTGCTTAGCAACATTTCCCAAATTAAAAAGAATAAGCAGAAAACGTATTTATGAAATGCCATTGTTTTTTATATTCCCGTCGCTCGCAATAAATCCTAAAATCATCATGCAAGTATGATAGGTTTTTTTCCATTGAACTTTGTTTAACTGTACCAACACGAATTGGTTTATGCATCCAATGCATTAGGACGTAATATCAAACTGCGAAACATACTGCTATTTCACCAGCACCCGATCCCACGAACAAATACACTGATATTACGCTGTACATCTATGAAAGTCACTAATTTTATGAGGTCATTCTGAAAATCGTAAGGAAATATGAAAAGTTTACAGAAAATTGTTAAAATTTCGTTTTGTAAAAATATAAGGCTTATTTAAACTAATATTGTGGAAAATGACTGCCATTTCTAGGTGCTGCTGAAAAATGCAGAGTGATGCTGGTAAATGTTTCTTCCTGAAACCCACAAACGCATGCCTTATATAAAATTTGTAACAAGTAATATAGAGGTAAATTTAAATTTATTAGAAATTCATATCAATTGCAATAAAACATCCGTCACGAAAACTGATAAAATGATCTAGATTTCTGCACCGCGTAAATGTGAAACCTCACAGAAATATTGATAACCTAAACATTTCACTGGTATGGCAATCGAAAAGAAATAATCGAAGTGAAGTATTCAGAGCGATAAGAAGATTGTTAGTTCTAAACATTGACGTCTAATTAAAAAGTGATCTCACGTTACAGAATTTTGTGAAATATCAGTACTTTCTGAAAGAGAAATAAAGTGCAGTCTGTCTAAACATTATACAGATATACGTATTTTATACTGTGAGAACTATACTTGTAAAATTAAAAGAACGTTTCTCTGAAAGTACATTATTTTGTGTCATCATTATTTATAACTCGCTAAATTATACGAATAACTTTAAAGACCACAGTCAGCTTCAAAATCTCTAGGCAGTCGGATGTCTTTAAGTTTAGTCTCTTAGTTTCAGTTGAAGAAGGGGGACCGTCGATGCAGGACAGGCGAAGCAGCCATGCCTCATCAGTAACCAACATCCGAGTCCATCTTGGGTGATTACCCAGAGACCAGTAGCATACCCAGATGATTAAATTTTAATCATATGGACGAAAATCCCCAAAAACGGAACTTATACTGCTTCCTGCTAATGCGAGTAATGCAAATATATACTACAAATTGGTGAATGATGAATTTAATAATATATTTCACATTAATGGAAGCATTAAATATGAGAGGTATACTATTTTTTAGGCACGTAAAATATTAAGCAGAAATCGAAACACATCATTAATCAGGTGAAATCGAAGGTTATCCTGCTGTAACCTTGGAGCATCGGTCTAAGAGCTAACTTCAGACTTTTCGTCTGAGGCTGGTCCGTGTTCGAATTTTGATGGGGCATGGATGCTGCGTTTTATGTAACATTCTCTAATTTTTCATGCGAACTGTCTTTCCCTTTCAGGCTAGAATCAGCTATTCTTTTTAAACCTCTGGTGACAACTACTAATTCTCCCTCACAGAGATGGTCATCGCATACCATGCATATGTCCATTTTATTCAGGTCGGTTAACCAATACGGGAAAGCATTAAGAATTTGCTTAACTTTTTAGAGGCTAAAAAACGATCAACTTATATATCATTCGTTGATTCCGCGAATCTCCCGTGCTGACTCCTTACCTACCCGATAACCTAATTCCATTTTCTTTGTGGTACATGTGTGGACTATGGAGGAGTTTTAGGAATGCATTTTATTCTCCCCACGTGTCAAATAAATAAAGCCATTGCGTGAGTCAATATATTTTCTCTCTTTCTCTCTCTCTCTCTCTCTCTCTCTCTTTCTATCAGCAGCATGTTCTTCCTAATAGATGGCGAAATACTGTAAACTGAGAATATTTCTTTTTGTATTCCTACCTTTATTTTCATTTGAGATAGAGTTCATTGGCATCTTGCTGATATTTTGGAAGAAATACACTACGCATGTAATGAATTCTTGCGTGCACCAATAGCCTCCCTTCTTGAAACTGCTACTCTATGTGACAACAACAATAGTTTCATATATCACAGCTATACTAAAACAAATGTTATATGTTACTGAAAGCTTTAAAGGACCAATGTATCTTAAGTGTTCTAAATTACTGCGCTCTCCAAATCCCGGATACCAGGAGGTGATTCGAAAGTGATCGCCGTTTTCTGACAGGTGATGAAACCATCAATAAAGGTGCAAAAGTAAATGTTTAATTTTCGAAATTGAGTACGTGGTGCTCAATGGTCCTACACCATCCCGATGCCATGTTTTGAATCCCGCTCAGAAAAAATTTCTTTGGTTTCGAGGCGAAAACATTTCGAACACCAATTACAACATCGTGGATGTTTAGGAAATTTTCTTCATGTACAAAATTTGCTATGAATCGGAATACATGGTAGTCTGAGGGCTCAAGTTTGGACTATAAACCAATGGGTCTTTAGTTCAAATCCCGCTAGTTCCTGTACTTTTTTTCTTTGGTTAACCGGCTATTATCCTGTTGAAGGATAACTTGTTTGCGTTTTACTAGAACAGGATACTTTCGGCTTAAAGCGGCATACACCCGCTTTAATCAGCCACAGTACTGCTGCGTGTTAATGTAACGCCCATCTGGAACGTATTCGCAATGAATGAAGCCGACATAACACTAATATACGCATGCCATGACATTTTGCACAGATTATACCCTTTTTGAGAAAACTTCTGGTGTTTTTTTGTGGATCTAACCATTGTTTTCTCATGCGAGCATTCCAAAAACATATCCACTTTTTATCACATGTCCCAGTTCGTCTAAAGAAAGAGCTGTCGCTTAGAAAGTTCAAACAACTGGTAATACAAATGCACCCGTCGCTGAGCTTGAGCAGCAGTTATTTCATAGGTATACTTGTCGACAGCTTCTAGTGCGACTTTCCGAACTTGTACAGCTCACCAACAATTGTGGACTGAATTATACCGAGCTCAATTGAGAGCTATCGTGTGCTTGTGCATGAATCTGGCTCTGCAGCTAGGCGTACCGCTTCAGATTTAACCGTCGGGGGTCTCACAGAAGGTGCTTTGCCTACAAGTCTGCAGTCCCCAATTTTAAATAGCAGACATTAAAATCTTGCCGTTCTGTTAGATTGCATCTTTACTTTCCGCAGCACAAATATCCCTCTCTCGAAATGCAGCAGCCACATTTTTTCTCAAAGAATAAATGTAACAGCATGAGGTTTTTAACGAAAAATCCCAACAACATTTTTATTTCTCGTCCAGAGCACTGGACAGCTGAAAATGTCCATACAATTCAATACAGGCTATGCCCTATTTATACCAACTGGACGATACCTGATTTTTGGACATGAGTTGTTTTTATATGCATACCACATACGCACAGAGTAACTGCCTGACAGAGACGACTTATTAAAATCGCAATGACTTTCGAATCATCTTAACACGATCGGGAAGGGTTAGTCCCCCTAGTGAGGACATCATGACTCTGGAATTTAACAAGTGACTAAAGAATATTCAATAGCCCATTTTATAGTTTCATTGACATTTTTATTCAGTTCATTTCGAAGGTTCATCGCCAGTGCAACAGACATTTTACCAAGCAAACGGTGAGAAGATTAGTTTTAATCATCTCAGTATGTCACTACACTGTGTAACAACGCTAGGTTGACAACAACCCTTTCTACTGCTCAAATTTACTCGTTAAAACCGGGCTCTTCCGACTTCTTATACTGCGATTGTATTTCTTCGATCTGACTTCAGACCATTTTGTCTGTTCGAGTTCATTGTTCCCAGTCAAATGGCTACAAGATAACACACGGTTTTAAGAAGCATGTAAAATTTACACAAATAAAAACGGCATGCAGTTTTAACGAAATGAAAAAAACCTTGTTAGTGACCAGCAACTTTGAAGTAAATTGCTGAGTTTCCACTTTGTCCTGGTGTAACATCTGCTTGTGTGAATCCAAGCTTGAATGGTGTTTCAGTACCATTAAATCATAATTTGAATTATTTCTTTTAAGATAAGGAAATCTATCATGGTGTTCGAGAATGATGTATACAATTTCAAAGTTGATTAGTACAGAAAGTATTCGCGATTCGAATGTTTTACAGTTTGTCCAAGTTTAAGCAAGTCCGAAAGTTTTATTTTTCCTTTGATAGGTGACGCTAGGTGCCTTGTAGCGCAGTGTAATGCAACATAGAGAAAATAGCAAAGCCACAGGGAAAAGCTGTAAGCGTGATGTGGTTCGGGAGTCCAAATCGCTAACCCATGTATAGAGAAATTTCAGAACGGGGTGCAACAGGAAACCATCAACATGGAGGACTATCCAGCTAAAGCTACCGGTAGTGTGTTGAAAGCGACTAGAATCGGCAGACGATCGGTGTTGGAAGAATCCGTGGAGGCTGTGCGTCAGACGTACCAACTGAACAAATATACGTCCATTCGTTTAGCTGCTCGAGAACTGGGGATACATATCACAACAGTTCACACAGTGCTACACAAACGCCTTTGTTTTTACTCCCACAAATGCAGCCTAATGACAAAGCGTGTTGCGCAGCGTTCGACGTAGAAATGCTTCATCGCATTGATAGTGACCCAACATTCCTGTCGAGAATCTGTTTCAGTTATGAAGCAACATTTCATGTGTGAGGTACCGTCAGCAAGCATAATTACCGAATTTGGGGTACGGAAAATACTCATGCTGTCCTGAAACATACAATAAACAGCCCCAAAGTTAATGTTTGGTGTGGCATTATGCATGACAGAGTGATTGGACCATTCTTGGTTGCTGAACCAACCAGAATTGGCCGCACATACCTGGACATGTTAAAACATCTACCTTATTCCGCAACTGCAAGAGATTTCAGACGTCATTTTCAAGTAAGATGGGGCTCGCCCTCATCGATCATCAGACGTTCGTGCCTGCTTGGATCAGCAAGCACTTCCCTGGTCGGTGGATTGGACGCGGAGGTCCAATGACATGACCTCCCTGTTCGCCACACTTAACCACTTTGATTTGTTATGGGCGATTCTTAAAGGTATTGTCTACCGGACAAAGGCTACCTCCCTCGGTGACCTGAAGGCACGAGTCAACGCAGCCTTCTTCTACGTCACCACATACATTCTGCACTGTACTTCGTTCGAAATCGACTAAAGCCTTGACACCCTGCGCACTACAAATGCAGCACATGTAGAAGTGTATTTACTGCAAAGCTATGAACTTTAGAATTTGCTTAATATTGGACAAAATTTAAAACATTCGTATCGCAAATACCTTTTTGCACAAGTCACCTTTGAAATTCTATACAACATTTCCGAATACCCTATAGAACAACTGAATAGACAAAACTCCCTCCAGATCAGTTTCAACATTGCGATTACATTAGATTTTTCGTTTTACCCCATCAAAGCATCACACGGTTTCCACTGTTAAATCTGTTACGCATAATGTAACAAAAAACTACTTCAAAGTGCTGACTTTCATTGTTTTAGCAATTTCAATCTATTATTTACATTTTTGCATTCCTTTTTCGGGTTTTCAGTGTTTGAAAAAGAATGGCAATACCTAGTAAGTTTACATGGAGCCACTGAAATGAAAGCTATGTTTAACTCTGAAGTATAGATGCGTGAGTTACTTACAGATAATTTTATTTTAATATATAAATCAAAAAAGCAAATGGATTACATTGATTTATTTCGTATTATAACCTTGCCAGGTGGCGGAAACGCTCAGGCATCTGGTAGACTAGATACCTAGGAGCGTACAGACCTGTTTAGCTAGGTCTGTACACGACGGAAACAAGCCAGACGAAATATCCGATGATAAGCAGTCAGCAGTGCCACACGAGTAGGGAATCAGCTTCCGTAGCACAGGTTATGCAGCGTGTACCCTATCATTCGATAGCTGACGCTGCTTATGTCTCCAGCCTTTAACCTGGGTGTGATTTGCGCCGCCGTTGCCAAGCGTTTGGTTTGTACGAGCCTGGATAACATTGCCGACCCCGATCACCAATGGCGTGGGATTGGCAGCCGCTTGCTCTCTGGTAGTTTGTACGTCTGTCGATGGTGTACTCGAGATAAACACTCGACATATTTACCCTCAAGGAGCCTAGAGTTCTTACTACTCAAGTGTTCGAATGGCACACCTGTCTTGCGCTGATCATGCTTCCACCATCGAAATTGCTCAGATCACCAGGTTTACTCATTTTCTTTGATTCCCATACCCTGCGGCAAAGCCCTGTTGTCCTCCTATTTATGGCCGGCACTCATTTTGGGTTCGTTTTACCCTGAGCTGTGTGTTCCCATGTCACCTGCTCATCATCACTTTTTCTAATGTTTTGTTTATTTGGGGGGGGGAGTTTAGCGACCACCATGAACGACTCATAGCGCTATAAATAGTCTCCTGCCCCTAATTTAGGGTAACTGGTTCAAGGAAAGGGATAGAGCTAATGCCGTAAGACAGACACACCATCCATGCTTGACGGGGTTCAAATCCGGACCCATCTCCGGCAAATGCTTAAAGACCACTGTGTCACCTGGAAGGCGCCTGCTATAGACAGTGCTGTGTTCCAGCCCCTCTTACGGTGCAGCAGCTATGGATAATGACTGTAATGGATGATATTTTCAGCTCTTAAGACATCGTAGGTAAATGCTGCGCCTTCTGTCAACCAATGGAATACATACTCCTGAGCTAGAGATAATGATCCCACACCGATCAAGTAAGAAAATAACTTTATAAATCTTCCACATGCCATTCCACCTAATTTAGTCGAGCTTTGTTGAAATATTTTACATATGTGTATTCAGAAAAAAATGCAGCCGTTTTCGCATTTCATTGTTAATATCGTGTAGTGCCACATGTACAGACCCGATCTTATAAGTAAACAATCCTGGGTGCAACTGATGCGGAAGGATTCACCTAATTCTTCTGAAGTACGTCCTAACCGTGTCAGGGTTTCTCATTCGTTCGCTTGTTTTAAAACTAAACGAGGATTGTGGTTTGAATTACTGCGAACAAACATTTGATGTGCAGAATTTAAACAACTCGAGCAACTTCTACATCAGATCAAATAAAAATCCTTCGAATACGTGGCGTAAGTAAATAAATAAATACATCGCTCTTTCCACGTTCCAGAAACATATAGCAACCCAAAAATTGTTTTTAGCCGCCGCCGTGGCATAGAGAGAAACCACGGAATTCTTGTTATCGAGAGTTCCGTAATTCATTTCCACGGCGGCGGCTGAAAAAAAAATTCGGTTGCTATGTGTTTCTGGAACGTAGAAAGAGCGATGTATTTATTTATCAGAGGAGATAAAAACTGTGCTTCACAATCATAGATATTATGAGCGCATTGAAGTTTTTATCTTGACTATTTTTTTGAGTTACCTTAAATGATGAACGGCAGCTAACATCCTGCACGATCCGTTAGGATGAACTTGCTTGATGAGATGAATTATGTCTTCTGCTTCTAAGTTGTTTGAAACTCTGACCAGAAGAAGGTTCAATACACTGTATATGGTTAAAATATATTATATTAAAAACATAATTTGTCACCAAAAGTGAAATGTAAACGGAGGAAGAGAAAGAGCGTTTTTGAATTAACGAAACAAGTTTCAATTTCGCATGAAGTGTGTGAACAACCACTGAAGAATGTTTTTCTTTTCCATGTCTTGTTTTTTGTGTATATATGAAGAGCCGACTTTTTTTTCATTTCAATTGATTATAACAGTTTTGTTAGGGATGGAACAAAGGTATGGCGAAATCCTGCATGACAGCACACGATAGCTAACACGCCTGCGATTTTTTGGTGTTGTTGATTATTTAAAATTATTACCATTCAATTTGACATCAGAATTCCATGGCTAGCGACATTTGCTAACTCAAACCGTTGATGAAATTTAACTCATGAATTTTCATCAACCACATTTATCACATGTCACAAACAGATGTGGAATTGACCCCACTGAATGACGAACTCTTGCTTTTTCTTTTACTAAATTCATTTATTTATGCAAACAGTTTACTGAAAGCCGAAACTATCTGAACCTGATATTTAAACATGTTTCTGCAAGATTCTTTTTGTGGTTACTCATGCATCAAGAGATAGGAAACATTTGTAAACAACTACAGTCTTTATATGCATTTCTGTAAAATATTACATTTTCATAGATAATTCTGCCTTAGTCGCGATTTTTCTGCAGTTTCTAACGGTTTTTAATTCTGTTACAGTAACTCATTTGTAGCCTTTTTGGGCTTATACATTAAAATTAATATTTCATCATAACAAAAATACACGGCTCTTTTATTCTTTTATAAGTAGCCTGCTATGTTACAAATCTAAGAGAAGTGAGAGAGTGTTGGGGTTTTCTTTCTTGTTGCAGCCAAAATTGAACCTTGATCCCATCAGGAAATGGCGGTATCTTCTTGACTTTCGGGTTCGATGAATAACTGATTTGGAATTTCATGACTCACACACACACGTTATTGAAAAATTGATAAATCAATGGATGTAGCTTTGAGGTTTCAATATTTCCCGTGGCGTAATACAATTCTAGACATATCAGCATTATTAAATGTTGTGGTTTTAAATTGATGCACCCAGAAGGCGCAGAAAGAGAAAGCTGTTATTTTAAGAGTTCCATGCTTAAGCACTGATATCACATTCTCCGTTGTGAGGATTTAACTTTTCTAGAATCCGGAATATTATTGACAGATACAGTCGTAAAAAGAGTAGTTTGGTTATGACTGGGTTTATAAATTTTGCAATGCTAAATAAACACTGACGTTCCAAAGGTCATGGGATAGCAGTATTCCAATTTCCAACTGTAGCTGCCGTCGCATAAAAGCTTTGACTCACTGATTTCTATCCGTTGCGAAGTGTGATCTTGTGAGTAAATTTGAACAACGGCCAGTAGGATTATGGTAAGCCGACGTGAATTATTGGAGATTAAACGAGGCAAGTTACTCGGTGGCAGAAGGATAGGACATTAAATTTCCGATGTTGTGCGAATATTCAAAATTCCTCGATCCACGATGTTATGTGTTTATATAGAATACGTCATGGAAAGCATTACCACCCACCGTGGACAGCGCAGTGGCCGACAACAGGTGTTGAATTACCGTGCGCAGCGGTGCATGAGCAGTATTGTTAATGCTAATAGACAAGCAACACTAGCTCAAATTACATACACATTCGTTGCAGGGGAAGTACCAGAGACATATCCATCAATTCAGTGCAGCGGAATTCAGCATCCATGCTGAATGGAAGCAGAAGACCCTTCAAAGTGCCTTTGTTAAGACCATGAGATCCGATACAGCGCCTCACCTGGCCTCATGAACACGGTAATTGGACGCTGGAAGATCGGCAACATAAGGCGTGGTACGATGAGTCACGCTACGAGTTGTTACGAGCTATTGGAAGGGTTTAGGTGTGGCGCTAGAAGATTGAGGCCATCGCTCAAGCTCTCAACAAAGCACTGTACAAGATGGTGGTGTTTCCATAGCATGCTTCGGGTGTCTTTCCTTTGCACGGATTTGGTACTCTTGTCCTCGTTGGCACGTCATTAACCGGAAATCTCTTTATTGCTCGGTTGGGCAATCCTTTGCAGCCTTACATGGACTGAAGGTACCCTAAAAAAGATGGGATTTTCCGGAGGAAAATGCACCATTACATCGGCCCCAAGTTTCCTATAATTGTTTGGAGGAGCATTCTGAAGAGTTGCGATGAATGGTCTGGCTACCACGTTTGCCTGATATGAACCGAATACATCACTTTTTTTGACGAGGTGGAAATTTTCATTCGCACCCAAGATCCTGCACATACAATTATCAGGAAACTCTGGGCATTTATTCCAATTGCATAGCTCATCATCGCTTCAGAATTCTTCGGGCCACTTGTGGAATTCATGCCACGCGCGTGTTGTGCAGTTCGCCATGCAAGAGGAGGTCCTACAGGAAACTGGATACCAATCCCATGACTTTTGACATTTCAGTGTACACCGATGAGCCTTTACATTATGACCACCACCGCCTAGGAAAATGAGCGACTGGAGACCGAACGGTGGTGTTGTTGACGTTCACATATAAGTACATATACAAACCGAGGACTTCCGTTTGGTTAGCAGAGTGTTCGGAGTCAGAATAAGAAATTCTGCCGATTTGTCAGAGTTTGATAAGGGACAAATCTTGATAACACGGTTCCTCGGAACTACGATCTCAGAAACGGCGCTGCTTGTTGGTTGTTTACGTGCTACTGTTGTGAGCACGCATAAAAAGTGGTGCACAGATGACCAAATGATAAACCATCGTACAGCCGTGTGGCGTCCGCAGGTCATTGATGCCAGAGGGGAGGAAGCTGTCGCGCATCGTTCACAGACACCGCAAGCCCACAGTACCACAAATCACCCGCAGCTAGAACAGTGGCAACCAGGGGGCTGTGTCACAGAACAGAATTCATAACAGCCATCTGCGCATCCGCCTGTGTAGGCGCAGGCCCATCCGAGTACCCATACTCACTGCACTTCACCGCCAACCATGCAAGAAATGAGCCCAAGATAATCGAGATTGGACCGTAGGCGATTGGATGAAAGTGGCCTGGTCTGACGAATCAATATTCCTTCTACATCCCGTAGGTGGTCGAGCACAGATACGCCGATTATCAACAGAGGCGATTGCACCTGAATGAATTATTCGGAGGAAATGGGCAGGCGGTGGAGTTGTTATGCTCAGCGCGACATTTTCTGGGGATACTATAGGCCCCTTTATCCCAATAGCAAAATCTCTGACAGCTGTCAGGCAGCTGAACATCGTCGCGTACCGGGTTCACCAATTCATGGCAACTGTGGTTCCTTCTGGTGATGACCATTACCAACAGCATAATGCGCCATGCCACACTGCAAGAATCGGCAAGAAATAGTTCGAGGAACATGTCGGTGGTTTTCTGTAAATGTCCTTGCCTCCAAAGTCGCCTGACGTGAACCCAATCGAACATTGTTGTTCGATTTAGAAAAGCCAGTTTGCGCTAAATCACCACCACCCCGAAATCTATGGGAACTGGAAACGTGCTGCTGACGTTATTGTACCAGATATCTCAGGATACCTATCGCCACCTCATCGAATCGATGACTCACCTAGTGGCCGCTGTTTTGTGAGCTAATGGGGGTCCTACAGTTTATTTAAGTGTTCGGTCATAATGTGTATATTATCTGTGTATATTATTATTTGTAAAGCCTGATTTCTTTTGCCGACAATTTGAATTTAAATAAATCAGTTAGGAACGCCGTGTATTTAAATTTCATTTTTTGATACATTTTTTGCATATTTTTACAGATCTTAAGGGCATCACCTAGAAAACCTTATAACCGCGGTTTCGCTGTACGTTCGCTGTCATTTCTAAGGCACCTAGCTATTGTTTTTGCCGTATTAATAGGAAATCAGTCCGACCAGGTTTGTGTCAATCCGTTTCTGAAATGACCACTTTGAATAACAAAGCTGAAGAATAACCAAAGTGTTCTGATAATCACAGAGACTATTTCCACAGGCATACAGCTGACGCTTTAGCCACTTAATATATTCATTTTGGCTCATGTTAGTCCATTTTGTGACCCCTGAGTTATTTCAGGATTGCGGTCGTCGATGTAAAGGCGTCTGGTAACAAACAACCTGCTGACTCCAGTATCAGATATCAGTGCAAAATATGTAGTAATTGAAAATGAGCTACAGTTCTGGAGTAGCTTCTGTTCAATTGAATACCAATACACCTATTCATCAGAAAATATCACGATATTTCCACCTAGATTATACGTAGGCGGAATATTTGCAAAATAACACATTTTACACAAGGTCATTTCATTACATCTGCAGCTTTTTCAATTCCTTCGAAGTTTGAAGCGAAAAAAAAGTCGCACACTATCATTGTGAATTTCTCTGTTTATCTGTTAATATATATAGCCGAAGGGGCCGAAGAAATGTTAATTCACTTCAGATTAGAACTAAATGCCACAGAAAGTTTTTTATTAGTTCGTATACTTGAAGATAAAAAAAACATAAAAATCATTTTTAGACTATTTGGCAGAACACCAAACTCAATTGCAACAACAAGATGATTGACGGGAATCATTCTTTTGCTTCCAATACATGAATTCAATATTTGTAATAAATTACTAAAAATTGTGTATAAAGTATTATTTTCAAATTTTAAAAACAAAGTTGGGTTCTCAAATTACACATCATCTCAGGTTCATGCGCATTTCATTTCCACAAAATTTTGAACATCCTATGAATAACCTATAAACAAAAGAAAATTCAATGACATTTTATTGAACGATGTTATTTCGGCGTATAATTTGGTAATTTTATTGTTTTCCAATGATAAAAGTATGTGTATATAATAGACCAAATGCACTAAGCCTTAAAGCCGAATTTTAGAGGTTTCATATATTTTTTAGAAAAGCAACAGAACAGTTCCATTATATTGGATCTCCTAAGTGTTCGGGTTTTTTGTTGTTAGGATTGACTTCCTATCAACATTTCTTGAAAACAAATAGTTATTTTAACATGAAGCATAAGTATAATGCTAAAAGTCAATTTAATAAAGGGATTTTTTCGTCATGACATTATGACAATTTAGTATTTTTTCGCTTGCAGAAACTGTGAAGAGCCATGGCTGCTCATGATAAATTAAGAGAAGAAAAGCAGCACATTTTAAGTGAGACGACTAAAATTAGGGTGTCCTATTTAGAAATTTCAAATATTAAACAATTTGATACTTGTCCCCTGGAAGACACATTCAGCACCCAGAGCTAGACATGGACATTAAAAAAAACAAATCTGTATAGTTCCATAGGAAAAAAGGAATTTTTAGAGATATCTATTAAGATGAGACAACTTTTAGTAATATGATTATTTAAGGTCTCCTACAGTTGTATTTTTCCATGGAAATTTTGATATGTTAATTGAATAACTACACGGAAAAATGCGTCTGTTGAGCAGTTCTTTTTTTAAACAGCGTACACCTGATTTTTATTGTTTGACTAACAAAAGGTTAATTCAGTTTCAAATTTGCACAATGGTACGACCAATGGGGAAAACTCGAATCTGCAACTTCAGAGGTTATTTCTAAAAATGATGCGTAACTTGTGCACTGTAATATTCGATACCAATTTCTTCGGCAGCTCAAAAGGTTATGGGTGTGCGATATTAAATTAACAGCAGTATATAAAACAGCTGAACATACACTTCGATTCATATTATTCGATGTATCAGCAGCGTTAAGTAAGACACCACAGCAAAATTATGATTTCATACTGTTAGGTTTCGGAAAAGTGCTTCATAATCACACCAAACTAATGTTCACACATTCTTCGCTAGCCCTCAATACCTATACGTTTAGTGACAATACTTTTTGGAATTCATGAGCGGTTTGTTCACAGTTACCTCACGACAAACTTGCATTTGTTCTAAGGTAAGATTGTCAAGAAATTAAGACTATCAAGAAATAAATTTTAAGGCAATCCTTTAAGGCTCAAGAATAACGCTCTGACGTCAGGCGAAGGCAATTGTTCACAGTCAGTAGTTTCGCTGCAGTCAGTCATTTCCTAAAATAGCGACTGATATCGAGCGCTCACGGGTTGTGTCGTTGCCGGGACCGATTGGGTGCAGCTTTGTTCTTTTGAATGATCGGAACTGGATTCAGAGAGCAGTAATTAAGGGAAGAGTAAAGATGGTCGTACAGGATTTCAAAAGCTAGAACCAGTGATAGAAGACTCAAAAGGTACCAAGGGACCATGCCGAACCACATGAAAGCTGCCATAACAGTTACACCGCTTCCACCTGCCGGTAGTACCCCAAAATGGCATGTGGGGTCCATAGCTTCGTGGGGTTTACCCCACACACGCTGCCTGCCATCTGCACGATACAGTGTGAAACAGGATTCGTCACACTATGTCAGGCGTTTCCAATCCTCCATGGTCCTGTTTCGATGGGAATTCGCACACTGTAGGAAAATCATGCAATGCTGTGTCGTTAGCATCTGGACACGATGTGGTCGTCGACTGCCCCAGCAAATTTGTTACATCTGTCGATGGATTACCTTTGGTCATAGGCTTGTTGATGTTCCTTTATTAAATTGTGACGCGATTTATTGCAAACAAACCTTCCGATTCGTCTGTAAGATGCGGGCCAACTGTTGGCGCCCTCGATCATCCAATACACTTTTACGGCCATATTTCTTCTTTTTTTTTTTTTTTTTTTTTTTTTGATTGTAGGTTTAACGACCACCGTGAGCAACTCAATGGGCTATAAGCAGTCTCCCGTCCCTAATTTAGGGTCACTGGTTCCAGGGAAGGGAGAGAGCCAGTGCCGTAAGACAAACACAACATCCATGCCTGACCGGGATTCGAACCCGGACCCCTTACGGACGAATGAACAGAGGCCAACGCCTTAGACCACTGCGCCACCGGGGCGGCGGCCATATTTCATTCGACTGTTAATGGTTTCGCCATATTTCGCGTACTTCTAGTACACACTTGCAACGGTTTGTTAAGGAATGCTAGCAGTTTCGCTGATTGAACATCCGGCCCTCCTGGCTTCCACGACTTGACTTCGATCAAACTCACTTAAGTCTTGTCTTCTACCGATGCTGGCGCTTGACGGAATGTATTCCTGTGCATACCCATCCACTATATTTATAGTTCCAACCGATTTTCCTACACACCGCGATTTGCTGCTGTCCTTCTGTTTTGAGTATTTTCAAAGGGGTGTACGTTATATTTTTCCTTTCAGTGTACACAGTCAACGGTACGACCATCAGCTGTGAGATCTCCTTGCTTGTTTTTAACAGGTTAAAACAAAGAATTAACCGCTTGTATGGAAAAAAGGCAATGATTCAGCAACACCACACTGCCAAAAATCATGTCAGTGCTTTCACTTCAGAGGCCATACTGAAAATCAGGTTTAGCGTCCTTAAACACCCTACTTACAGCACATATTTCACGCCATCAGAATTCTGAATTATTATTATTATTGTTATTATTATTATTATTATTATCTTCTTTATTCGAAATATACGAATCACAGCCTCTGACAAACAAAATAAACAGCAAATTATCATTGACTGGTATTGTTAATCTGATACGAGTTTCCACCGGAGACCTAGGTACCAGTCAAGAATCAAGGTAAAATATATGATGTCCCAAGTAAAGCTGTCTTCTGTAGTTCTGTAGGTGGCATATAAGAAAGATGCAATTTTTCAAAATGATTCATAAAATTTTTTGACATTGTTCCAAGTGCCCCAAAGACAATGGGGACTACCGTTGTGTATTTAGTCCATAACCGGCTAACTTTTATGGACAGGTCTCTATATTTAGCCATTTTTTCCAATTCTTTTTCATTGACTCTGGCATCTCCAGGGATCGCTATATCAATCGGCCAGACTTTCCGATTTTCTATGACTGTTATGTCTGGTGTATTATGTTCTATGTGTCGATCGGTTTGAATTCTGAAATCCCACAAGATCTTGTCCTCATTATTTTCTATGACTTCCTCAGCCTTGAGTTCCCATGAGTTTTTCAAAGCTGGCAGATTGTGCTTCCTGCATAATGAGCAATGAATCAATTGTGCAATCCTGTCATGACTAAATTTGTAATCTGTCTGCGCAATTTTGCTACATTCATACACTGACGGAAAAAAAATCCCAACACCACGAAAAAATAGTTGTAGGGTAATGAAATGGCGGCAATACATTTGTATAGGTAACATATTTAATCGATTAAGGTTTCAAGATCACAGCTTATTGTAAGCGCGGGAAGAGCCATTTTAAATGTGACATGCTGGTACATTAATAACCGGTGTAACCGCCAGAATGTTGAATGCAAGCACGCGTACAGGTTCTGGATGTCAGTTTGTGGGATGGAGTTCCATGCCTGTTGCACTTGGTCGGTCAATACAGGGACGGTTAATACTGGTTGGTGGTGACGCCGGAGATGTCGTCCAATGATGTCCCATACGTGTTCGATTGGTGAACGTCCTGGTGATCTAGCAGGCCACGGCAACATGTCGACACTCTGTAGAGCATGTTGGGTTACAACAGCGGTATATGGCGAGCGTTATCCTGTTGGAAAACACCCCCGAAATGCTGTTCATGAATGGCAGCACAACAGGTTGAATAATCAGACGGACGTACAACTGTGCCGTCAGGGTGCGTGCGATAACCATTAGAGTGCTCCTGCTGTCATAGGAAATTGCTTTCCAGACCATAACTCCAGGTGTAGTTAAAGTGTGTCTCGGCCGCAGACAGGTTGGTTGCAGGCGCTCATCTGGCCTCCTTCTAACCAACATACGGCCATCACTGGCACCCAGGCAGAACCGGTTTTCATCAGAAAACACAACAGATCTCCTCTCCGTCCTCCAATGAGCTCTAGCTTGACACCACTGACGTCGCAAACGGCAGTGGTTTGAAGTAAGTGGAATGCACGCTGCAGGGCGTCGGGCTCGGAGCTGTCCTTTAAATAACCGATTTGTAACAGTTCGTTGTGTCACTGTGGTGGCAACTGCAGCTCGAATTGCTGCCGCAGATGCGGTACGATGCGCCACGGCCATACGCCGTACACGGCGGTCTTCCCTCTCAGTCGTGCCACTTGCCGGCCGGAACCCGGTCTTCTTGGGCAGTACCTTCCCTTGACCACTGCTGCCAACAATCATGCACAGTGGCTATATTCCTGCCAAGTCGTTCTGCAATATTTGCGGAAAGAAAATCCACCTTCTCGTAGCCCTATTACACGACCTCGTTCAAACTCCGTGAGCTGTTGATAATGGCTTCTTCGTCTTCTTAAAAGCATTCTTGACTAACATCAACACCCTACGTCGAATCTCAACGATAACTAACACTTACGAACGTTACAGTGCATATTTACAGCAAACCTGCTTTGCATGTTCCGAGGGGCGCTACTAGCGCCACACGTATGCCCCGAGCGCGAAATTTGCTTAGACGTCATCTTACAGATGTACTCTCACTGCCTATTAACTGTCGTTTATCTAACACAACCCCTTCTTGGTGTTGGGATTTTTTTCCGTCAGTGTATATTAGATGAGACACAGTTTCATCTTTTTTCTTGACAAAATCGACACTTTGGATTATCACTGACTTTCTGGATTTTAGCCTTCATAACATTTGTTTGCAATGCCTGTTCTTGTGCAGCAAAAATCAGACCTTCTGTTTCTTTCTTGATGGGACCCGATTTCAGCCATGCCCAAGTCAAGTTGTTTTCACTTTTCCCATCAATATTCTTCAGAAATTGTCTATGCAGTGGTTTGTTCTTCCAGCAGTCTAATCTGCTTTCAAACTGTTTCTTCTTGTTTTCAGCCTTGTTTTCTGTTGTTTTTAAAATATTTTCATTATTCACTGCCTGAAGTAGCTTTTCTCTGCTCCTGTTGACATTATCATTCAGGCTTCTTTTTTCTTCCTCTACTACCTGTTGTACTTGTAGTAGTCCTCTGCCTCCAATCTTCCGAGGTAAATACAATCTGTCAACATCACTTTTTGGATGGAGTGCATGATGCATGTTCTATAACTTTCGAGTTTTCCGATCCAGTATTTCTAATTCACTTTGGGTCCAATAATTTATTCCATTTGGGTAATAATAATAATTATTATTATTATTAATATTATTTTTATTAATATTATTACTATTATTATTATTATTTTCTTTATTCGAAATATACGAATCACAGCCTCTGACAAACAAAAGAAACAGCAAATTATCATTGACTGGTATTGTTGAACTGATACGATTTTCCACCGGAGACCTAGGTATCAGTCAAGAATCGGCGTAAAATATATTCTGATATGCCACCTACAGAACTACAGAAGACAGCTTCCCAAGTAAAGCTGTCTTCTGTAGTTCTGTAGGTGGCATATCAGAAAGATGCAATTTTTCAAAATGATTCATAAAAATTTTTGACATTGTTCCAAGTGTCCCGATGACAATGGGGATTACCGTTGTGTGTTTAGTCCATAACTGGGTAACTTCTATGGCCAAGTCTCTATATTTAGTCATTTTTTCCAATTCTTTTTCATTGACTCTGGCATCTCCAGGGATCGCTATATCAATCAGCCAGACTTTCCGATTTTCTATGACTGTTATGTCTGGTGTATTATGTTCTATGTGTCGATCTGTTTGAATTCTGAAATCCCACAAGATCTTGACTTCATTATTTTCTATGACTTTCTCAGCCTTGTGTTCCCATGAGTTTTTCGATGCTGGCAGATTGTGCTTTCTGCACAATGACCAATGAATCAATTGTGCAACCCTGTCATGTCTAACTTTGTAATCTGTCTGTGCAATTTTGCTACATTCACATATTAGATGAGACACAGTTTCATCTTTTTCTTGACAAAGTCGACACTTTGGATTATCACTGACTTTCTGGATTTTAGCCTTCATAACATTTGTTTGCAATGCCTGTTCTTGTGCAGCAAAAATCAGACCTTCTGTTTCTTTCTTGATGGGACCCGATTTCAGCCATGCCCAAGTCAAGTTGTTGTCACTTTTCCCATCAATATTCTTTAGAAATTGTCCATGCAGTGGCTTGTTCTTCCAGCCGTCTAATCTGCTTTCAAACTGTTTCCTCTTGTATTCAGCCTTGTTTTCTGTTGTTTTAAAGATATTTTCATTACTCACTGCTTGAAGTAGCTTTTCTCTGCTTCTGTTGACGTAATCATTCAGGCTTCTTTTTTCTTCCTCTACTACCTGTTGTACTTGTAGTAGCCATCTGCCTCCAATCTTCCGAGGTAAATACAATCTGTCAACATCACGTTTTGGATGGAGTGCGCGATGCATGTTCAATAACTTTCTAGTTTTTCGATCCAGTATTTCTAATTAACTTTGGGTCCAATCAATTATTCCAGCTGGGTATCTAATTACTGGAATGGCCCATGCATTTATGGCTTTGATTGTATTTCCACCATTTAGTTTTGATTTCAATATTTTTCTTACTCTCTTGATATACTCACTCTGAGTCAGACCTTTGACTTTTGTATGTAAGATGTTATCTGAGTCAAGAATTCCAAGGTATTTATAATTTTCATTATCTGACTATGATTTCATTATATTTCCATTTTCTAGTTCTATTCCATCTATATTCTGGACTTTTCCGCGTCGCATGGATAGTACTGCACTTTTTTCCAGTCCACATTCCATCTGTATATCATCACTAAATATTTGTACTCTATGCAGCAATGTTCCAAGTTCGGCGGAACTTTTTGTATACAATTTCAGGTCATCCATGTACAGCAGATGATTTATTTTTCCATGTTGGTCTGAAATGTGGTAGCCCATTTTTGTTTTTTTCAAAATCATTGACAATGGAATTAAAGAGATATTAAACAATAAAGGCGACAAAGAATCCCCTTGAAATATGCCTCTCTTGATATTTACTTCTCCGAGTTCTTCACCATATGCAAGTAACACTGTTTTCCAGTTTTTCATATTTTCTTTGAGGAATCGGCAGATGTTTTTGCTAACTCCAAATAGTTCCAAACAAGTGTTAATCCAGCTGTGGGGCAGTGAGTCAAAGGCCTTTTTATAATCTATCCATGCCATATTCAAATTCGTTTTTCTTCTTTTGGAGTTTTTTAGTACCATTTTGTCAATTAGCAGCAGGTCTTTTGTGCCTCTTGACCTTTTGAAGTTCCCCCTCTGTTCTATTGGGTACAAATTGTTTCCCCATAAGTAGTCATATATTGATCTTGCTAGTACTCTTATGAAAATTTAAATGTTGTTGGGAGGCATGTAATTGGACGATAGTTAGTAGGTTTCTGGCCTTTTTCTTGATCTTTCATTATAAGGAATGTGCGACCTGTTGTCATCCAATCTTCTGTGGCAGAATTCAGTAGCATTATATTGAATTGCATAGCTATTCGTTGATGAAGACTTGTAAGATACTTCAACCAAAATCCATGCAATTCATCTGGCCCAGGAGCGCTCCAGGCTTTAACATTCTTAACTTGCTGTGTAATCATATCAGTTGTTATCATCAGATTATCCATGTGTATTCCTTTCAAATCTTTACGAACATCTTTGATCCACAAGGCATTTTTATTATGTTCAACTGGGCTTTCCCAAATTCCTTTCCATAATGTCAAAGCATCTTTCTTGCATGGGCTGATGTTTATTTGGATTGCCTTTTGTCTCAATGATTTATAAAATACTTGTTGCCGATTCTGAAATTGCGCATTTTCTTTGTACTGTTTTATGCGTCCGTCATATATTTCAATTTTCTTTGCAGTAGCTGTTACTCGTTGTTTTATTTCTTCCATAATTTCAACAATTCTTTTTCTTTCCAGGTCGTATTTTTTGCAGAGTCCATCTTTTTATTTTTCTACTTTTAAGCTTCCCATCTTTCAGGCATTTTAAGTTACTTATGTCACTACGGAGTTTATTTATTCCACTGTCTGAATGCTTTTCTTTCCAAATTTGCATCATTCTTTTTTGAAAACCGCGGGCTGATGGATTTGCCTGGTAAAAGCATTTCATGATTTCTCGATTTTCAGCAACTGTCCAAGTTTTACGTTTCTTTTGTTCCAGTAGCATTGCAGCAGCCTGTCCTGGTTCCTCAAAAGGATCTGCTGAGCCCTGAAGCCCATTTGTCGACAGGTGTCCAGGAACCAAAGCACCTGACGCGGTCCTTGTTGACCCGGGCGACGACCGATCCGGTATAGAATTATTTTTCTTTCGTCTCATCATGATTGATGGTTGTTGGGGACTCTTAGTCTGGCTCCTCAGTCAAGATCTGTCTTGCTTGGGTGGCCCTGCTGGTAGCTATGCTACCGCCAGCAGAGCTCTCAACCTCATCCGGACACACAAGCCCCACCACCACGACAACGTGGCACCCTCGGTGAGGATTATTATTATTACTATTATTATTATTATTACTATTTTGGCTCCCAAGGGACATCTGAGAGGAATTCAGTTCACCTGTGATGAGGACGAGAACGAGGTTCCGAGAACCTGAAGATTCTTATTCAAATGGATTTAAAATAATCTTTAATGTTAGTTAACAAGTTCCTAAATTTAGTTTTCTTTCTTCATAAATCACTCAAAAAGGAAAACAGTGATCAAACGGTGCTAAATGCTATTATGTGAATTTATTTTAGTTATGTAAACGTCGAAAATTGAAATACTTCTGTTTTATGGAGCGTATCCGCCAACGCGAACTATCCGCTTCATATTTGAACAAAGTTTAACCAGATATTTCCACATAAAACTTCCAAGACTATGCAAGCAGCTTAGCAGTCCAAAAGGCACTGCGTTCAATGTCGATGCTACCTTCCCTTTTTTATCTGGGGGTTTGAGGACCACTGCGAACAACACGATGGGCTATAAACAGTCGTATGTCACTAATTTTGGGCCACATGTTCCAGGAAAGTGGAAGAACCAATGCCGTAAGTCACGCACATCCATACCACACCGGGATTCAAAACTGGATCCAACATATGCATCCATGAAAAGAAGATTTCTAATATGCCATGGTTACCGAGAAGACACATCGGTGTACCAAGTCGATAAAAAGCACAGGTTTCATACAGTGATCAAATTATTTTTCGCTGAACCAACCATCGGAATATAAAATAAATAATCCTCGAACGCGAGTTGAAAAAAAAAATTCAAAAAGAATAAACTTCTATTTTTAGTAGCTGCTGTTTTGTTATTTGAAAGTCACATTGATGACAAATTGCTACTTTTTCAGCTCTCCAAAAAGTAAATCTTGTAACCAGGGGAATTTCCAAATTATAAACTTGGCGATTGTAACATCCCAATAATTATAATGTTCCTGAAAAGAAGATTTGTGTGGACTAAAGAGGAAAATATGAATAGGTATCTATGCATTCGGAAGATAATTTAAAGCGTTTTTTTATTTGCGTAATGGTATTTAATCAAAAAGAAGAAACATAATTTATGTTGTGTGAAACATTAAAAGCACTGATCTGCGCTCCGCTAGCAACAATATACAGGCTTATTTACCTGTAAAATGAATGCGAAGAGAACACTCCAATTAATGTTTCTTTATGTCATTTTCCGAAGATGTGTTTTGTAGTTGTTATTGATCTTAACAATTCGTGGACACTATTCTTTCTTCTAAATAATTATGATCACAGATGCTACACAATTATTTGCTGCCTTAGTGGAGCATATATGATCATCACAAAGCAGATCCATACCTGTATCAAATCTCAATATATTTGTACATTTCTCATAAATGTTGCTATACGGTAGATGTGATGCGAAATCTCAATCCGCTTAATTACTCAAAAGTGCAGTATTTACGAAGTGTGCAGTACATTACCTTTAAATTTATTTGAAACCATTTTCTCACATAATTCCTTTAAAGGATTTCCCTATTACCTGTTGGAAATGTAACTATTAAATTTTAATGTGATTAAAATATTGTTAAATCTCAGGGAAGAGTACCCTGTTTGCAGTTTATTAATAACAAATGTAAGAATTTGGTTTCGAATTAACATTGAAAATATCTTAAAAGGTCTGTGAATATGTGTTGAAAGAAAAAAATAGCAAATCACAAGAAAAAATACGTTATATTGGGAAAAGAAGAACATCTCTTTCTGTCTTATAAGCCCTCAAACCCGCAAAATTTCCTTTCATCAAGAAATGACAATCTTATGTAAAACAGCTAAAACTTTAAAACACTTTTACATACATTCTTAGATTAGGTATTAGACAAGTAAGTCGAATATGAATGATTATAAGAAGCTTGCTTATATTCGATACGTCCATGCAGACATTTAATTTAAAAGAAGTATCCTACTCTAGAAACATTCAGGGAAGATCAGAACAAAATACAGGATCAAAAGTATCCGGGCATTTGCTTATCAACAAACTCGAACTAATTGAAAGGAAAATAATATTTAGTTTATCCACTCTTTGATGCTGTACCATCCTTCACTCAACTGCAGATTTTTTCATTAGATTTTGGTACTTCGCTGTGCATTCTGCCACACGAGGTTTAATTCAGGTCGAACTGACCGATATAGGTCACAGTCAATGTGAGGCGGTTTTGACATGGATTACAGAAGCCTGGATTATACTACCTGGAGTACAGTTGACGTTAGACCTTACCTTGAATCTGGTTCATGAGGTCGACTTAATAGCTTTTTGCCGGTCGGTAAAGTTCTTCCACAACTATCTCATTAAAGCATTCATGCACAACTCTTGTTTTGTCGAAAGGAGCATTGATATGTTAGCAAAGGCAATGGTCTTGCTTTTTTTTATTGGAGTTTTAACGACCACCGTGAGCAACTCAATGGGCTATAAGCAGTCGCCCGTCCCTAATTTAGGGTAACTGGTTCCAGTGAAGGGAGAGAGTCAGTGCCGTCGAACAAACACAACATCCATGCCTCACCGGGATTCGAACCCGGACACCTTTCGGACGAATGATCAGAGGTCATCGCTTAGACCACTGCGCCACCAGGGAGGCTTGTCTTGTTTGCAAAGGAATGTATGAAACAGTGATTATATTTCCCATTTTTTTCTTTAATTTCATCTTCGCGTGCGCTCCTTAAAATGTAGAGAAATGCTTTAATGATTATTTGTCTCTTGAACCGCATGATGACGATACATCGGGTTTTGTCTCCAAAGTTTAGGTGCTTAGCACCAGTTAAGAACGAACATTTAATATTCACACCGCACAGAATTGTTAGACCGAATTCTACTTATAACATATTATCCTAAAATACTACTGAAAACAACTTGAGCAATACATTTTCTATTATTGAGTAACACATATAGAGGAATTATTCCAGAGGTGAAGAAAACTGTTAATAATTTTTTAAGATAAGTCTCCACTTATTATAATTACCGAAACAGTAACCTTATTGGAAAGACCTTTAGAATTATTTACAATATGCAATAATTATCCACATACCCAACTAAAAAAATAGGGCTGCTTAAATGATACTTATAAATCTAGATCAAAATTTCCGATGAACGTATCTCAGGTAAAGCAACAAACTGGGAATATGGTGTAATTGAGCACATCCTTATAATAAAAAGCAAAACTAAAGAATATGAATATACACTGGCGGAAACTGAAAACATAACACCAAGAAGGAGACGTCTCATACCAACGAAATTTATACAGCATAATACCGGAATACAGAGGATAACGTTATCAAAACATTATGGCAAAATACAACTGTATTTGCTGGTAAACTGAAAAATAACATTTCTCTGTAACATGGTTAGTACGAGGTTGAACCGCCATGAACTGCGTCACTCTGTGCAATTCTGGCATGGAATCTGTCGTACAGATGTTGGATGTAAGTTTAGAATATTGAGTTCCAAGCATCCTCAACCTGGAGGCGTAAATCGGGGATGGTCGTGGCTAGCCGTGGAGACCGGATAAGTCGTTGTCCAATAGAATCCCACACGTGCTCAATGAGTGACAAATCCGGTGAACGTGCAGGCCATGGAAGTTGTCTCGCACACTAAAGCGCATGTTGTGATGCACGTGCCTTGTGTGGGTGTGCGATATCTTGCTGGAAATAACCACGATGGCCGACCTTACAAATGGAACAACAACGGGCTGAATGATGTTGTTGATGTAGGAGGTGCTGCTTTACGTACCCGGTACTAACACTAGTTGCGTACGGGAGTGAAACTGATCGATCCCCACACCAGGAGACCAGGTGTAGGCCCTGTGTGCCACTGGCGGCTGCAAGAAGGGTGCAGACGCACCCCTGTGCGTCTGCGAACACGCACACGGACATCGGAGGCTCCTAAGCAGAATCTGCTTTGATTGCTGAACACGACAGACCGCCATTGCGTTCTCCAGTGCAGACGTTGGCGACACCACTGCAGCCGTTCCTGTCGGTAGGCTAGAGTCAGAGGTACACACGTCACCTCAGGTGCAGCGGCAGCTCGGATTTGCGTCGCAGTGGATGTTCTGCTTGACAATGCCACTCTTCTAATGCGTGGATCGGTCCTCTCATCAGTCCGTCTGTGACTCCCGGTTCCACGTCTTCTCGTGTGTGTGATGTTCCTCGGACGATCTACGCCACCATCGTATCACCACCGATAATTCCCGTCCAATTCTCTCCGCAATACGACGATACGACCACCTGGCCTCGCGGATTCCGACTAGACGACCTCGCTCAAAGTCCGATAACTGATGAAATCGTACACGTCTCCCATGTCCAGGCATTGCAGCTTCTTCAGGGTCTTCGCAAGTGTCCGTTCGCCGATGATTGATTACATTTGCTTCGCCTTACTCTTTAAATGCCACCGACGATAATTTGCATATTATGCCGTGCTGTGGCGTACGCGCTAACCGGTTGGTCCCGAAATTAACATCACACCTACGAAAGCTCGACTACATTAACATATGTAAATTTCATGATCATCCGGCAAATCCTTCTTGGTGTTCTTTTTTCAGTTTCAGGCAGTGTATATATGTATATATCAACATCATCATACTTATCAACCATTATCAATTCACTGCTGGACGAAAGTTTCCTCAAGTTTCTTCCACAACGGTCTGTCTTGTGCCAGTCTCCTCCATGTCACTCCCGCATACTTTCGAATTTCATCTACCCATCTCCCATGTGGTCTTCCTCTGGGTCTTTTCCTGTCCCGTGGAATACAATCTAAAGTTTCGGCTGTCCATCGATGGTTTGTCATTCTGGCACTATGTCCAGCCCATTGCCATTTCAGGGATTTAACTCTGATCTTCCACTCTTGTTATTTTTCGTATCCACGAGTTCCTGTTCTTCTCTCTCCTGTTTACACCAAGCATGCACCTCTCCATGTTCTTTGAGTTGTCTGCAGCCTTTGTACGTCTCTTTTAGTTAAGGTCCACGCCTCTGCACCATACGTAAGCACTGGAAGGATGCATTAAACAAACACTTTTCTTTTAAGACATAATGGCATATTGCTTTTGAAAATTATGCTGTTTCTTCCAAAAGCACTAAAGGCAAGTTATGTACGCCGATTTATTTCATCATCAATGTGAAATCCCTTGATATCGGCTGTCCAAAATAAACGTACGTGTCTGTTATCTCCAGCTTTTCTCCATCAATCCATAAGTCTTCATTTCTTGTAAGAACATTGAACATCACTTTTGTCTTCCGAAAGTTCATTTCTAATCCCACTTTCCTACTCTAGTCATCAAGTTCCTGGATCATACTCTGCAGCTCTGATGGGGTAGTTGCAAAAATGACTACGTCATCAGTAAAACGAAGGTCGGTTAGATAATCTCCATTAATCTGTATCCCTTTGTTTTCCCAGTTCAGTGATTGAAAGACATTTTTCAATGTGGCATTAAAAAGCTTCGGAGATATGTTGTCACCTTGTCACAATCCCTTTCTAATTTTTATGTGTTTTATATTTTCCAACAGCCGAATCTTTGCATTTGCATTTCCATAGATGTTATTAATAATATTAATGTACGCATCTTCAATACCGCAGGATTTCAGAGCCATTGTAACTGCTGATGGTTTCACTGAATCAAAGGCTTTTTCATAATCGATAAAAGCCATGCACAATGGAAGTTTATATTCCCTCGCTCTCAATACGTGGACATGATCTATTGTGCTGTAGCCACTCCTGAATCCAGCTTGTTCTCTCGGTTGAGCCATGTCCAGTGTTACCTTCAAACGGCGTGAATGAACTTTAGTGAAGATTTTATAAACCACTGATAGGAGGCTGATAAGTCTGTAGTTCCTGAGATACTCAATGTTACCTTTTTATGTAGCAGGATCATTGTAGCGTCGTTCCAATCCTCAGGAATCTTCCCTTCATTAAGACATCGAGTGAAAATTTGGGCGAGTACTGTTTCGATTTCTCCACTTGCTTCTTGTATGATGTCTACAGTAATTCCATCTTTTCCTGGAGCTTTTCCCCGCTTCATGTTCTTCTTTGCATGTGCAACTTCTGCTTGGAGGACTGGAAAAACTCTGGCACTGATACCTTTCATGTTGTCTGGAGTACATGTATTATCTCTTTCTTATAATTTGTAGTAGAAATATTTCACTTTTTTCAAAATTTCGCATCTATTTCTTGTTACAGAACCATCTTCTTTTCTCAGTGGCATAATCTGTTTTCTTCCTTTACTGAGATGTCCCTTTGCTATATTTAGGTTTTGCTTGTTTTCAATAGCTTTCCTCACTAGCTCACAGTTGAATTTCCTTACGTCTTCAGTGATAATTTTTCGTACTGTCTTGCATAGCTCTATATATTCCACGTTGGAAGTCACATCTTCTTTAGTTATCCTCATTTCTCTTCTTTTTTTGCATCAACATTTTGGTTTTTCCTGATAATTTGTTCACATGCAACTTGGCCTTAGACCCAGCTAATTTTGTTGCTGTTTCCATAAGAGCTTTAGTTACTTTTCTGTTAACTTCAGAAATATCCACTTCTTCCGATGTTAGGCCTTCTAAGGCAGATAATCTGTTCTTCAGTTCCAACTTGAAAATAGTATTATGTTTTTTTAAGGTTGGATATGTCAGTACATTTTGTTTATCTTATAAACTTGACTCGTTCGAGTTTAGTGTTGAGGTGCATCTTACATCTCACCAATCTATGGTCACTACCAGTGTTGAACTTGTTTAGCACACTGCAGTCTTCTATGACGAATTTTTTGTTACACATAATAAAATCAATTTCAGTTGTAGTCCCACTTGGATGTCTCCATATCCATTTCCTGTGTGACTTTTTTTTGAAAGAGGAGTTCAAGATGAAAAACCCTTCTGACTCTACAAATTCAACGAGAGCATTTCCACGCTGGTTTCTGTTGCCGTGACCGAATTTACCTACTGAAGTTTCATTCTGTTGCCGTTGCCATATTTTTGCATTGAAATATCCCATAATTATCTTCAAGGGCTGCTTACCTTTATTATTTAGATGACGAATTTCCTCATAAAATTCTTCCATTTCTTCTTCAGGATGACTTGTGGTGGGTGCATAAGTTTAAATACTCTGAGCCTTCTATCTTCTCGAGAGTTGGATAACGAGTCGTGCAGCTTTGTCACAAGAACTTTCAACTTCTACAACTTTATCCTTCAGTTTCTTGTTTATTATAAATCCAACACCACTAGTTCTGCCAGTATCTGTCCCACGATAGTAGAAGAGATGTCCACTTTTCAGTTCAATGAGATTTTGTCCTTTTCTCCTTACCTCACTTAGCCCGACAATGTCCCACTTGATCCTTTGTAATTCCTCTTCCAATTCAAGAAGCCTTGAACCACAAGATAGGAAGCGTCCATTATACGTAGAGAAGGTCAGCATCAGATAGCAGCCAAGTCCGGTCCTCCGGGGATTCTTAGCACCCTCTGCCTTCATGTCGCACTGGCCGCTGCCTTGGCCAGGTACATTCCAGCTACCGGAGACTGAGGGCCAAGATTTAAGTTGTGGAGTCATTTTGGAGGGGTTTGGTCATAAATCACCACGCTGGCCAAGCAGGTTGGTGAGTGTGGTATAGCATTTCCTCTGATACCGATGGTATAGTTATACCGCTATTGGCGGTCGTCAGAGCCCCTTTCGTGGGAACAAGATGCATCACGAGAAGGCGGGGTTGACATTTGTCAAGGAGAATCTGATATTTTACGCATCACCTGGCCTTTCATCCTATATAATGAAAATATTACAGAACAAAAATACAAAAATTTCAAAACAAGTGAAAACTGGAACAGGTTGCCGTCATCAGGAGAGCATCAACCTGTGAGAGTGGGCTTTCTAGAACCAACAAAACGACAAGGCAAGCCAAAATTGTCGATTGGTCTTGCTCCTTAGGCCTCAAACCCATATTCTAATAAGCACAAAAATTACAAGAATCAAATATATAAAACTAAAAAAAGAATTAAAAGCTTACCGGCAGAACAAAACCCGCCATGACAAAAAGTCAAACAAGACTGAACAGAGCTCCCACAAGAATCCTAATATATACACTGATAAAAAACAATATATATACATATATATATATATATAGAGAGAGAGAGAGAGAGAGAGAGAGAGATGGTTTTTATTTGAAAATCCACCAAATGATGTGGATATATTTATAGACAATATTTCTTGTAATGTGTACTAGAATCCTCTGGCATACCTTGTCTTTTTGCATATGTCACACACTCCGTTACGGAAGATGGCACGGAAGCATGATGTGCAGTATACTTCAGGATGAACATCCCACCGAGTATTACAAATGTAGATAGTGTTCGATTATTATTTGAATAGGCAAAAGGAATGATCTGAATGATTTCAAAGTGTTAAGATTGCTGGCGACACACTTGGCTGTGCGCGAATCATTCAAACGTCCGCCATACTGAAATATTCGCACACAAACGCAGATGGACTTAATTTTGAATGGTGCGGTAAACATAATATTTACGGCAAACACATAACGTGTGGTCGAAACAGATGATATACCATACAGTTCAATGGAGAATATTTTCAAGTGTGCAAGCTAAAAGGAAACACGCTTCTACCGCAATCAATAGAGAAATGTACACATTTGTGATAGTGAACACTCTCGAAAACACCAGATATGGGGTAATGAAGCCAACGGACTACGACATATGCGCTCAGTTAGCATTTTCCTTAAATGCACACACAAGTTGAATACACAGGAACGCCGGCTGCTCGAAACGGTTTTCTTGTTAAACAACGCATAACTTTAAAAAGGTACTGGCAGAAAATCTCCGGATGGAACACGTTTGGGCGATGCATAAACCAACACATTTGGAGTCAACTAAATTGCCAAGTTCAAAGAAGCTCAGATAATTGTTTTGGCTACTTCCGATAATCAATGCAACGAAAGGTGTCTCTGACCGTCAAGATCTGCCTAATTTGCATTGTACGCCTCGGTAACTTACTATTTCGCGAATTCGAGTGAGTGTGTCATACGATGAGGGCAAGGAGGTGTAATAACTATTTTTTTCAGTGTGTTTCCTAATACCTTTCCATTCACGAATCTCGTCTCTTCATAATGCTAGACATTCAGTTCTTTCTTGCACTTAATCATGTAATGTATAGTGATACACTGATCTGTATGAATAAAAATATGAAAATCAAATTACCTGCAGTTCTAACCCCAAAAATTCGTGTTTCGTCAGACTCCAACGTATAATATTTTCAGTTACGTACTCTCTATCAAAACGTTCTTAATGCAGTTCAAAGTGAGCCACCAGTTAATGACGAAGTAATGGTCTTGCCATTTTCTTCAAAGTCTAGTTGAAACTTCTAAATAGATTGATCATACAAATGGTGTACGTATTATATGTAATCGTGGCTAATGCACGCGCCCGCGTTTAGCTAGACGGGGCAACCAAAGGAAATACTTATACGTGTTATTTCTGCAAAATATAAGCAAATATGTGGTAGGTGTGTATCTGGAAGCATTGCGTCATCTCATCATGTACGGAATTTATGTCACATCAGAAGTGATGTGGAAGCACAAGTTTTGTTGAGCGTCCTCTATCGTAAGCAAGAATTGGAGAGAAAAGGTGAGAAATCAGTTAAGAACTGAGGTCGCTACGGTAAGAGCAGAAACATTTGCAAAATGAATGCATACGGGACACTCAATCTCTTCTAAGTACATCTGGGAAACATGTATGTTACAAGGGATGTCCAGTAATTTTCATTTATTTATCCATATCAACCTAGATGCAGAAAATAGGGTGGTATTGCGGATCAAAACAGTTCAATCCTTGTGTTTGTGAAATAAAGAAGTTACGGCTTACGTGAAAGTGAGGCCAATTCGCCTATCAGTACTTTAAAGTTTAAAATAACCGTTACTTACAGGTTATTATAATTTCCGTTTCCTTTTTTTGTATATGGTTTTGCAGTTTAACCTTCCCGAAGGTCATTTCGAAGTCCGTACGTTACTTGGAAACATTGGTTCTAGGGATGGTGGGAGTCAGCGGTATTGAAAGAACGAGGACACTTGAGAAAGGTTTGTTTCAATATTGTTCGAGTGCTTGTTATAGTATTGTTTATTTTTCTTCTGTTAACATCTTGAAGCAATGTGATCTGTTTGTTTACAAAAGTGCAAACACAGTTTGCTGTAAATTCGGCATTAAACATGATGTTTACGATTAGAGAATCGATGTCAACCACTACCACACGTTTGCATGAAAAGAATCCCTTCAAGGAAAGCTTTTCAAATTCCTCTATTTCTTTAGCGCAAGCAATGAACGTACCATGCATTGGAAGTTCAATTATAATGAGATTATCATTCATTCTAATAGGCGAAAGGAAAACGCAATCCTTCTGTTTGAATAGTAAACCGATTAATAGAAGCCACGTCCATACAAGTTTTAGCATATTTAGAAACAAATTTCTTGTCAGTTTTTGATAAACTAAGTAGCAAAATTTAAGAACGAAATGCCAAAGGTAAAAAAACGCCGTTAAAAGAAGCAGCACCAAAACACAAATTAACGTAAGACGGAGTCTGGGAGCAGGAGCAACAAAACACGCAATAATGGAAAAGGAAAGTAACCCGTAGGCAGGAGCAGCACCCAAACACAACTTAGCTTACGATGGTGTCTGGGAGAATGAGCAACAACACACACGTAATACTGGAAAAGGAAAAATAACCCGTAAGCAGGATCAGCACCCAAACACAAATTTACTTAGGACGGTGTCTTGGAGCTGGTTCAACAACACCGACGTAATGATGGAAAATGAAAAATAACACCGTAAATAGGAGCAGCACCCAAACACAATTTAACTCAGAATGGTGTTTGGGAGCAGGAGCAACAACACACACGTAATAATAGAAAAGGAAAAATAACCCGTAAACAGGAGCCGCACCCAAACACAAATTAACTTAGGACGGTGTCTTGGAGCAAGTGCAAAAACACACACGTAATAATGGAAAAGGAAAAATTACCCGTAAACAGGAGCAGCACCCATACACAAATTAGCTTACGACGGTGTCTGTGAGCAGGTGAAACAACACATACGTAATAATGGAAAAAGAAAAATAACCCAGTAAATAGGAGGAGCTCCCAGACACAAATTAACGTAAGACGGTGTATGGGAGCAGGATCAACAACACATAAGTAATAATCGAGCACGTTGTATGGATTGCATGATGGTAGAACAAAATGAGCTCACGTGGCTTAGTAGCATCAGTTGAACTGAGGTCATCGGACACGATGTGAGTAACTGTTTTTCTTTTTTTTTTTTGGTTGGAGGTTTAACGACCACCGTGAGCACTGCGCCACCGGGGCGGCGTAACTGTTACCAACGTTCGATTGACATCACTGAAAACAGTATTTGTTGTTTACATTATTAAATTGTTTGAATTATTGAAGAGATTCTATCGCAAGCCACAAAAATTTCAGATTTCTGAGATTCCATCGTTCTCTGCTTCAAGTCTACACTATTCACCGGGCATTTTCTTTATCCAGGAAAGTTAATTTAGTCTTTGTTGTCATTTTTTGCGGTAGCGATTATTGGATAATTGTTGTAATGTGCTAAAAACGTAGAATACATAATATTATTTTAAAATGGTTAAAAATATTTTCACTAAAATGGATAAATTTAGAAATTCTGTTGAAACATAACTTATTACGTTAAATCTAAGTACTTTAACTCGTACAACAATTCGGTTAGTACAGTTATTATTTTCAAATGTAGTTTATCTCATTGAATTTTAGTAAAAGAAAATTATATAACTCAGAAAATATTGCTGAGCCATATTATGAATTTTGGAAGGAGATAATGATGTTTCATGAAACTAGACACCATACAATCTGTGGTAGGAATATATTCTCTTTTTGTAGCAAAATTAATTAAAACAAACATTTATCTATCTTACATCGATCGTAGAAGCATCAACAATATTTCCCTTAGGAAGTATTGCCTTCCAAACCTAATTTGATTTATCAAGTTTTTAGGTGCATTCTTGGGAAAGTGGTAGATTCCGCATTATATAATTTGCACTTAACATACATTTTAACTAATTAATTTCAAAACAGTAAGCATCTTTCTCACTTGTCGATATTTTAAATTCAGAAATACATAATGATTATCCTAATATCGCAATCAATGGAGGTGTTGTGAAATTATTGCTCCTGACGTGTCTCTAATGACATAATGATTTTAATTGGTCGTAAAATTCTGCCAGTAAGAAAATAAATGGAGTTATTTTTCAAAATTCGTCTTTACATTTGTAGCTGCTTCCGCAGATATGTGCGATATTCTTTTTTGTAATTTGATTAATTCAGAATACATCACTGTGTGTTTAGCTTCTGCATGATCTTCAATTTTATTTCAGTTAAATTAGCGTCGGAATGGGGCTGGGAATTTGGGTTTCCTTTTTTAATAATTCAGGTAAATTCAATATGAACATTGAAATCATGGTATTTTTGGAACGATCAACAAGAAATCTAAAGTATGATATTTATGTAAATGGGGGAAGTGTAAACTCTCCTAAATTTTTTGTTGTTATGTAATTTTGAAGTTTGATATGGAGAAGAAATGACTTGTGTGTAAGAACGTCAGGTCACTGCTCCGAAAAGTGCGAAAATGTTGGCCGTAATCCTGTTCAGAGGAATCCGGCTATTGAAAAACCATTAGTTTTAAATAACGCACAGTATAATATTTTTAAAATGCTTTCTTTAAAAATGGTGACAAGGTAATTCTTTACTGTTTTTTAAATATGAAATTGGTGCGTTACGTGAGTTCTTCCACGCCCATGATTTCCAGAACTATCTTTTCCGTAGTTTACATAAATCGTGTATTTCCCGAATGATCAAACTTACGAACATTCATCGCTCAGCCTAAACTTCAGCTACTAAACTCTCTTTAATTTGAAGCACAAAGTGTGTGAGATCATCTGATCAACGTTTGAACCAGTAGATTACTGTAGACATAGCCTATGATTTCGTCTGCGATAAAAAAGCAAAAAGGTTGGAAGATCGAAGAACGAATAAGGTGATAGAGCTTCTCTGCACAGAAAGAACGAAACAGATACCAGGAGATGTTGAAAGGTTCTTGGCCTAACCAACTTCTTGTAATTGTAGCACTATTTTGTTACTGGAGCTCGACAAAATGTTTTTTTTGCATTGTAAAGTGCCGATATTTAGGCTGACAGTTCTGTTTTCTTTTTTGCAGATGTTTGACGTCCTGAACTGAATCATGTCAATGCGAAGTGTTGAATTTTCGAATGTGGAACTCCGGGCTGTCATAAAATTTCTTTTCATGCAGAAAAAAAACTGCCAAAGAAATCTATGAGTGCATCACGCAAACATTAAGTGACAATTGCTCTTCATATTCCATTGTGAAGAAACGTGATGCCAACTTTGAATGTGGGGACTTTGAGACCGAAGGTGCAACAAGATATGGGAGGCCGTCAACAGTGACAACACCCGCAATTGTAGAACGTGTTCGTGATTTTTTTGTCAGACCGGCGAATCTCGGCTAAACCCATAGCTGGGACACTTGGAGATATCCAGTGAACGTGTTGGGTTCATAATTCATGAGCACTTGGATATGCAGGTGTCAGCGAAGTGGTTGCCTAAATGTTTGAACGCTGATGAGAAACGAAGAGGAGTGGGCACTTCCAAATCGGTTTTGTAGCATTTTGATCGATCTGGTGATACTTTTTTGCAGCGACATGTCCCTGTTGATAAAAATTGGTTTCATCGCAATGATACCGAGAAGAAACGGCAGTATCTCCAGTGGTGGCATTCGGGTTCTCTACGGCAAATAAATTCAAGACACAAAGGTCTGCAGGAAAGGTCATGGCAACGGGTTTTTTGGGATATGGAAGACGTTTTGCTGATCATCTCCGAAAGGCCAAACAATAAATGCTGAATACTTTTTCAACGTGCTGTGCCGATTAAAGGAGCCGTTGAAGGGAAAAAGTAAGAAAACTGCAAAAGATGTTCCCCTTTTGCAGGATAATTAGCAGGCTCACAAGGCTGGAGAGACATTGGATTTTTTGAGATTTCTGGGGTGCAAGTGCATAGACAAGCCCATACTCACCAGACCTTGCTATATCGGACTATTTCCTGTCCCCAATTCTAAAAACAAATTGAAAGGGAAGCATTTCTTGAATGATTCGTAGGTGATATCAGCAGCAAAGCAGTATTTGAGTGATCAGACTACAAAATCTTTCTGTAACGTAAAGCAACTGTAGAAATGGTGTGCGAAGTGTGCTGAACGTCAGGGTTAATACGTCGAATAGTGTGTAAGTTTCATGGCTCTAGTCCATTTCCTTCTTGTTGTGGTGGATAACTTATCAGCATCCCCTGCTAAAATATACACTGAAGTTCCAGAAAAACTGGTACAGACGAGCTTCCGCAAAATACATAGCAACGTCACCTATGCGCGCACTCGTTTGCGTCGTCCAGTGCGTATGTAAAGCGATAGACATCCTTGCCAGCTGCCAGAGCTGTTTTCGGCATGATAACGACAAGTAATAACGATTTCAGCGATTTTCAACGCGGTATCATAGTTGGCGCTCGTGAGATTGGCCATAGTATTACGGAGGTAGAAACGAAGTGCGGATTTTCACGAACGACAATTGCAAAAGTGTACCGTGACTACAAGCATTTCGGCTAAACCTTCAACCTACGATACCAGTGTGGCCGTAAAAAAACATTGGGTGAACGTGATCATCGTCGGCTGTCAAGAATCGTATCACGCGGTAGGCGTGGAACCCTCTCGCAGGTATCATCGGAATTTAATGCTGGAGCCTCAACAAACATCAGCGTACGGACTGTGTAAAGTACCTTGTACGATATGGGCTTTGGGAGCTGACGCCCAACTCGAGTCCCCTTGATGGGTGCACGACACACAGCTATGCGCCTCGCTTGGGTACGGTAACACTTCCACTGGACACTTGATGACGGGAAAAAAGTAGCCTGGTCTGACGAGTCGCGTTTCCAACTGTATCGGGAAGATGGAAGGATTCGTGTGTGGCGCAAACCCCATGAAGCCATGGGTCCCGCCTTTCAACAGAAAATTGTACCGGCTGGTGGGGGGTCCATAATAGTATGGGGTGTGTTTAGCTGGACTTCACTGGGAACCCTGCTACGTTTACAAACGTCTGTGACCGGCCAAAGCTATGTGAGCATCCTGTCTGACAAGGTACACCCGTTCATGTCCTGCATTCATGATAATGTGTTGGGCCTGTTCTAACAGGACAATGCACCTCCACACAAATGTCGGTACGCCACATTATGATTAGAAGAGAATTCATCTAAGTTTGTGGTGTTGCCATTTCCACCCAAGTCTCCAGATCTGAACGTGACAGAACACATTTGGGATGCCAATGAACGTGCTATCGAACACAGGAATCCGAGACTTCGGAATACACCCGAATTGTGGAACGCTCTGCAGTCCTGCGTTCCCGTGGGGGCATACCAAGTATTAGACTGGGGTACCAGTTTTTCTGGCATTTCAGTGCATGTCATAAAAATATAGAAGTCATGCTTCAGTTTTAGCCCACAGGTAATAATCTTAGTCGATGCCCTTGTATTTTGTGGTGGGTACAAGAAGATAAATTGCGGGTGACTTACCGTGACATTATGACTTTACTGGCACAACTTAGAATACACCTGCATTCTTCTTCAAGATTGAGACATTTAAGAAATCTTAAAAATAGGTATTATTTTCTAGCCATTAATTTACGCGTACAATGTTGAAAACTACTGAAGTAATATCGGCACCGTTCCAAAGGCACCGAGAAAGATTCAATAACAATAAAGAAGGCGGTTTACATGGCCGAAACGTTTCCATATCACGAGTCTGAGCAATTTTGTGATAAAAAACAAAGATCTGGACTGAAGAATCCATTTGCGTTCCCTTGAAAACATAGTGGTTTCTTCGAAATGTCTTCCTTAATTTTTGAATTTTTTTAGTCTTGAGTACGAAATCATACATTCCTACACTTATCCACAGAAAAGGCAATTTCAGCCGAGGTGAGGCTGAGACAGGTCAGAACAAGAATACTGTTGAGGCGTGGATGGTGTGTTTGCCTTACGATCTTGTCTCTCGCCTTTTTTTAACAACTTTCCTTGAATTAATGACGTGTGACAGCATATAACACGTCGAGTTGCTCGTGGTACAATGAGCCAGCCCTTTCCCCCAAAAAATTACATTCAAGGAGAACTTGTAGGCATGGTATATGTGAGCTCTTATGTTTCCTTATAGTTCTTCTTTTGGTCGTAATAAAATATTCCTTGCAAAGGAACACTCTGCTATTCTTATATTCTTCTCGTTTCGAAGAATAATTATACCATTTGAAAGCATGTGACAAAAATGTTTTCCGATTTCAATATTTACAAATGCTATACACAAGCATTAATCCCAAACCTACACTTACGGACGTATGCTTATATCTACGGATTTTGTTTAACAATTTGAGGGTGTACTTCCAACTGTCTCTCTCCTTTAATGTTTTTTTATTTATTGTAATTGCGCATCGCCCGATAGATGGCAGTACGTTCGCTCTTTCATTGCCGCCATTAGTAACCTTTGGTTTACTGTGTTTTTTGAACAAGTGTTTTGTAGCGGGAGTCATTAAGTACTTCCTTGTTCCTGACGGAAGTTTTACTCTGCTGTTAGATGTGGAATTAGAAGAGATTATCAAATGAAATTGTTAGGTCTGAGGCCACCTGTATTTCCTGGTGTCAACGACATGGATTGCTGCCTTCTTCCAGAGACGTTCAGAGAGTCACCCAATGACTCTCAGAGTGGATACGGCTCATCGATTTGTACAGTTCAGGTGTTGGAAGAAGCACGTTTCAGGGAATGATGAGCTGTAATCCCCTACCGTTGGGAAGTGGTTCTGCAAAGCTTAGGTTCGTCTTGACATACGAATTTAAATTCACGTTATCTATCGATTTATTCTGCCAGATAGGCTCCTTTCGATTCATTAGGAAACAAATCTTTTAGATTATAACAAATGTTTCCTTATATTATTCGACGCAAATAGATTATAAATTCTGAATATGTTTGTTTCTGAAAGATGTTTCATGGGTGACCACTAAGTGTTACAAGAAAATTCAGAATTTATAATCCGTTTGCTTTGAATATTCTTTCGATTTCCCATGTTCGTATTATGAAGAATATTTCTTCCTTCATTGATTTGTAAGTGTTTCGGTGTAGGGAAGGTTAGAATACACAAGTGCCATTTCAAAGTCCAGCCAATAATAGTCACGAAACATGTTTATTGCACAACACATTTGCAGCAAATTTTATAATAGCCGAAAGATGGCAACACTTCAATGCTTAGTGGGAAATCGCTGAATAATGTGCATCCGTTTGAAATTTAACCACACCAGTCATTTTATTTCTCATTTGTCGATTACTTAAAGCATGAACTTATGCAAAGTGCAAAAAGTAACTTAAACGCGTCAGTGGAAGATCACCTAACATGTACACAAATCCCGTGTTCATTTGTCTCTCCGTTCGCTGGTAATTTTATTAACATTGTTTTTGTTTCATTGTCTCATAATTAGAAAGTTCACTTCAGTTTTCTGTCTGCTATGCAGATTTATATTTCACTGTCATTTCATTGTTTTCATATTACTATTACTGTTATTGTGTAACTGAATTTCTTATCGCACTTACACGTATATGCGTATGACGGAAATATGAACGCATGGTGACTGGGCAGATTCAGAAAACGATGATCCTAGTTAGCTTAAAGAGATTGGTGTAGAATACATACTAGAAACACGAGTCAGCGTTTTTTTCTCAAAAATGACTTTAAATAAGAACTCTCGTCACATTGGTCGTAATATTAGAAATGAATTTAATACTGAAATTAAAGCTTAGTTTGACGTGATCTGAGTACAAGTTGTTGAATACTATACTACATAACAGCAATTTATCCTCGTAGTTGAAATAGAAAGTAATACATGCTAGTAACTAGTAACGAAATTCTTATCGTATTTTTGAGATCCAAGCTATGTTAAAATTATATCGGAAAAGTGACTTCCTGCTTTAAGAAGTGGTAAAAAAATAACATTCTTTCTACATGAATATGCTATGCTTGGAACGGAATAAATCTGTAGTACTCTTGTTTAATTATATATGCATTTTAAATACGATTTCTATTTTTTTATTTCTTATATATTATTTACGTGTATAAGGAAATGTATTTATTTAAGCAAAATTTATACATCCTATTTGATCCGGATATATATAAAAACATCTTTTTTATTAATAATTTTGAAAAGCTTGGTATACACAAAATGACATTCTTTTTGTATTCAAATTTTAATTTTTTTTCCTCCACATATTTTTAACTTTCTCATTTATCCATCATGACTGCAAGGACTGTTTAAACACTACATATTCATTTTAACAGAGAAACTAATTATATTGCCTTCCAGTAAAATTAATGAGAGACAATTATTTATATTTACTAACTTTTCGAGTTTATTAAAAAAAAATCACAATTTAAATTTAAACATACGGAAACAATTTCTAAATATTCTGCCAGTTAATTTTCAGGTGAACTTTATGTATGTGGTATAAATACTTGACTTCACATAGACACAATGAAAAGAGAATTTGCCAGTGTTCTCTTATAATTGTTGTCTTGGAACCATGAATTTCCACGTCATTGCATCTGAGAAAGTTTTCTACCATAGTGTCTTTTGACATGGCGAGGTTTAACTCGCGTCCTGAAGTGTAAAAAAATAGAAAAGGATATTTAAATCTTATAATTTTCTGAATGTACTAAAATTTTCTGATAAAATACCAAAACTAATACTATTATATGTATTTTCTTTAAACAATTTTAAATCTGTCGTGATAAATATCTATGGTAGGCTATCCTTTATACTTTTTGCAGGTGAAAAAAATGGGGAAAGTATCCAAGGGGAAAATACTGCAACGCAAATTTTATGTCTGAAAACATTTTAAAAAGATGTAAATTACATTATAGATTTACATTGATCAGTTCATTTAGTGGTCCAGTTTGGTATGAATATATCTTAAGATTTCGTTCTCTACTCGAAAACATTTTGAAGGCAGTAGTTTGATATATTTCAGAATGCATATTATTTTGACAAACCCTCCCGGTGATGGCGAAAGCTTGGCGGTTTTCACATTCTTTATTAAACCACTATATATTATATGGATACAAGCCAGACTATAATCGTATTGAAGTTGCACATTTTATTGTAATTTTTGCTGATACCAAGGGAATAATCTTATTTTGACATTTTATGTCTGATTTTCTTTTATATATCTGACCATTAGGCGTACTAACGCTGCGTTCTGAACTAAAGTGAAAATCAGTGGGGTGTTTCAGGTTCCGAATAATTAGATATTTACTGTATATAAGTGAGAGTTATTAGAACTGGAATCGAAAGCAAAGAGGTCGATTCCTGGGGTGCAGTGTACAAGATTAGCAGCTGATTGAAATACATAAGAAAGAAGTGGGCAAACCACTTAATCACTTCATGTAGGATTCTCAACTGATTCAGAAGCCTCATGCAGATTTTCCTGTAACAAAAACTCAAGTAAAGCAATGAAGGAATGAAAAGTGCGTTTCTTTTCAGAAAGTGAAATTACAAAAACAGTTTCCTGCGTAAAAATCAATTCGATGACTATCGATGGAAACTAAACATTAGCACTTATGAGCTATATTTTCGGTGATTTCTATAATGATATATTTCAGCAATCTGGCTACAACGACGTCTAATGAATATCGTATGGCTTGGTGTGTTTAAAATCCTTATTAAAATGCCTAATGAAAGACGAATTTGTTAAATACCCAACTCACGGATGTCCGAGATCCTTTTTCTGAAATTCGTATTTTAAAAGTTTATTTTTTATATAAAACTGCAAACTTTATTCTTTGATTTACAGTAGATAGCACAGACATGATAGTTTACTTAAAATATGTGTGAAACAAAATCAATTTGATAAATAATATATGTGCAACATGTAGCTGAACGTTTATGTATTTATTTTTACAATTTATACTTCGAAAGTTATTTAATTGAAAATTGAGACGCTTTTGATTTGCGCTTGCAATTCGAAGTTCCAGGTTATACCACTACATATATTTTAAATTCATTTTTTCTCAGCGGCTTTCATTGAAAGTCAATAAAGACAAACCACAAAACATCCATTCCTGTTTAGTGCCTATATTGTGAATTCTCAGTTCAAAAATGTGAATTACTTTAAATTTTCGAAATCTCTAATTATTAAATGTCTCACTTGTATCCTATTCTGTAAACATAATCAGTATATAACTCTAAACGTTAAAGGAAAATATAAGCAATTTGTGGAAAAGTAGAATGTTTTTTGCTAGGGAAACCACTTGCCCTAAAAATTCGAATGACATCACACATCGCATACCAACTGCTTCCGATGCCTGTTTTAAAACAATCGATTAGCAATAAAGTTTTGATTTTGAATGTGGTCGGAATAACTATTTTCACTTAATCTGCAGGCCAAATGGACATTCATTTAGTGATCGCTAAGAGAATATCATTGTTACTGCACCTTTGATTGAGGTCATTAGGAGCAGGAGCTCATGGTAACTAAGAATGAGCAAGTTATAGAGAGATATCTTTAACAAAAAATTCGCTTCTATCGGTGAGACGGAATAGTTTTAGCTGTTGATTTGGATTTTTGGCAACGAATCGTTCAGATTGCTTAAAGTTGAAATGTGAAACCGAAGCTTCTGAAAAGAACATCTTTTTTTATTAGTAATATCTTGCAAAAAACAGTGTCCGTACGCCCCGGTGGCGCAGTTGTCTAAGCAACGGCTTCGGATCATTCGTCCGAGATGGGCACGGGTTAAAATCCCGCTGAGGCATGGATGTTGTGTTTGTCTTTGGGTGCTGGCTCTATCCCTTCCCTGGAGACAGTGGCTCTAAATTTGGAACGAGTGACTGCTTATAGCCCATTGAGTTGCTCAAGATAGTCCTTAAACCTCCAAAAAGAAAAAAAAATAACATCCCTGCGAGGTCGACAACCAATCCAAAGAGACAAACACTGGATGGTAATTTGCTTAATATGCATGTTTCTTACTTTTCCACAGCCTCCTCTTAACTGTTCAAAAAACTGCATATCTAAGAAACGTGTGCCTTTAATCTGTCTTCAGAAACCACCTCATTTTCTTTCGTATCAGAGAACTCAGATTTCTCCTGACGCGAGTTTCTATCTATCTTGGTGCCCGGCTCATGCCCGTTATCCTATTACAAAGCTTGGCATTTGCATTCCTTTAATAACGGTTTTCAGTGCAAAATAATATTTGTTCGGTATATTATCGCGTTCAAAGTGCTCTGACACCATGAGGTTTTGAAAGTATCTGATGTAATTATTCCTTTTATTGTTACTGATACCAGATTCTAAAAGGCGAGAACAGTGTAAAATTTCGAATATTTGCAAGATTTTCGAAACATTTCTTTTCGAAAAATACTTACAATATTTTCAAATTACACTTTGGTTTTCCATTGGAGCTCTCTGAACAGATGTGAATGTAACAATTCCTATAAAAGTACAAAACATGTTTATTTCGAACATTTCCGTCATAGTTTTTTAAAAAATTATCTTGTTTACAAAAACTGAAGAACGTTAATGAACTTCTTTGGGTTGTAGCTTCAAATTGTTTTGCTGTGATAAAAACTTTAATAAAAAAAAAAAAACTACACTTTATTTTTAATTCTTTAAAAAAAAAACCTACAATTTCTTATCTTTAAAAAGTAAAAAGGTTGAACGGTAATATCAAAGTCATCCTCTATCCATTTTTATGTGAAAATGAAACAGTTGTATTGCAGTTAGCATAACCTTGGTACTTTTATAAGCTGGCTGTTTTTATATTCTGTGAGCAACTAGACTGTTTACAGCCAATTCAGTTGCTTACGGTGATCGTTAACACCACCCCATGCACACTACGGGATTACAGGAAACTCACTTTGCGTGGATTCATGATGTCGATTTGTTGTCATATATTTCTGCGTATTTGACAACCTTAAAAGCGTTACTGCCTTCTTGGTCGTGTCTAGCGTTGAAAAGTCTTGACCTTTAGCTCCCAGTTCTTCTGAAGTTGGTTTACCATCACAGATTTTGCTTGTGTTTGACATCATACTTAATTGGTAATTTATTAGTTTACATTTAGTTCCCATGGTTTCCAGACAGACATTCGGACGTTCGAATAAATGAAAAAAAAATGCCTGCTATCACATTCAACATTTTAGTATCATATTATTTTATGTTTACTATGTGTAAATCATAGTTACTGGTTAATAGACAGTTCATAACAATTCATTTTGGATAAATGCTGCATGTTTTTCTGTGATTTGCTTGCTATTATCTCATTACTTACTGTTATGGATTTAATATTACAGATTTGGAGTGTTTACGTATATTATACGAAATTGTTTGCAAATGTTGTTGAGTATTTGTAAAAAAAATATTGTAGATTATGCACAGCCCACTTACAATTATATGATCAGATATATATTCTTAACTGAAGCATGGTTATAAAATGTTAAAAATAACTACGTATATCATAAAAAGAAATCGTCCTTCAGTATTGTGTAGCATTATAAAAACATGAAAAATACATAAATGTCATTTGCGGCTATATATTATTTTATATTTATTAATTTGTTTATTTGAATTTTTCTACACTTTCTTTTTTTTTTTTTTTTAATTGGAAGTTTAACGACCACCGTGAGCAACTCAATGGGCTATAAGCAGTCGCCCGTCCCTAATTTAGGGTCACTGGTTCCAGGGAAGGGATAGAGCCAGTGCCGTAAGACAAACACAACATCCATGCCTGACCGGGATTCGAACCCGGACCCCTTACGACGAATGATCAGAGGCCAGCGCCTTAGACCACTGCGCCACCGGGGCGGCCCTACACTTTCTTTCAGCAAGCTTTTGATTACTAAAGTTTTTATAAAGGCTTGAAAAAAATATTGATACTTCATTAACTTTTGTATTAAAAAAAATTATGTTCAACGAGAAATTTCGTTTTTTGTGTTTATTTGCTTGTGAACAACCATAATTGCATTTCAAGGGAATCAGACGTGAATTTCGTTGCTTACATTTCCTCAATATTTTTCTTAATTCTCTTTCTGGCAATGAGACAGAGGTGATACACTCCTTTCAAGCTAAATTTCTTTTAGCCCTTCATCTTAATAATTTTCGAAATTTCCAGCAACGCCATAGCGGCAGAAAATTTCCTCTATGAGAAAAATGGCATTCGATCGTTACCACTTCTAGGATAAACAATATGTTAAGATAATTACCGAAGTCAGACAAAAAATTTTAAACTCTTTAAAAGCATACGTTTAATCAGAAATGAACTTTAAGTCGTCAGTTTACATGCGCTCAAGTTTTCATGGAGACTTTTTTAGATATCTTTCCTTCCATGAAAATCCAAGTTTTCTTTTTGTTTCTTCTGAAAATACTTTCATATCGTGTTGAGAGTTCACTCCATCGATTCAATTGCTTTTCAATTTCAGTTATAATTCAGGATTTAAATTCTATAACAACGACCTTCCTGCTGTACATCGTCTGCTGTTGCATCTCTGAGGGATTCACATATAAGCTAAATAGAAGCAGTTTCGCCGCGGAAGCGTATATTCCCGGTTTTACTTTGTTAGAACGGAAGAAGTAATGGACAGCGCCTCCTATGATTCCTGTCTGCATTGTAGCAAATATTTGTTAGAAAAAAACAAGTACAAATGGCCCTAATGTTTTCAACGGTACATATAATAAAGTTGTAGTAGGTTACACGATATCTATGTGATATGATAGAGTCGCTATTGTTTATCGTACAGTGAGTTATAGTATTTTTACTGTAATTATAGTAAGGTTGGCAACAATGCGTTCAACTAAAATCTGAAGTTCATCTTGGAAACATTCATGTGCCACGGTGCAGTCAAAGCCATTCGATGAAACTTTACACTTGGGCTTGATTTTCTTGCCCTCGGAATTCTGTGTCCCGCACACAGAAAAAACAGAAAAACAACTTTTTTCAGCATTGATAGCGTCAATGTAAATGTGTACACCATTTCTGTGTAAAACGGTCTTTCAAAGCTAGGATTGTTTTTTTCATGTTTCTTAAAAATCTATTGTGTCGTTTTTTTTTACTCAACCATTAGTAGCTATGATTTTCAGGAACTTTTCTATCATGCACGTATTTTATTCAACTTTTTTGAAGAGTCCTTACTCGAAACTAAGCTGTTCGTACTCTTAAAATTCGCATATCATTCTTCCTTGTCGGATAGGATTAGGTATAAGTGCATGGGATTAAAGGGACCAAATTCTGAATTTATGATTCGATATTCATTTCTAGAAAGCAAAAGCTACAAAAAATTATTCCCAATCGTTTTGTTTCTGAATTGAAAAGCGTATAGGAACGGATTGTAGAACGAAATTTCGATTAATGAAAATAAACTGTGTTTCTCCTTACCTACAAATCCGATAAAAAATGAAATGAATTCGACTGCAGATATCAAACACCTTTATTTGGTCAGGAGAGAGATACATGTTAAACGTATTAGAAACGAAGTGGAAATATTTTAGTGTCATCTGAATAGTATGATGCCCATAAGATATCCAGTCTGGGTCCGTAGGGGTTTTTCTTCAAATAAACGCCATATTTTTCGCAGTAGTGGATGGTATCAAATATTTTCTTTAACAGTGACATAACAGCATACGCTTCTTTACAATCGCGCAGTTCTACTTTTCCCGAGATCCATTGGCCGAAATTAAAAGGTTTAGTGTAGTAATTGCATGCCCGCAGAAGATATTTCTTGTGAACAAAGCATTCAAAAGAAACGCTTTTCAAAATGTTTTCCAGAATTATGGCTAAGGTTCCATTTTTTCTCTCTATTCTTATATAAAAATTACTTTTCTGAGAATTTTCTAAACAAATTCACAATTTCAAATTCTTGCACCTAAGAAGTGTTCTGCAAATCCATATTTTCGTGAAAATTTTTAGAACAGTGGTGTTTAAGTTTTAACACTGAATAAAAGTTAAATACCAAGATTGTAAAACCTGCAGTTCCTTGTTTTATTTAGGTGTTTTCTCGGTGCTTTTATGGAGTACATCAAACATAACTCTTGAAACCAATTTCACACTTCAAATAGATAACTCCAAAGAACAAAAAATAAGAATATATGAAAACAGAAAATATTTAAAGTTGTTTTCTTCAATATGATGTTTATTTGGTGATTCTGTAAAGTAAACTAGAAACAACACCAGAAGACAATTTCATGTATTCAGCGGAATAACAACTGTAAAGAAATGTATCAAATAATAAATAATTAACATTTTTTTTTGACGGAGACACTTTCAGTGATGTTGTAAACCACAAGATAATCAATACGCCAACTTACCCAGAAAAGTAACTGCTTCAAGCAAAAGTATCAGGAGAAATTATGTTTCGTTCAGCTGAAGGCAGAACACATAGGGGGTGACAGTGGTGTTGCAGCGCTGCAGCTGAAAAACATGAAACCCGTATATGCCCCGAAACAGACAGCATGACCTTACGTGGGTGTAAGGTGGGTTTGGCGGGTCGGCTAATAATTCATGGCAAAATAGGGACAATTTGCTATGTTGTTTGCAACGCTAATAAAACCATAAAAATACAGAAGAAGCGCTGTGGTGCTGACTTAAACTTTCCATAAGAAATGTTTGTTTACTTCATGAATACATATCCCATGAAAGTAAGCTACATCAATTTAATAATCCATATTCTAAACTAACTTTACAGTCAGAGCAGACAATCAGAAGAGACATGTCAGACAGCCTGTCTAAAATAAATGAAGTACATTGATTACTCTCCAGAACAAGCCAACCGCTTATCTAACTTGTCCGCCCCTCTCGATCGCTGAACTATGTAATAACTTATGTAGATCTCAAACCGTACTCGAGATACTGGTTTTCAAAGAGTAGTGAGGCCAGACCTTTTGTTCAGGTAATACTGATTTAAGAGTAGCTGGGCCCAAGTATGTCAACAACGTTCTAATTCTTTCCGAAAAAGTTAGATTCAACTAGCTACCAGTTTTAATAAACAGAGTGTCGAATTTTTTTTAAAATGTTTCATTGGCATTATTAATATTAATTATTTTCTCAATAACATACTGCAAAATGTTTTTCTCATGAAAACGTTTGCATGCATGTCGTATTTCCTTTTCACATTTTCATACACTGGCACATATTCCTCCTACCTCTAAAAAAATTAAACAAATATAAAAACCCATACATCTGCTTTCCACCCACTTAGGTGAATAAATGATGTTACCAGACTTCAAATAAAAGGAAGGATTTCCCTTTAAGAAGTATTTGATCTACGAAGTTGCGGACTCGGTCGTCTAGTGGTCTGGAGTTCTGGCTTCAAAATATGTGTCACGCTGCTTCCTCCAAGAAGTGAAAGGTTTTGAATCACCTATGACGTATGGGTGGTGTGCACGTATTATGGAATTGCTTCCTCTTACCTTGGAACCAGTGGCTCTAAATCATGGATGGACTGCTGCATAGAACTCATATAATTGTTAACGGCAGAATCGTTAAACCGGAAATTAAACATACAAAAACAAACCTCGACGAACTTATGCGTAAAGATTATGAACATCCTTTAAATAAAAAAATAGCAATCGAAAATTTAAGGCTGAGACTCGGAAATGGCAGAATATCTGCCAGAAATTTACATGAACAAATCGAAGTATATTAAAAGAGTCATCAGAAATCAAACCTTTCATATTTCTAAAACTTTCAAGAAATGTGTCATTCTGCAGTGAATATCTATTCACACCCACAAATCATTTGATTTTCTCTTTGCTACACTAATCAACGAACTTGAATTTATATTCAAAGTTGAATTTGCACTTAATCAGAGGAAATAATTTGATTTATATGTTCCAGCCTGATAGTTATAAAGTTTTTACTTATTCGTGTAAGGTTGCATATGGTTGGCCAAAAAATAAAAATAAAAGTAAAAATTACGTTCGGAAAAATGTCTGCTCTATCATTTAGAGATAAATTATATTTTAAAGTAAATACTCAAACACATATCTCCAAGACATGAAATCAAGTCTCCCGTGAAAAGAAAGAACAACTTTTCACACTGACAGTGGATGGATTATTGTTTATGAGATGACCCGATTTGGAGCTTTTGTCGTAAATGTTCTCTTGCTTGATATTACCCAATGTACACTCTTTCGTGCGTAAATGCTGTATAAAATATTGTAGTCCAATTTTAAGTCTACCCATTTGAGAAAAAAGAAAAATAAGAAGCACTGAATATATACCATAGATTTTTGAGAAGGTATTAGCCAGAGTCATGTACAAATAATGTTTAAGCTAATTGCAAATTAATAGTCCTTCTTGAAATGATATTTTTATTCTTACAAACGCACAAGTGGTATCACCAATTAGTTTCCCAACTGTTTGATAAATTTGTTTGTTACTGAAATGTGACTTACCTAGCCTTCTTTCAAAGCATTCGATAACATCCGCTGAGGAAATACCTAGGCATTAACCATAGAAAATTTGGTTTAGCCATGACAGTTATGAGCTGCTGAACGCACATTTTTGAAAGGCCCCATATTAAATTTGTAGTTTATTACTTTTCGAGAAACGCATTACGGGATCCCGAAGTTTCCCACACATGTTAAATATTTTTACCACTGGTACCTCAGTTTTAGGAAGCGCATCGATATTTATACATTAAATAAGATAGCGTTAAGCAAACGATAATGGACTTAAATTTTTTATGAAAAGAGTGAAGTAAAATTTTCCAACTGAAACGATTGAATTTGAGATAAAATATATCATTTTGATTTAAATTAAACAACGCGCATATCGTACTATATTTATTGTATCCTGAATCAAAGTTATTTCATCGGTAACGTAAATGGAATAAAAACTGCCCCAAATAGCTCTTCCATTGAAAAGTGTTGAGGATTATTTAAATGCTCAAAAGAAGACATAATTGGACAGTCTGATACACTGAATACTTTCTCTGTCTCATAACCTTGAAAAAAATGTGATAGAGAAAATTGGGATATGCAGCGAAATACTGAATTCTTCGTTCGTGTAAAAGAACATTTATTTCATACGTACGCAGCAATTTTCACATATAGGAAGAGCCAGTATGGATGAGTACATAGTTCACAAGAACAGCTTCAGGGGCTGTTCATGAGGATCCTAAGATTCCTATAACCATCTTGTTTAAATCTTAGTTTCCGTGGAATGCAGTTCAAGAGTACGAAACGTCAGGCCAGAAACGTCAGTACTTAAAGAAAATTATTTAAAGAAGTATTCGAAATTCTGAAACTTCATATCTGCGGACGTTTTCATATCACGATTCTTTTTTTTCTTTTTTTTTTGATTGGAGGTTTAACGACCTCCGTGAGCAACTCAATGGCTATGAGCAGTCGCCCGTCCCTAATTTAGCGTCACTGGTTCCAGGTAAGGGAGAGAGCCAGTGCCGTAAGACAAACACAACACCCATGCCTGACCGGGATTCGAACCCGTACCCCTTACGGACGATTGATCAGAGGCCTGCGCCACCGGGGCGGCTATATCACGATTCTCCTTTATAAAATACGAAAGTGGTCCTTTAAGTTGTTTAAATAATCAACAGTTTTGTTCCATTTATAAAACTAACACAATTTTCCCTGTCGAGCGGGAGGTCGATCTTATGGTCCCTACTGTCTACTTGTTATTTTCCTACGCATGTGTTCTGGCTTCCTATTTCTGCCCCCTTTTTAGAAGTTTCGTAAAATAAATTAGGGAAATGACCGATAAGTTTCAGTTCATTAAGAATGTCAGCATATATCACAGGTTGGATAAAATTTATCGACACCAATAAACTTTTACCCAGCACGCGTGTATCATATCTGTTTGAAACGTTGATGACAGGAGTCTTCCAGAAAATTTGTGTGGCCACATTTAAAGTGAATGGGAATTTTGAAATTAAAATATGAAACCACAGAATGAGCGTTGAAATTATTAAAATTTTCTGTTTCAGGTTTTTTTTAAAACCAAGGATGTATTTTAGTGATATAAGCAGTCCCATGCGCATAGTTTGTGGGTACTTGTTCCAGCGAGATGCCTGGTCCCGCCTCTTTAAACATGCAAAGCATTCATTCTATATCTAGACTGGAGTCGTGACTTTTCACTGAAGAATAGTCAGAAACCTTGGACACACAACACATGGTCAGGGGAAATGGCTTAAAAGTATTCTACCCAGCTATGTAAATCCGTAATGTTGTTGTCTCCCAAAAATATATTTTCTTATTCCTTTTTTATTCTTGTTTGAGAATTGAACGACCACCGTGAGCAACTCGATGGTATACGAGCAGTTACTTTATTCTATTTTACAGCTACCTGTTCCAGGGACGCGAAATATATAATGCCGTAAGAAAAATACAGGTACATTTCGCCAGCCCCCCCCCCCCCCCGTCAAATTCAAAATTCAACTGTGCCATTCGTTTGTGCTGCGTTTGTGCAGGTTTGTGCCGCAAACCGTGTCGTTTGTGTTAGCTTAGTTTTTGAGATATTCAAAATATAAATTGGGGGAGCTCGGGAAATGGTCAGCCCCCCACCCCGGCAAATTCAAAATTCAACAGTGCCATTCGTTTGTGCTACGTTTGTGCTGGTTTGTGCCGCAAACCGTGTCGTTTGTGCTACCATAGTTTTTGAGATATTCAAAATATAAGTAGGGGGGCTAGGGAAATGGTCAACCTCCCACCCCGGCAAATTTAAAATTCAACAGTGCCTGTCGTTTGTGCTACGTTTGTGCTGGTTTGTGCCGCAAACCGTGTCGTTTGTGATAGCTTAGTTTTTGAGATATTCAAAATATAAATGGGTGGGGGGGGCTGGGGAAATGGTCAGCCCCCAACCCCGGCAAATTCAAAATTCAACAGTGCCTGTCGTTTGTGCTACGTTTGTGCTGGTTTGTGCCGCAAACCGTGTCGTTTGTGTTAGCTTAGTTTTTGAGATATTCAAAATATAAATTGGGGGGGGGGGGCTCGGGAAATGGTCAGCCCCCCACCCCGGCAAATTCAAAATTCAACAGTGCCATTCGTTTGTGCTACGTTTGTACTGGTTTGTGCCGCAAACCGTGTCGTTTGTGCTACCATAGTTTTTGAGATATTCAAAATATAAATAGGGGGGCTAGTTAAATGGTCAGCCCCCCACCCCGGCAAATTTAAAATTCAACAGTGCCTGTCGTTTGTGCTACGTTTGTGCTGGTTTGTGCCGCAAACCGTGTCGTTTGTGATAGCTTAGTTTTTGAGATATTCAAATTATAAATAGGGGGAGGGGCTGGGGAAATGGTCAGCCCCCAACCCCGGCAAATTCAAAATTCAACAGTGCCTGTCGTTTGTGCTACGTTTGTGCTGGTTTGTGCCGCAAACCTTGTCGTTTGTGATAGCTTAGTTTTTGAGATATTCAAAATATAAATTGGGGGGCTGGGGAAATGGTCAGCCCTCCACCCCGGCAAATTCAAAATTCAACAGTGCCATTCGTTTGTGCTACGTTTGTGCTGGTTTGTGCGGCAAACCGTGTTGTTTGTGCTAGTATAGTTTTTGAGATATTCAAAATATAAATTGGGGGGCTGGGGAAATGGTCAGCCCTCCACGCCGGCAAATTCAAAATTCAACAATGCCATTCGTTTGTGCTACATTTGTGCTGGTTTGTGCCGCAAACCGTGTTGTTTGTGCTAGCATAGTTTTCGAGATATTCAAAATATAAATTGGGGGGAGGCTGGTGAAATGGTCGGCCCCCCACCCCGGAAAATTCAAAATTTAACAATGCCATTCGATTGTGCTTCGTTTGTGCTGGTTTGTGCTGCAAACCGTATCGTTTGTGCTAGCATAGTTTTTGAGATATTCAAAATATAATTTTGGGGGGATGGTCAGCCCCCTACCCCGGCAAATTCAAAATCCAACAGTGCCATTCGTTTGTGCTACGTTTTTGCTGGTTTGGGCCGCAAACCGTGTCGTTTGTGCTAGCTTAGTTTTTGAGATATTAAAAATATAAGTTGGGGGGGGGGTGCTCAGCCCCACACGCCGGCAAATTCAAAATTCAACAGTGCCATTCGTTTGTCTTACGTTTCTGCTGGATTGTGCCGCAAACCGTATCGTTTGTGCTAGCATAATTTTTGAGCAATTTAAAATAAAATATTGGGGCTGGGGAAATGCTCAACCCCCACTCCTGCAAATTCAAAATTCAACCGTGCCATTCGTTTGTGCTACGTTTGTGCTGGTTTGTGCCGCAAACCGTATTGTTTGAGCTAGCATAGTTTTTGAGATATTTAAAATATAATTTTGGTTGGGTGGGGAAATGCTCAGCCCTCCACTCCCGCAAATTCAAAATTCAACAGTGTCATTCGTTTGTGCTAAGTTTTTGCTGGTTTGTGCCACAAACCGTGTCGTTTGTGCTAGCTTAGTTTTCGAGATATTAAGTACCTAAATTTTGTTGTCAACCATTTCCTCAGGCCCGCCCTCCCCCCACCCCACTCCCAAATTCAAAATTTAGCATAGCCATTCGTTTGTGCTGGTTTCGGCTGGAAACCCTGTCGTTTGTGCTATCTTAGCTTCCGAGTTATTAAATATCCAAATTTCGGTGTGGACCATTTCTCCAGCCTGTTTTGAATAATACATAAATTTGGCGGGTTAGGGGAATGCCCCTTCCCCATCCCACAAGTTCGAAATATAACACAACCATTCGTTTGTGTTGGTTTGTGCCACAAAACGTGTCGTTTGTGGTAGCTTAGTCTTCGAGATATTTCTGCAAACAAGCCTTTCTTTAATAGCAAACACATCATGATTCTACAGTGAGCACGAGGTCATAAATGATGCACTGTGGATCAATGGCATTAGATCATCTGGAGTGACGAAATAATTTAATTCATAACAAAAGGAGGACATTTGTACGTATGACGCTGACAACATGATCCGAACCCTACTGTACCTACATTCAAACAGTAAAGCATTCTACTGATGTTATGATGTGGGGTTGCATCTCAGGTCATGGAGTGGGTAGACTGCGTAACATTGAAGGTAACATAAATGCTGCCCGTTATATACAAGTACTGAAGAGGGACAATGCTTCCTTCATCTGTTAACACGTTTCCAAATAGTGATATCATCTTTCAGGACGACAACGTGCTCTGCCATCCGACACGAGTAGTGGACAGGTGGTTGGTTTCTAAATCTGTCGGGAGGTTGCAATGTCCTACACAATAGCCGAATCTTAATCCGATCGAATACTTTGGATGAAACTGAAACAGGTGAGTGCGAGAAATCCTACAAATTAAGTAAAGTTACTTGAAGCTATGATTTCATGTTGGTATCATCTAACATCAAAGGATGAACTTGAACACATTTTGAGTAGTATGCCCAGGAGATGTGTCTTAGCAATTAAAAACAAAGGCAACCCCAATAATTATTAGACAATTTTATGTATGTGTCCGCACAAACAATTGCTTACAATAATTATGCATAAAAATTATGGATACATTATTTATGTGTACATACAAAAAAATATGTCTTGAAACATATTTCACATTCATTGACTAAATGAACAAGTTTAACGAGTTCTATTTTTTTTATTTCTCGTAACTTAAACAGTTTGTACTTAACCAGAAAAAAAAAGAAGTTTATGTTAGCTTTACAATTTCTTTCTGTCTTCTCATCCACTTCATGTACAATAATGCAGATAGGTTAGATCTGTAAAACGTTTTGAATTCCTTACGAAATTATTTTTAAAAGGATGTACAGCCGTCGGTGGCGCAGTGGTCTAAGCGATGGCTTCTGATCATTCGTCCGAAAGGGGTCCGGGTTTGAATTACGTCAGGAATGGATTCTGTGTTTGTCTTACGGCACTGGCTCTCTCTCTTCCCTGGAACCAGTTACCCTAAATTAGGAATGGACAACTGCTTATAGCTTATTCAGTTGCTCACAAACCTTCAATAAAAAACAAAAAAACAAAAAAACCAAGGTGTTGCAGGACTGTTCTTCCAAGTTGTATGATCGTGACTTTCGTTTATATTGTTATCACTTGGCCCTCATAATTTTGAATATAATGGACGTAGCTAATCAGACCGATTAATTAGTTGATTAATTAATTCCCGGGAGCTGATTGGGTTTTTTTAACAAAGGAAAGAGAAGACCCCAAAATGAAGCAGAGACCACCCAAGATGCTTTGTGATTGCTTGTTGGCTCCGAAGGGGACGAAAACAATCGTAATTCAGCCGATGGTGTCTGGTTCCTAGACTAACCAAAAGGTCGGGGACGTTCCTTCAAAGCAGCCTGCTGAGATAACGATTGACAAATTCAATGCATCCCCACATCATATCGTAATGGTGTGAAAATTGGGCCCCTGATTAATTACTTAGCTTAGAGGGCGAAACAGAAATAATTCAGAAAAAAATTGGATAAATAACAAAAATTGTCGTGAATAATTCAGAGAATAATTATGGGCAAAATTAAGATTTAAATGGGAAAGAATTAAGAGTTAGTGAGTGAAAGCACAAAGAGGGGAAAAAGAAGAGATAAGGTTAGAAGGGATTAGAAGTCGTCCCCCCCCACTCCCTCCCTTGTTCTCAAACGATCTTTGTGTACCACGCAGGTCCCGAGCGAGGGTTGACAATGATGGAAGGCCAGACGAACAGCATGTGGGCGAGAGATAAACAAACCCATAATTTGTCGCATACCATGAGACATAGGCTTCAGAATCTGACTGTTAGAACGGCAACTTACGATATGGGTGGGTGAAGAGGTCATCCGAGAAGAACAGTTTTAGCATAGAATCTGTCCTGAATGAGATTCCACTCAGCCAGCTGACATAAACCAGACGCGAAGAAGGTTCTCAGAAACGCAAACCAAGCCCACACAAAGCAAGAGTTCCAATCACATTCGAAATTTCGAACGATGAGGTCTTACCGGAGATCCTCCCGGGGCTGTCAATTAGATGAAAAAGTTGCATGTTAATCCCGAAATGTGAATGTCTCTGTATTCAAACCAAGTCCATGAAACTACTTCTGTGAGGTACATTCAATCGAAGAGTTGTTGGTCAGTCTTCGTAAAAGATTGTACAAAAATGCCAAAGGTGTCAGTAGTAGATACATCTCTACTACTTGAGTTGTTATTGAAATTTAGAGAAAGCATTGTAGATTGTAATGGAGTTATTCAACCTCCATCTGGTGATATTTGGGGAAAACTGTGTGGACGTTTAGATCACAAGTGCTCCAAAAAATATTTGTATACTATTGTGAAGTTAAATAGATTTGGAAGTTTGAATATTCTCGGGCTGACTATGAAACAGTCTGTTGCTGAAGTAATAGCTCCTACATATGATCCTGCTGAAGAAATAGCTCCTACGAATGACCCTGCTGAAGGGGAATCGGAATATTCTTCAAACGATGAAGAAGCCCCTCTCGGAAACATCAGTTCATGTAAAAGTTTGCAATTTACCATAACCCTTACCCCAGAAGAGTGGCATATTATATGTCCGAAGGAAGTTGTGTACAAGTGCCAGGATAGATCTTATCCTGCAAGAACATCACGTGCTTACCAAATACTTAGCCCAAATGTATGGTCACACATTGTAAATGATCATTTTTCCGAAATAAAGCTCGCGCCTTGCACTTTGTCTTTCAAACGAGATAAAGTATTTAAGGACTCGGATAATTTTGTCAAAATATCGGGTGAATGTGTGGAATGCAAGTCAAAATTAACTGGTAACATGGATGCAGCCCCATCTGAAGTATCGGGTGCTGTATTTAATTGTATATATCAAGGACATTTTAAGAGCTGTCGGTCGGTCCGCCTACGAAGAATTTATCGCCCAATCACAAGTTTAATCTCCCGCACTTTAATAGAAAAAAAATGTTTTTCCAGATTTATTTAGGAGAATGGAAGCACGAAAATGTATGACGTTCGGTGACTTGGAGCCAAAAAGTTTACCGTCTACAAACGCACTTCGAGTTATGAAGTGTGAAGAAATAAAAAAGGAAGAGAACAGGAAAATCCTATTTTAAGCATAAGCGAAAAGAAGTACAACATTGAATATCAAGGAGTTGTAAAGGCCATTGGACAAGATCCATTTTTTGTTTACTATTGGATGCCGTCGCAACTTCACGTATACCGCTCTTTCTGCTGTGATGCTAAATGCTCTGCCGCCCCGGTTGCGCAGTGGTGAGGCATGGATGTTGTGCTTGTCTTACGGCACTGGTTCTCTCCTTTCCCTGGAACCAGTGACCCCAAATTAGGGACGGGCGACTGCTCATAGCCCATTGAGTTGCTCACGGTGGTCGTTAAACCTCCAATAAAAAAAATGCTCTAAAATTCCCTTAGATGCTACTGGCGGCATTATAAGACGTTTGGTCAGAACCTACGGAAACAAATCGGCTCATATACTTCTTTACGAAATTACAGTTAATGACATAACAAGTGGAATGCAATATTCCGTGTGCAATATGATCTCGGAGAAGCATGACAGCAATAGCATTTATCATTGGCTTGCTGAATGGAAGAAAGACGGTGCTCCTTCGCGAAAGGAAGTCGTAAGTGACTGTTCAGTGGCACTTCTTTCGGCAATTGTAAGAGCCTTCACACAGTTCTCAAGCTTGTGGGATTATTTGCGTTCTTGCTCGTCCCTTCTTTTAGGACATGGAAAGGTCCCTATTCCAAACTCCTTCATTCGCTGTGATGTGGCACACGCAATTAAACTCATTGCTTCCTGGAAAGTTTTATTCGGGCAGAACAATCGAACGCGTCAGCTATACATTCGCAGCCTCGCACAAATAGTGCAGTCAACAGATATGACAGATGTCAAAGATTTATTCCGTGCAATATTCACCGTCGCTCTAAGCGAAACGGAAGGAACAGATGTTCACACTGGAGATGTAACTTCCTGTGAAATTGAAAAGAATAAACTGAAAAGCCGAATAGCGACAGGTCATTCTGAAACTCACGAATATGCAAGTGATAACAGGAATACAAGACGTTATGAAGAAAATGAATCCTTTGAACTAGGAACACATAAAGAATTTTATACGTGGATTCAAAATTTATTTGAAGAAGTGAAAAAATAAATTGCTGGTCAAGAAGGGGACCATGATATCTTGCAATACTTGCCCGACATAGTCGATTACTGCTCGCGTTTAGCAAAAACTTGCCACTTTGTTCTGCTGCTATGGTACCGATATTTTGCTACGGGAAAACTACAGCAAGCAGTGCTCCAGTGGAAAGTAGTTTCAATGATCTGAAACCCCGAGTTCTTTGTGGAAAAAAGATCCCATTGATGGCCGACGATTTTCTAAAGTTGCATATAAAATCCTTAGAGGGCACCATGAATTTGGTTGCATCCGAAAAAAGAAATCAAATTTTACCTAGCGCTGAAGCAGACATTACCGCTTCTGCTGAAACTGATGAAGTATCTCAACAGTATAGTGCAATAAGGCACCATGATGATGCGATGCCAAATACCTCAGTTTCCAGTGAGACTCATATTTCAACGAAGTGCATCGCTTGTTCAAGAGGAGACTTCCCGAGTGGTGCACATACGTGTGTAGTATGCCACATTCCTGACCACATCATTTTTGAATGCTCCCTTCCTATTTCTGATAACTCCGAAGAAGGTTACGAAGTAAAGCGCATATGCTTTAAGTGTGTCGCCAAAGACAAAGAAAGAAGACACAGCCTGGAATTTAATGCTCAAGAGAACTATAGAGGCCTTGCTTTGCCTCTTAAAAAAAGGGCGAGACATTCCTATCTAGAGCCACAGTCTGAGGTTTTGAAATGGGATTTTTCTAGAAAATCAAATGCAAAACCTTTTGCTATCTTAAAAAACGGAAATAGAAATCTAGATTTGAAAGCAATCAAAGCTGGGAGCGCACTTTTCATATTATTAAATACATGCGCTTTTGATTCTTTCGTACAGGTTTTGTCTTGTGCAATGTGTGACAGCGCACAATACGAAACATTTCTCAAATCAATGACTGTTTGCGAATTATTAGAAATTGTAAAAAACATAGCCACTTCTCGAATTACTTCGAAAACGTATCAGAAACGAGCTTCATTGTTCTTGGAGTTCTGTGGGATCGTTGATCTACCTAATGGCGTAAAAGATATTTCTGCTGAATGCACAGCGACAAAAATAGTCGAAAACCTATTTCGACTGCATCCATCTGTAATAGAAAACACAAATTGTTCAGAAGAGAAGTGCTCTTCAAACTAGCAATTTAATAGGACAGTGGTATTGTTTGCAATAAAAGATGCCTCGTGTTTGAGTTATATGGAAGACGATTTAGTCAAAAACTTCGGCAACACGGAGTGGATATGTGATCAGAAAAATCCTGAAGGATCTTTGTGTCCAGGAATGCAGAGGAGGAACTGCAAAATTTCTAACAATAACATTATCGTAGAGCTGTTAAGCAGTTCCATTGGAAGGGAATATGACAGTGACTTAAGTATACCTCTATTAGAAATTCCACGAACACTCTGTTTGGATCAGAGAACATTTTACCTCAGGAGTGCAATAGCACTTTTCTGGAGGCCATAAAACGAAAATTGTCGTAGGACATTATGTGGCTGTGTGCTATAGGGCTGACGGCGACTGGGAAATATACAATGATCTGGTAGACAAGAACGTAAGTTGCTCTGGAAATGTGGAAATTAAATGCCAGCTGCTAATATATACGATTTAACACTATATTATATCTATTGTATATGTACTTAAAAGCACAAAAATGAACTTACCAAAACACATTTTTGAAGATGAAAATCCGATTTTTGATGTAAATATGACAAGGATAGTAAGTCAGGTAATATCCGAAAACTTGAAAATTCCATCGTCCTGGAGCGGGACTAGAATCCGGGTCTCCCAGATAGCGCCCGGTTATGCTAACCACTACACCACCCAGAACGACCAAGTCTCAAGTTTCCGATTAATTTGAATATAACCATCACAGGATTCGCTAGTCGAAGCAACCGGCATTTATGTTTAGCGAATCTGGAGGTTAAGAACAATATCCCTTGATTGCCCGGAAGAGCAGAAAAATCATGAAATAAATACGGGATTACACCATATAATACAAATTTTTGAAGATGACAATCCGATTTTTGGTGTAAATGTGACACGGATGGTAAGTCAGATAATATCCGAAAAATTGAAATTTCATCGTCCTGGAGAAGGACTCGAAACCGAGTCTCCCAGATAGCACTCGACTGTGCTAACCACTACACCACCCAAAACGACCAAGTCTCAAGTTTCCGATTAATTTGAGACTTGTCACATATACACCAAAAATTGGAATGTCATCTTCAAAAATTTGTATTATATGGTGTAATCCTATGGATTTCGGTCTTTTGACGTCCAGTCTAATAATTCAGTTGCCTATCGGTGGTCAGTTTTGTAATATATGTACGTATGTGTAATATATACGGTAATTACCAAATTTTAAATAGAGAGATCTGAATAAATGGTATTTGGTAAGGAATATCTGAATTGCACTTCTAGGTTAGAAATATTTCACTACTTTCTTGAAAAAGTGGAGTTGCTTTGTGTACAAAGGAGAAAAGTTTTTGTTTCTTTCTTAAGGAGACTGCAAAAGTGTCCACGAGTTAATGCTGATATGCTGTTTTTGAAAGATCTCCTGACACATCGAGTTTGTATTCACCCAGTTTTGTGCTGATGTTTTGGTATGTGCTTGCTGTGTATCCTACTGCCCTATTACTCAAAATTTGCTGCTTAAAAAACTTTTAATAATTGTGCCAGAATTATTTGCAATAGTGAATCATCCTTCGAACAAAAAGTGCTGCAATGAAGAAAATTGCTGACATCTATCAGTTCCCATCATCTACAATAAACAAAATTATCAAGGATTTCCATATTAAAAACTGACAACACTTACACCAACACTTACATAGAAACCCAATTCATTGGTCCAGTCCCTTAACATGGTTCCTTTTCTTATAAGATTTTTAAACTCTTCAGAACTACGGGCTACACCCTCACTGTCAGATCTAACTTTCCTATAATAAAGGGTCCGCTAAAAGACAAAGATCCTGTCCTACCCTGGACACCCATAAAGTTTATGCCATACCTATTTCATCCTCCTTAGGATTCTCGGTATACCTTGGGAGCTTTCACTGAAGTATAGCCGCCCGGGTGGCGCAGCGCTGACTTCTGACTGTTCGCCCGTTACGGGTCCGGATTCGAATCCCGGTGAGACATGGATGTCGTGTTTGTCTTACGGTACTGTCGCTTTCTTTTCTCTGGAGTCAGTGTCCCAAAATTGGAAACGTGCGACTGCTTTATCGCCCAATGAGTTGCTCACGGTAGTCGTAAAAGCTACTAGGAAAGAAGAACTACCGAAGCATCAACACTAACAGGCAGTGCCAAATGGTCTTCCAAACACAGCATTATATCAGCACTGACCCTTGAAAGCAGTCAGTTTCATGTCAATGTTGAATCTCATAACAGTTGATTAGATAGAGAAGGCCTACACAGAAGATATGTGGCCTTGACGAAGTTACCCTTTATTTCGTGAATTTAGTAACTCATATTTGGCATCACATTACCATGGTTCGTAATTTGGTGTCTTGGCTATATTTTTTTGGTCAAAACACCAAATTACATAGTTTCATAAACATTAAAATTAATAAGAATGAAAAAATGAGCATTCCAAATTTCCACAGAAAATTTGGAATTATATTTTATACAAACCATTGAATTTATATTTTTATACTACCCATTTTCTGCTGAGAACATATTATGTTAATACAGTTAGATGCACTGTAAATAAAATTATATTAATTAAAAGCGATTTGTTTCTTTTTTCATGTCATTTCCAATGTATGCCTTTTGCGTTGTAATTGAAAATATTGTACAAATCGTTGCACATTGCAGTTTGAAATTCGATGTTTATTTATACATATCTTTTGTTTGGTTCAATCACCCAAACTGTAAATATTTTTTTTGAAATTGAATATGATTTTCTTATTTTGCATGTAATTTGCAATGTATGTCATTTGTGTTACAAGTAAAAATATCATATAAATTACCACACTTACAGTGTTGTGATGAAATCTGTTTTTTTTTGTATCTCACTACTAAATTTTGATTTCTTGATATTAAAGTTTAACTCAATTTATAACAAAACAGATTGAGCATTTAAATTTTCTTACGTTTTGTATTTTTTGAATTATGTTTTCTGCTAACAATAAGAAATTTGAAGTTCATTTTAAATATATGTGTTATTTGATATTGACAGCCAGACTTTAAATGAAATTTAAATAGTTAAATAGAATTCCCATATTTTTTATCACATTTGCAAAGTATGCCGTTTGCGTCGTAACAAAATTTATAAAAAAATATCACTTTTCAGTGTTGCGATGGAATGTGTGATTTTAATCTCTTCTTTTCACATTCAAAAGTTTAATGTTCTCAATGAAGTTTTGTTCCGTACGTTTTTAAACAGACAGAGCATTTGCATTTTCTTTATGTATTAAAGTGTCATTCCTTAATACTGCATCAAAATGTGCAGTTGCAGTGCTATGATTTATAGAAAGAGTAAAAAGACATATTACCGTTTCTTAGGACACGATATATAGTCACTGAAAATAATGTACAGAGCAACTGGAACCCATCACTTATTATTAAAGCAAACTGAACATTTCACCTTCTCCAAAATGTTTTGTGTTTATATAGTGTTACATTTTCCGCCGAGGAGAACATTGAAGTTTCTTTTAAGTAATAGTGTTGTTTGGTACAGTCGTCTACATTGAAAATAAAACTTTAATAGTTCAATATAAATTTATTTTTTTATCTTTTCGTGTAATTCGCAATGCATGTCTTTTGTGATGGCGTTTAAAATGTCATATAAATAATCAAAATTTGCAGTGTTGTGCAGAAATCTGGGTGTTCTATATCTCACTATCACATCGAAAGTTTGATGTCTTGATATTAAAGTGTCATTCCTTATGTATTAAAAGAAAATTGAGCATTAGAATTTTGTCCTAATGTTTTGTATTTGTGAGACAGATATTTTTATTTCCACCAAAAAAGCATTTCTCTTTTCAAAGAGCAGCTTCCAGCAATTTTGGTCCATACTGAAAACAATGTAATGCCTGACACTAGTGGAGGACTGATCCAGAGCAACACAAAATCTTAGGATACTAAGTAATTCATAATATCGATTTAAGCTACTGCAAGCAGGGATGAGCAAAGTTCCGGGGGCGGCAGGACCCCACACAATCCAATTTCATGGTTGAAAAATTAATATCAATCGCATGAACAAAGTCAAGAAAACGTTTTGCTGTGAGAAATCGTACTGCTACGTGTGGCACGTTTATTTTTTTAGTAAAAATAATTCACTATATAATTAATTGGAAAACAACTTGAAATCAGAATAATTTTCGTTTTGTTCAGTAACGGATACCGCGAGCAAAGACTAACATTTTTTTTCTAATTTCTTTTACAATTTTGAAAATTTCATCATTCATGATATGCATCGCCAGTACTACGACAACGGGCCAATATGAAGGAAAAACACGATGGACTTTAAAATACATATTGTTTTTTATCTAAAACTCTTGTACATTTTATGTACTTTGAGCGGCTGATACTTTAAATGTGGTAGTAAATAACGACGAAAAATATCCCTAGAAATTGTGAACATTTTCAGAATTGTTCAAGAAATATATGCTTTTTCTGAATTACGTTGGCAAATTTTAACGAAGCGTTTAGCTGTGATGTGAAACAAGGTGAGAAAACATTATTGATGCAATAAGAGTAAGCGAGATCAGTGGCGTACAGGGGGTGTTAACCCCACCATGTTTTGGAACCTTTCGAAATTTCAAAAACGCGATTTTAAAAGGCAAAGTTTTGTTAGTATTTCAGATTGTTTTTATGTCTCATGGAAGCAACTGAACGTGTTTTCTCCATGAAGACAAGGAAACTGCAAGGAGTCAAAGACTAAAATGTCCCATTGCAATGAAAACCCAATGCATGGGTAAACAAAGTTTCTGTGGCGACGAGACATTGCCACTTTTAAGTTCTTTGACTTATTCCAGATTACTCTAAAGCACGCTGTAAAGCAAGGAGTTTTGATACAAATACTAACAATCACATCAAAGCAAAACCTACGCTATAACATAAACACAGAAACCCTAGAAGACTACTACAGGATTTTAATTTATGTAGCATTTTTATACATGTTAATTAGTGCTTTTGAAAATAGATTTCCCGCACACAAATCGGTCTTATCAGGATTCAAGTCACTTTTCCCAACTTGTTTTCTGCGTAGATAAACTGCACAATATAAGTGGCCAACCAATATGTGGTGGTAAGAATATTAATAATTTATAGCAATATTTATTTGAATATTTTTGCGGGGATGTTGGATACATTTCAAAAATGCACTCATAACGCATTTAGTTGTATGAAAAAAATCGTAACCTCCCATAAAAAAACTTATGGGGTCGCCACTAAGAAGGACTGGGGTACAATTTAGATGTAATCCACGATGTATTATTTTTGAGATTTAACGAATCTTTTAGAGACCGTGATACATGAAATTTAACAAATCTGCCTTAGAAAAAATAATAAAAACAGGAAAACGTACACGTTTATTTGTTCTAGAAAAATTTGGTACACTCTTTCTTCAAAAATAAATGTTATTAGCAAATTAATGCTCAATTGTGTTGTAGTTATACCAACCATAGCAGAAATATTAAAACAAGTAAATGGCTGTTTAAAAGAATGTAGAGCATGTGGGAGTTTTAAAAGCATGTTAGCTAAAGATAAAACAATTGCAGAGGAAATAGACTGCGAAACAGAATTTGCAACTGTTGAGTTGGTTAGACCACGTAAGAAAAAAAGCAATTTTTTGGTACCAAAATACGGATGAGTTATTGATCTGTCAAAGAGAAACAAACAAATAAAAAACTGTCAAATTTGTGATACAACGATAAAAACGGTTCGAATACCTGAACACGCATAACGAGACCATTCAATTCTTTAAATGACCTTTATTCTTTACTGACACTAAGCAGTGATATGAAAATAAAATATCATACGAACTTACAAATAAAATTGTCAGGGTTTGCAAAAAAAGAATGTAATTGCTCAAGAATTTCAGTTAGTGTGACTAAATTGAAAAATTCTTTGGACTTACGTTAAGCATTGCATGAACACATAAAGTACTTTAGAATACATATTTTTAAATGACTGATTAATGTTTTCCAAACAATTCAGTAGCTTTAATTATATTTTGTTGCCTTTAGCAAAATACGGTGGGAGGAGGGAAAAGGGAGCATACGTGTCTCATGTTAAGTTAAACGAAATTCTTTTTCGATTTGTGGATTCTTACACTGCCTAAAAATAAACATCTTTCTTTTTCTTACTGTTAAGCTTGAAATACAAAAGATCTTCAAAATTTCAATGCCTCCTTTTCCACTCCATGGAATTAACAGCGGTAATAAGGTGCACAAAATCCTCTTTTCAAAGTTTTACTGTCTGTAACACTGGATTACGAGAAAAGATCGTTATCCAAGCTTAAAATCATAAAACGTTACTTTCGATTACATATGAAACAGGAACGGCTTCCAAATATAGGTATCGTTAGTATTGAAAACAAAATTGCTACATACTTAGACAATGTGGACATAGTTAAAAAGTTTGTAACAGGGGGAAAAAAAGCTACAAAAGTTAATTTTAGCTGAAACTACGCATGTTTGAGTGCATTCTTGAAGCTTCAGCTTTAGTTTATAGGGAAAAATATTTTTATTTAATACAAAAACCACTTATTTCGAATATTGCTTTTAGTTTTATACAACTTATTTGTATAGATGAGAGAGTCTTTAACTTTTCGAACCCTATGTGAGATTTTTGGTTCGAATAGTTAGAGATGCCGTCATGTTCACTGTTATATATTATGACGAAGTAATTTTCTCCAACATCTTTGTCCACGCCGACATCGATTCCGGGTCACCTCACTCCATAGTACGTCGCTCTACCAACTAAACTCGCGGATAGATGCTCTCGCTGCTACCTGCCTTCGTCTCATGTGCGCGCTGCGGTGCAGGCACGTCACAATATACACAGTCGAGTCGCATTATTGTGACCACCTACTACTGTTGACGTCAACAGCGCGTAGCCAATGACAGAAGACACGTGTGGTGACCTGGTTTGGAGGGTATATAAGGTGTGCTGTAAGCATTCTGAAAATATATAACCTATTGCTGTCATGGATAAAAGGAGCGATTTATCACATTTGCAAAATGGGATTATTATCGGCATTTCGGCCAAGCATGGCAGTATTTCTGAAAAAGCGCAGGTTGTGAACTGTTCGCGTGCTGCTTCGGTTAAAGTGTATCGTGATTGGAGACAGCACCATTGCGAATAAACGAAGTGGAAACTGCGGAGCACCACGTGCCATTGGTGTGATAGGTGAACGTAGGCTTCGAAGGTGAGTGAGGGCCGATCGACAAGCTACAGTGGAGCAACTCACTAGCCGAATGAACCAGGGGGCTACCGGAAGTGGGTCTGAAACTACAGTTCAGCGAACCCGGCTGCGTTTGGGGCTCCGATGTAGACGGATGGTCACTGCAATTATGCTAACGAAGGTCCATCGGCAGAAATGGCTTATATTTGCACGGCAGTATCGGGATTGGACCTCTTCTGAATGGCAAAGGATTGCCGTCTCCGGTGAGTCACGTTTTGGCCTACATCGAACGAATGGATGTTGGAATATAAGGCGGGAAACATCGGATAACAAACACTTTTCAACATCTGCTGGAAGAACCCATGCTGGTGAGTGCAGCGTTATGGTCTGGGGAATGTTTTCCTGGCATTCTCTGGATCCATTCATACTTTTGGAGGGCATCATCATTTCATATTACCGAATCGTTATGAATCCGTACTTGCAGACCACGTACACCCATACATGCTGATTGTCTTTCCTGAGGCAGATGTTATCTTCCCGAATGAAAATGCGACGTGTCACGAAGCTACAAATGTCCGCGAGTGGTTGAAAGACAAAGCACTTCCCTGGCCCCCAAAATTCCCAGACTTAAAACCAATTGAGTATCTGTGAGACTACCTCGATCGTGTTGTTCGCTCTATGGATCCTCCACCACGCACCTTCCATCAGCTGTCAGATGCACTGCAGTCAGCATGGCTCAGTGAACACCTTTTTCTTTCTTTTTTAATTGAAGGTTTAACGACCACCGTGAGCAACTCAATGGGCTATAAGCCATCGCCCGTCCCTAACTTAGGGTCACTGGTTCCAGGGAAGGTAGAGAGCCAGTGCCGTAAGACAAACACAACACTCATATCTCACCGGGATTCGAACCCGGACCGGCCGCACCGGTGTCGCCGTGGTCTAAGCGACGGCTTTTGATCATTCTTCCGGAAATGGTCCGGGTTCCGGGAAAACGGTCTCCAAGAAAGAAATAATTTTTCAAATCGGACTCTTAGAAACTTAGTTACGGACAAAATGAGCTATGCATCTACGACCCCAAGCGGAAACAACATGCATTATTTTTAGAAGAATGTATTCTCGAAAGGTTTTTCCATGTGAGCGGCTTCGGTCCACGAAAGTAATTTTGCAAACGAGTTTTCAGGAGCTCAGATTTTGCTGCAAATGCATTAGAAATAGAAATACATCCTTACGCCGCCTGGTGGCCAAACAGTTTTACACCAAATATTAGAAATTATATGCAAAATCTTTCTGAACAGGAGCTATATCTGACACGGAAAGAATTTTTCAAATCGGAGTTTTACGAGCAGAATATCGGAAAAAGCGTAATATATAATTTCGCCCCCTAGCGGAAAGTCTATGAATTACTTGGAAATTTTGAAATTTTATGAAAAACATTTATCACCGGAAACTCTATCAAACAAAGAATGAACTTTTTAAATTGGACTTATAGAAGCAGAAATTTGACAAAAATAAGATATGCATCTACGCCCCTGGCGCAGAAACCATGCATTATTTTAAGAAGGAAATATTCCTAAAAGGTTTATCGACATGAATGGTATCGGTCCACGAAAGAAAATTTTTAATCGAGATTTTAGAAGTTCAGAGTTTGCTACAAATGCATCAGAAGCAGAAATTAACACTTGTGCCCTTTGTCAGTCAAACCATTTTTAAGAGAAATCAGAAATATATGCAAACGATGTTCCATCATACCCGCTGCAGAAAACAATTTTCAAATCCGAATTTCAGGAGCAAAGATATCGGAAAAAATGCAATTTACTTTACGCCTTCCTTTGTAAATCTATAAACAACTTGAAAAAATGACTATACCTAAAATAGTACTAGAGATAAATGGAATCGAAAAATAAAAGAAATTTTTCAATCGGATGTTTAGAAGCAAATATATTGAATAAAATGTATTTCGAATTCGGCATCATCTGCGTTTACGCCCTCTAGCGGCTAAATCGTGCATCATGTGAGAAAACGAAATGAAGAATCATCATTCGCACATTTCAGGCTTCCCAATGCAAAAATAATTTTTGAAATCTGATTAGTAGTTGAATAGATATGGTGTCAACAGACGGACGGACGGACAAACCAATAACGTAAGCACGATCTGTTCGACAAAAGACTCGCTAAAAAATTAAAAAAATATCCCGTACAAGGGGCGGCAAATTTGGGCTTGCACTCGGACGGCAAATGCCCTTCGCGCGGCCCTGACTGCAGGATACATTACTTTGCTGTGATTGATCAAACAGAAAAATTCGCACGAAGACGGTTATGGCAATTTTTTTTAATTTACTAAGCAAACTATCAGTACGGAATACAGTTGCTAGAAGCCCTACTATTCTGCGCATAGTAGCAAAAAAACATTAGCATAAGTAGAAACAACTTCACCGCCCCAGTGGTGCAGTGGTCTATGCATTGGCTTGGGATCTTTTGCCTAAGACATGCGGGGGTTCGAATCATGGTGAAGCACGAAAGCTGTGTTTGTCTTACAACAGTGGTTCTCTCTCTTACCTGGAAAGAGTTGCCCTAAATTAGGAACACACAACTGCTCCATTGGGTTGCTCACGGTGGTCGACGAAAAAAAAAATAGTGTTTGTGACAACTGTAAAACAGCCGCCACGGTAGCGCAGTAGTCGAAGCGCTGGCTTATAATCATTCGTCCCTGATGGGTCCGGGTTCAAATCCCGTGAGACATGGATGTTGTGTTTGCCTATCGGCGCTGGCTGTCTCCCTTCCCTGGAACCAGTGGCCCTAAATTAGGGAAGGGCGACTGATTATAACCAAATTAACTACTCACGGTGGTCGCTAAAACATCAATAAAAAAAATAAAAACATCTAGAATATCTGTGGTCAATTTTTTTATTGAAGGTTTAGCGACCATTGTTAGCAACTCGATAGGCTGTAAGTAGTCACCCCCACACCCCCACCCCCGACTTTACGGCTACTCGTTCGAGAAAGGGAGAGAGCCATTGCAGTGAGACAAGCACACCCAATCCATGGCCCAACCGGGATTCAAACTCAGCCCCATGTGGAACTAATGGTTAGAAGCGAGCGCATCGCATAGATCAATAATCCACTGGAGTGAGCATAGGTATCCATTGCCTAGAGATTGGTCGGAAATGACGTCACTGTTACTTTGTCACCGTTACTGAAAACATACTGTCACCATTACGACGAACAGTGACAAAAAAATAATACTTCCAGATTCACTGATAAGAATGCCCCGTTAGACGTGACCAAGCAATGCTTGGAGTCGAAAATCACTGTTACGTCATAGTTTCGGATACGATGTCACTTTATCTAAATAATTTGTCATATTTTCTGTTGAAATATGATACAGGTCGCTAGTGAACCCCGCTTTCTTTCAGCCTTCCCTTTCCCCCCGCTTAAGGTATTTGTTTTGGATTTCGTTGTGCGTTTGCTCCTAAACAAAGAATTCGAAGCGATCGGATTGTAACAGGGATTTTGTCACTATTATAAATTAGACAGTGATCCGCAGTTCCATGCTTCTTTCCAATTCCGTTACAGCTGTTAATCGGTGATTTTGACACCGTCTGAAGTGACTGTTGCTTTCATGCAACTGTCACCGTTGAAACTATGAAAGGAAAATCACTGTTAAGCCCACCTCTACAACTGACTATGATTAATACTACCAATGATCGATAATCCGGAACTTTACCTGTGCATTTGGCCCTCATTCATCAAACGATATGCTGCTTCACTAATTCACCAACCGTTGTTCTTCGAATATTTGATCATTATAAACCACCGTTACTATCCTATTCGTTTTTTGCGGGTGATGGGGGTTAAGTACCACCTTCAGCAACTCGATGGCAATAAACAGCTCGTCGCCCACCTCTAATTTAACACCACTTGTTCCAGGGAAGCGAGAGAGTTTGTCCCGTAAGAGATAAACACAACACCCATGCCTCACCGGAATTCGAATCCAGACTCTTCTAGGACAAATGGTCATAAGCAGCAACCGCAAATCAATTAATTTATTCCACATAACTGAAAACAACATGACTGACTTCTCAGTGACGTACTAAAGAAATTAATAATTACTATGTAGATATACGGTCGAGTCACATAATTGTGACCACCAGCTAATATAAAAAGTTACCACCGTGTGTAGCGCGGACAACTGCTATCCGGGCTGGGAGTGACTCAATAAGGTGGTCGAAAGTGTTCACAGGTATGTTGAGCCTTGCTGACTGCAGTGCATCTGACAGTTGCTGGAGGGTGCGTGGTGGAGGATCCATAGAGTGAACAACACGATAGAGGTGGTCCCACAGTTGCTCAATTGGGTTTAAGTCTGGTGAATTAGGGGACCAGGGAAGTAATTTGAAGTCTTCATTGTGTTCTCTCAATCCGCCCCAGGGAAGACAATCGGCATTTATTGGTGTACATGGCCTGCAAGGATGGATTCATAAAGATTTCGGTGCACAGTGCTTACCACAGGCATGAGTGAACTCAGGCAATGCCACGAAAACATTCCCCAGACCATAACACTGCCCCACCAGCTTGAGTTCTTCCAGCAGTGGGTGCAGAGTGTTTGCTCTACGATGTTTCTCGTCTTGTACGCCAACGTCCATCTGTTCAATGAAGCAGAAAACGTGACTCATCGGAGAAGGCAATTTTTTGCCAATCAGCAGAGGTCCAATTCCGATACTGCCGTGCAAATATAAGCCTTTTCTGCCGAGGAACCTTCGTTAGCATAGGTGCAGTGACCATCCGTCTACATTGGAGCCCCAAACGCCGCAGGGTTCACTGAACTGTAACTTTAGGCGCACTTCCGGTAGCCCCCTGGTTGGTTCATTCACCTAGTGAGTTGCTCCTTTCTAGGGTGTCGATCGGCACTCACTCACCTTCGAAGCCGACGTTCACCTCTCACATCAATGGCACGTGGTGCTCCGCAGTTTTCACGTCGTTTATTCTTAATGGTGCCATGTCTCCAAACACGATACACTTTAACCACTGCAGCACGGGAACAGTTCACAAACTGCGCTATTTCAGAAATAATGCCACACAAACTGCGCTGTTTCAGGTATACTGCCACCCTTGGCCCAAAAGCCGATAAACCACCCTTTTTGCAAATCTGAGAAATCGCTCCTTTAATCCATGACAGCAACGAGTGATATGTTTTCAGAATGACTATCCACACCTTCAATACCCTTCAAGCCACCTCAGGACACGTCACTTCTTTCATTGGCTACGCGCTGTTGACGTCAAAAGTAGGAGGTGGTCGCAATTATGTGACTCAACTGTGTGTGTATATATATACGTATGCACCCTACGGACACTGAAATTTGCGCACCAAGAAGGAAGCATCGGATTAAACTGAAATTTTACAGACGTAATGATACATATGAATGATACACATGATGGCAAAAACAGACTGCAGGATAGTTAATGAGATCTTTGGCACGCAGTTCGGTGATCTTCAATAGCGCGCCGCACCGCCTCATGCGGCGATACATGCTGGTTGGTTGGTTGGTTGATTTTTAGGGCGCAAGGGCCATGTTTGGCTGAAAAGCGCCAGACACAGAACTATCAGTGTGAGATTTTTACGATACATGCTGCAATACGGTACCGCTTGGAGGTGAACAGACGCCTGATTTTGTCCCGCGGCAGACTGGCCCACACGTGCTGGGCGGCTCTCTCTCTCTTTCTCGAAGGAGTAGCCGTAAAATCGGTGGAGGGGGGGGTTAACTACTTACAGCCCATCGAGTTAGCTAACAGTGGTCGTTAAACCTTCAATCAAAAAAAAATTGACCACAGTTATTTTAGATGTTTTTTTTTATTGAGTGTTTAGCGACCACCGTGAGTAGTTAATTTGGTTATAATCAGTCGCCCTTCCCTAATTTAGGGCAACTGGTTCCAGGGAAGGGAGACAGCCAGCGCCGTTAGACAAACACAACATCCATGCCTCACGGGATTTGAACCCGGACCCATCAGGGACGAATGATTATAAGCCAGCGCTTAGACCACTGCGCTACGTGGTGGCTGTTTTACAGTTGTCACAAACAGACTGTACCACTCATGCTCGAAAAGGGGCATGTCGGGAGAGCGGGAAGGCCATGGAATTGTCTTGTCATGACGTAGGCAGTAGGCAACCCGAGCCGTGTGAGGGCGGGCATTATCATGCTGGTATAGCGCACTTGGAATACCTGTTAGGAACGGGAACACATGGAGCTGTAGGATCTCATCCACATACCGCTGGCCTGTCAATGATCCACGTACCACTACTAGAGCTGATCGGCTATCGTAGGCTGTGGCTCCCCAGACAATAATACCTGCAGTGGGGGAGGTGTGGCGCTCGATAGCGAGGTTTGGATTGGGCAGCTGACCAGGGGACCTCTACACCCGGACACGATGATCAGGTGTCCCCAAAACGGAGCGGCACTCATCGCTAAACACCACACGTTAACACTCTGTGGCGTTTCACGTCGCTCTGGTCTGGCACCACTGCAAACGGAGCCGGCGATGTTCCGGTGTTAATGGCAGCACACGAAAGCACGCTGGGATCGCAGATTCACTTCTGCGCTGCGTTTGGGAAATGGTTCGTGGGCACACAGGAGCAGCTACATCTGCCTGTATAGTGGACCTGGTCCCCGTGGGATCCGTTCGTGCCAGGCGCACGACCCGCTGATCCTATCTATCGGTCGTCCTGCTGGTCCGTCCAGAGCCACTCCGCCGTGTGGCAGTGCCGTCACGTGTCCGCTGCTCCTAAAATAAGTTTGATGGTAAGGTCAGAACGATCAATGTGGCGAGCTACACGGCACGCCAACCACCCTGCGGTTTTTAGCCCGAAGTTCAGGCCTCTCTCCAAGTCCGTACGTTGCGTAAATCGACGTATCTGGAGTCTACCCGGCATTCTTGTCACTGTGCACTCTTGCTTACGACGGCCGGTGTTTTTCGTTCACATGGGGCATTGACTACACGTCGGTTGCCGATTCGTATTTGCAGCGCCACCACAGGGTGTGTGGTCATGCTCAATCGCACCAAACGTGGACCGTTTGCATACCAGCACGTACTTTAGCTATTTGCAAAGTTTCGCGGTTGTATCATGTTTTCTTCTAGGTGTGCAAATTTCATTGTCTCTAATAGTATATATTGCTCCGCATGTAATGTTATGATCAGCTACAAATTACTTTTACACTGCCGGACAATTGCTAAGGACTGATGACAGAAGCAACGATAGCAACCCTAAAATGGAAGGCAGGGAAATTTGGAAATTAGCATAAGTGCGGGATACAGTAAGACGTGTTTTGCGTATGCAAATTTTGGATTGCCGAACTTGTTCGTGACGTCATAGTGCTGATAAGAGATATAAAGGATTTGACGCGTATTGACCGTTGTTGTTCAAACGCAAAGTTGAAAAGGAAAGAATCAATTGACGAACTTACAATTTTCAGTATGTCTTTCCGACATCACCTACATGATTTTACGCGTGGCCGTATTATTGGCAAGATTGAAGAAGGGCGAAAAATAACAGATGTTGCCAGGGAGTTCGACGTCAGCCACAGTGTTGTTTCAAGGCTTTGGAAATCATTTCATACAAATGGAGATTATAGCAAACGTCACGGGGGAGGTCGTGTTCGCAGTACGACACCTGCAGAAGATCGGTACATAGTGCTATCAACAAAAATACACCGGCGCAGCACAGCTAGTGAGGTAGCAAATCAGTTTATGGCTGCTACTGGCAAGCGGATCTCCCGAAAAACTGTCGCCAGACGTTTGCATGAAGGAGGACTATACGCCCGCCGTCCTGTTGTGTGCATCCCATTGTCCAGACGTCACCCTACCGCCCGTTTGCAATGGTGCCATCAACATCGCAATTGGACTGATAACGACTGGTCTGCAGTCCTCTTCTCAGATGAGAGTAGATACAGTCTATCGTCTGATTGTAGACGACAACTGATCTGGTGTGTTAGTGAAACTGCATATTGTCCAGCAAACATACTGGAAAGGGACCGATATCCGACATGTAGTGTCATGGTATGGGATGGCATCATGATCAATGGCCGTACGTCCCTCTATGTGCTTCCAACTGGGACTATGACTGGCTAACGATACATTAATGATGTTCTGCTTCCTCATGTTCGCATGTTCCTTGATGCTGTCGGTGATAGATTCATTTTCATGGACGTCAACGCAACTGTCATCGAACAGTCGCTGTCCAGGAGTGTCTTGAGAGCGAGGATATTCAACGCCACGTATGGCCAGCACGTTCTCCAGATCTGAGTCTCATTGAAAATGTGTGGGATGCTTTGGGAAGGAGCCTTGCTGGTCGTCAATGCCCTCCAATAAACAAGGACACCCTTATCCGTGCACTGACAGAGGAATAGGATAAATTACCCCAACAGCTGCTTGATAATGTTGTGCAAAGCATGACACGACGTGTGGAATCTTGCATCGCCCTCCATGGTGGCCATATCCCGTATTGACATCTTACGCCGGAACGTCTGCGGACGGTAATTGCATTTTTTTCACGTTTACGTATTCTGCACAAAATGGCCTGTTTGTCCCTTGAACACGTTCCAAAGCCTTCTGGATTTCAGAGCACAATAAATTGTCTTTCTTGTAATGTCCTGGCATTCTGACATTATTTTATTTCACTTGGCATCCAACCGCACTTACTTTTTTATGCGCTATATATTCGTTTATGATCCGTCCATAGCAATTGTCCAGCAGTGTATTTGCAAACACGTTAATATCGCCATAGCATGTAAGCGTAAATAAATCAACAGGTATGTTTTCAGCTCGTCTTTTGTAAAAAAGATCCTGCTTATGTTTCCAGTTTGCCCGTCCGTCTGTGGACACCCTATCTCTGCAACTATTAGTCCGATTTTAAAATTATTTCTTTTTTTTGCGTTGGAAAGCTTGAAATGTGTGAATGATGATCCTTTATTTTTTTCTTTACGATGCACAATTTCGCAGTGTGAGATTTTTACGATTTTTACGTAAATGCAGATGATATCGAATTCTAAATATCTCTTACTTCATATATTTGCTTCTAAACTTTCGATTGAAAATAAGGTTTTACCTTTCGATTCCATTTATGTTAAAAACTACTTTAAGTATAGCCACTTTTTACACGTTACGTATAGATTTTACGCTACGGGCGTAAAACTAAACTTTGTTTTTCCCGATATCGCTGCTTCTAAAACTCACATTCGAAAAATTCTTTCTACAGGGATATAGCTTCTGATGAGAAATCTTTTGCATGTCATTTCTGATTTTTGGTGGGATTAGTTTGGCCACCAGGGGGCGGTAGCGCTAATTTCTACTTCTGACGAATGTACAGCAAATCGGAGCTTCTAAAATCTCGATTGAAAAAAGTCGTTCGTGAACCGATACTACTCACGTAGATAAACATTTTAGGGATATTTTCTTCATAGAAGAATGCATTGTTTCTCCACCAGGGGGTGTAGATACATATCTTGTTTTGTCAACATACCTGCTTTTAGGAGTCCCATTTAAAAAGTTTTCTTTGTTTCATATCGTTTCTAGGGCAAAATGTTTTTCATACATTTCAAAATTTTCAAGGAATTCATAGACTTTCCGTTAGGGGTCGTTCAGGTAAACTACGTTTTTCCCTACATCTCTGCTTCAAAAACTGCGATTTCAAACATTCTTCCTGTATCGCATACAGCTCCTCATGGGAAATGTTTTAAAAATGATACCTAATATTTGGCAAAGAATGTTTTGACCACTAATGGGCGTAAGGGCTAATTTCTGCTTCTGATGTATTTGCAGCAAAATCTGAGCTCCTGAAAACCTGACTGAAAATATTTTTTCGTGAACCGATACTTCTCACATCAAAACACTTTTTGAGAATACTTTCTTCTTAAAATCATGCATGGTTTTTCCCGGGGGGGGGGGGGTAATTTCGTATCTTATATTGGTCAATGTCTCTGCTTCTAAAAGTCCGACTTTAAATAATCTTTCTTTGTTGGAGAGGCTTCTGCTGCTAACTGTTTCTTATATAATTTTTCCTAACGCACCAGTTAGCCACCAGAGGGCGTAATTTCACGTTTCCGTTTACAGCAATATTTGCCCATTGAAAAACTTCTTTCTTCGGTCAGATACTACTGTTTTTCATACCGGTTCCATTGACTTAAATATCGGTTCCATTGAATAGCTTTGATGAATTTCATTCGTGTCAGAACGGTTTCAAAACACGCGCTGGTTAAAACCAAAATGTTTGTCATCTTTCTATTTTAATCTCAATGTAAAAGGATGGAAATTTAAGCATGAATTTCCTCAATAACGCATCTCAGTGGCTTCTAAAGAAATGTTAGACCGAACAGTAATTTTTCATCAGTTATAAGTCATTAGATGCAAAATTCAATGGAAATTTCAAAAATGTCCTAGTTTTTCCTGTAGCTACTTCTGTTCTTAAGATATGACATAAAATATGAGGTCTGCAAAATACATTGAAATTCATGTTAGCTGCGTATCAGTTGTTACTGCCAATCATAACATTATTTTACCTATTTGACTGCTTCCTAATGCTCTCCTAATCCCACTCCAGCCTTTATAAGGGTTGACGCAGAGTTACTAGATCATTTCCCGGGTACTGCCCCCCGGTAATAAATAAGAGCGTCTTTCTCCCCCTTTCTTCCTCACTTCCGTGTCACTTTCCTACCTGGCACTCTAGCCCAAATCTCCAAGCTTCCTGTTTCTAAGGGTTGTTTAAGACCTGGGATCAGACACCCCCTTCCTAAAATACTCTACATATGCTCTGATCTGATCTACTAGATCATTGACAGCTTCCACACGAAAAGGGTTGACGCAGAACTACTAGATCATTTCCAGCTACCACACGAATGAAGCTAGACAATGCCTTAAGCAGCTAGATCCACTACTCCACCGGAGTAGCTTCTTTATATCACGGCACAAAGCACTGCTCTACAAGACGGTCGTCAGTTCGGTGCTTACCTACGCCTTCCCCATCTGGTTAGGTATTAGTAATAATCAGCGAGAGATAATCCAGAGGGTGAAGACCCGAGGTTTTCGTATGATCACTGGGGCTCCCCTTTGTACCCCACTTCGGAACCTGTGGAACACACTTGGAATTGAAAAGGTACATGAATTTTCCACCAGATACTCCAAGAAGTTCTTCAAGAAAGCGGAAACCCACCCTAATGAACTTATTAGGGACGTGGTTGATTACTATCCCAGCGAATTCCTTAGGTACCCCAGAACTAAGGCGAGGATTTTTGACCCCCTTGACAGAGAGAGTAAGTATGTGATCAATGGTGAGTGTTAGACAACTTCCCCACAATTCTTTTTCAGATTGGCACCGAGATGATGAGAATTCTTTGATGTCCAGCACTCGGATTTGGTCTCGGTAAGTTTCACTCACTCCCTGGTGCGCCGGCGACCGGTTGGAGTTGTGGTTCTCTGTGATGTTGTACGGAGCTTGGTTCTCCTTCCACTTCCCATTGACCCCTTCCCCCAGCACTGCTGTCACGGTTCACTGTTTGAAAGATATGTCACCCTGTACTTTTTACTCAATTTTCTGTTTAGTTTTCCTATTAAGTTCACTTACTCAGATCTCCTGGCTTCCTGTTTCTAAGGGTAGATTTAGACCTGGGGTGAGACACTCCCTTCCTAAAACTTCTTGAAATATCGTATCGTAGCGTACTACATCATTTTCAGGGCCGCTGATGGCCTGGTGGTCAACTTTCGTGTCTGCCACGGAGGAACCTCAGGTTCGATCCTGGGCAGGTACGAACGCTCGAACTACTAAATATCCGCCGTGCGTATGATGGACATGTTAAGTCGTAGGACCCCGAGGGATACTGGTCCCCCGGCAATAAATAAGAGCATCTCTCTCCCCCTTTCTAACTCGCTTTTATATCACTTTCCCATCGGGCACTCCAGCCCAAATCTCCTAGCTTCCTATTTCTAAGGGTTGTTTAAGACCTGGAGTAAGATTTCCCCTTCCGAAAATTCTCGACACATGATGATGATCTACGCGAGTTTTATAATAGTCGCTTCTTGTTGTTATTAGGGTAGAATTTGTGTACATTCTCAATAACGGTTAAAACTGCGAAATTGTCATCAGCGGATAGAGTAAAAGTAGTTGTTCTGGATGCAGAGGAGTATTCTTCGAGACAAATCGCTGAAAGAGTGGGCTGTAATTAATCTACAGTTATTAGGTTACTGAAGAAAGGAAAATACACTGTTGATATTAAAAATATGCGTCGCAGTGGAAGTCCCAGATTCACTACTATAACCAGGCAGGACAGTGTGCTCAGAAAGCTAAGTTTGCCAGACAGGAAGCTCAATTCACCTGAATTACTTTAAAGATGGTCTGAGCCGCCCCGGTGGCGTAGTGATCTAAGCGATGACCTCTGATCATTCGTCCGAAAGCGGTCCTGGTTCGAACCCCGGTGAGGCATGGATGTTGTGTTTGTCTTACGGCACCGGATCTCTCCCTTCCCTGGAACCAGTGACCCTAAATTAGGGACGGGTGACTGCTTATAGCCCATTGAGTTGCTCACGGTGGTCGTCAGACCTCCAATCAAAAGAAAAAAAGATGGTATGAAGGGACTGATGTTACTGTTAGTACATCTACTGGCAGGAGGAGTCTTCTTCATTATCGCTTACATGACTGTAAAGGCAGGCGTAAACCACTGTTAACTGCAAATCAAAGACAACATAGACTTCAGTGGGAAAAAAGCATGTATTATGAACAACTAAGCCATATGAAAATGATGTTTTCAATGATGAATCAGAATTTTGCCTTAATGGGAATCCGAGTAGTGCCTATGTAAGGAGATTCAAGCATAATGAATTCCATCCAAGTTGCTTAGTGAGGCCAGTGTTAAGCATCCGGTGAAGGTCATGGTTTGGAGCTGCATGTGAGAACATTGCGATGCGAACCTCCATATTGTCGATGTTACACCAAATGCCCAGAAATACATCTGGATATTAGAAAACAAGATGCTGTCATCACCTAGAAGACTTTATGATAGTAATTTTATTTTTCAAGAGGACAATGCACCCTGTCATCGTGTAAAACTAGTGAAAAACTGGTTTCATTGAAAAAATGCTCAGCATCTTGATTGGCCACCACACTAACCGGACTTAAACCCGATCGAAAATGTTTGGTTCAAAGTGCCGTATGAACTATCAAAAAAGAAGCCAACAACCAAAATTCATTGAATATGTAATTCAAATATGGAATCGTATTGTTCAACCCAATTTTTTACAAAACCTTCTTCGCAGTATGCAATCAAGATGCAAACCTGTGATTAAAGCTAAAGTTTGGGCAACAAAATATAAGGTACACTTTATCATTTTGCTGCATTATAGGTATTTCTGTATTTAAACGTCATTTCCTTCCTTATGGATTACAAAAACAATTTTTTGCTGTATACCTAAGTATTGGATAAACGATTCAATTTTTTAAATAATTTCGACTCGGTCATGTTTTTTGAAATATATTAAAAAAACAGAAGTAGCTACAGAAAAAGCAAAAACATTTGTTTGAAATATCCGCTAAATTTTACACCTAATGACATATAAATAATGAAATTTCAAAAAAAAATTAGATAGTTAAAAAAAAGTCAAACTTAAAAATTCACTGCCTTTGCAGGTGATGCAATACTTTCCACACCAGTGAAAAAAGGATTAAATTAACATTTCTGAGCTTACCCAAATTAAAAGATTTAAAACGGAAATTCAGCAGTAGTTGAAGGTTTTTCCAGGGGCAGGACGAAAGTTTTAGCTGCTTAAAGAAGTATCTGTGCATTTACATATTTACGAAGACATACTTACAACTTTTCAAAATAATCTCCATGAACATCTATACAATTTTGTGTTACATTTTACCCAATTCGCAAAATAATCCCTAGCCCTTCAAATTATATTTTGAATATCTCAAAAACTAAGCCATCACAAACGACACGGTTTGCCTCACAAAACAACACAACCGTAGCAAAAACGATGGCACTGTTGATTTTAAATTTCCGGTGGTGGGGGTGAGCGTTTCCCCAAGTTCCCAAAATTATATTTTGAATATCTCAAAAACTAAGCTAGCATAAACGTCACGGTTTGTGGCACAAACGTAGCACAAACGAATGACACTGTTGAATTTTGAATTTGCGGGAGTGGGGGGCTGAGGATTTCCCCATCCCAACAAAATTAAATTTTAAATATCTCCAAAGCTATGCTAGCACAGACGTGGCACAAGCGACTGGCATTGTTGAATTTTGAGTGTGAAGGGGTGGGGGCCTAGGTAAATGGTCCACCCCCAAATTTGGATATTTAATATCTCCAAAAATAAGGTACCACAAACGACACGGTTTGCGACACAAACCAGCATAAACGAAGCGCAAATGAATGGCAATGTTGAATTTTGAATTTGCCGGCGTGGGGGCTGACCATTTCCCCAGCTTCACCAATTTATATTTTTAATATCTCAAAAACTAAGCTGGCACAAACGAATGGCACTGTTGAATTTTGAATTCGCCAGCGATGGGGGGCTGACCATTTCCCTAGCCCCCTCAATTTATATTTTGAATATCTCAAAAACTATACTAGCACAAACGACACGGTTTGCGGCACAAACCAGCACAAACGTAGCACAAACGAATGACATTGTTGAATTTTGAATTTGCCGGGGGGGGGGGTACCGACCATTTCCCCAGCCCCCCAATTTATATTTTGAATATCTCAAAAACTATGCTAGCACAAACGACACGGTTTGCGGACCAAATCAGCACAAACGTATCACAAACGAATGGCACTGTTGAATTTTGAATTTGCCGGGGTGGGGGGCTGACCACTTCCCCAGCCCCCCCAATTTATATTTTGAATATCTCAAAAACTATACTAGCACAAACGACACGGTTTGCGGCACAAACCAGCACAAACGTAGCACAAACGAATGGCATTGTTGAATTTTGAATTTGCCGGGTGGGGGGCTGACTATATCCACAGCCACCCCACCCAATTTATATTTTGAATATCTCAAAAACTATGCTAGCACAAACGACACGGTTGGCGGCACAAACCAGCACAAACGTAGCACAAACGAATGACACTGTTGAATTTTGAATTTGCCGGGGGGAGGGGGCTGGCGAAATGTACCTAAAATGTGTGGGATGCTTTGGGGAGGAGTCTTGCTGGTCGCCAATGCCCTCCAATAAACAAGGACACCCTCATCCGTGCACTGACAGAGGAATGGGATAAATTACCCCAACAGCTGCTTGATAATGTTGTGCAAAGCATGACACGACGTGTGGAATCTTGCATCGCCCTATATGGTGGCCATATCCCGTATTGACATCTTACGCCGGAACGTCTGCGGACGGTAATTGCATTTTTTTTCACGTTTACGTATTCTGCACAAAATAGCCTGTTTGTCCCTTGAACACGTTCCAAAGCCTTCTGGATTTCAGAGCACAATAAATTGTCTTTCTTGTAATGTCCTGGCATTCTGGCATTATTTTATTTCATTTGGCATCCAACCACACTTATGCGCTATATAGCCGTTTATGATCCGTCCTTAGCAATTGTCCAGCAGTGTAATTCGTGAGAAATTGAGCAAATAAAGTTATGAGTAGGCTGTACCTCAATTGTTTTTTTCTGGGACCATTTAAAACATTTGACGTATTGCCCGCCGTTTTGTAGTTCTTTCCGAAAAGGCTATATTTTGCGCATACATTATCCTTACCAAAAGAAAAACAAAGTTGTACAAAAGATTTTTTTTTTTGATTGAAGGTTTAAGGACCACCGTGAGCAACTTAATGGGCTATAAACAGTCGCCCGTCCCTAATTTAGGGTCACTGGTTCTAGGGAAGGGAGAGAGCCAGTGCCGTAAGACAAAAACAACATCCATGCCTCATCGGGATTCGAACCCGGAGCCCTTTCGGACGAATGGTCAGAGGCGATCGCTTAGACCACTTCGACACCGGGGCGGCAGATATTTTACTTTTTACCCATAATTACTGGTAACTTACTTTCAATAACTAACTGTTCAAGCACCTAATGTACCTATAAACTTTAAGTACAAACAGCTTCCTCTTTATCTGACTGAAACCTACACTTTCACTTTGAGCTTGATTTGACGTGAAGAGAAACAGAGTGCAAAAACCGCAGTCCCTCACCGTTTACTCTTTTGATAACAGTAAACTTTAGTTTCACATTGTCATCATGAATCAATATAGCCAGGCACAATGATTTCGACACCAGTATAAATGAGGCGAAAATGAGCGTTCCGGCCATCAAAGCCATCGGTGGATGCTGAATACCTTACACCATCGTGATTTACACTTACAGCATTGGAAAACGTAAAACAATTGATAGTTACAAAAAAGCTATCGATGCACTATCGATGTACTGATTTGGACAAAATTATCGATATTATTGATAGGGCCATCGATAGTATCTCCACTTCTAAACTGAATACATTAAAGTACGGCGATCACATTAAAGCACGGCAGATTCTATGTAAGGTATTGAACACGGATGTCTTGCTCCAATGCGTGAGTGATGTTTCACAAGGGTTATAACGGTCCTTGTTTGATGTTAAATTGTATATGAAAAGCTCTGTCATTTTAATTGTATCAATGCAAAAACAAGAAATGTTTTGATGTAGATTTGCTGCCGTAAAATCTCATTTATATAATGACGTGTTTTATGTCATACTGCATGCAATACGTACATTTTGCCTGAAGAAAATACGTCATCCGTCCAATACAATATGAATTTACTGTCTGAATGAAGAAATATTGATTCAGTTAGCAGATAATAAAATAAAAGGTGTATAAGAATAAAACCAATCTTTTTTTAGTTGACACATAAAGAGGTAAATTTTCCAGTGTATCTATTCATTGTGCTTTGCTAATGCATAACGTTATTTTTTCTTTGATCATGTCTTTAAATTATCCTACTCTACCGTTTTCCAATCATTAATCTAAGAAGTTGATGAACCGATGATTTAGTAAAATTTGAGCTAAAATTTACTGTTGTATATTTTTGTTAAACACGGTCTTCCTTTGCAATGTTCCTTGACAAAAACCTTTTTATTTCTTCCATTTGAAATATGTTTAGAATGGCCATTTCGAACTACGTATGACTTCATATAAATCCATTCATTTTGAAATTTGTCATTTGGTGTGTATCCAACAAACAGCACATGCGAATGGTCACTGAGAAAGAAAGTGCGATGCATTGGTCACCGGGAAACGTATGACTATGTCCGCTTTGTCATTCGCCAAAAATACACTGTTTCTTTCCTTCCGTGAGTCCTACATCTCCCATTTTGTCGTGGAACACGCGTATGCGCCGCTACTGGACACTATAACTGTGGTTTATGCCCCTTGTTCCTGCGCAGAACATTGGTTTGCAGTTGATAGGTCCGGTGTATCGCTTAGTGTTTAGTTCGTTTTAGTTCTTTTCTTTTAGTAACAAGTTCGTTGGTGTATAGAGACAGAAACAAATATAGAATTAAAAGTTGCCAATATTTGCGATTGGTTTTGATAAAACTTTTCCAATAAACCTCTACTGGATCAGGCTTACAAATCTGCTAGAATACCCACTTGAGATATTTTGTCGTTCCCTTAAAGAGAAATCGCTTCATTTAAGAAGCATCTCAACGTTGAGGGAAGAGGAGTGCTAATTCACTAGAAAAACAACACAGGACGGCTAGCGTTTAATAATTCACAGACAACATTAGATGCCTAGAAAATTTAATAAGACAGGGTAAAGAAATATACATCTTTCCCAATTTCTTTTTTCACTTGAATGTAAGTTATATTCACAATAGAAAGGTATGCATGATATACCGATTACACATTTGAGTTGATTAATGCAGCTCAGGGAATGTTTTACAAACCCAACAAATAGAATAAAGGATATGGCCGGATTGTTGCGCAGTCTGAGGTGTTAGCTTCACTATTTTTAAAGTAGTTCCTGTGATTTAAAAAACAGTGTAATTTATATTCGCATATCCAAAATCTGGAAGGAAGGAATCAGGGTAATTATAGAGATGTCACGTAATGGTCCCGTCTAAAAAATCTGCCGTTCGTTAATTGAGGTTTTCGTTGTGCTAAAGATCTGCGATGAACGTAGAATATTTTTAAAATCATGATATAACAAAAAAGCTTTGGATGTCACAATACCAGATTTTACGAGAAACTGAATAAAACGATCTTAATGATCAGTCTTTTAACAGCTTATATATCCACGGATATCATACCTTACGTTAATTAGCAAACGTACGTTAAATTTTTATTTATCACTGACATAAGAAATACAAATCATGAAGGCGAAATGTAAATATTTCAGAAAACAAAAATGTGCCGTTTTCTTTTAGGAACTTACGAGTTAAAGAGAACCATTTCAAGATGCAAAATCAACATCATTAAGATTACCTGAATCTAAAGAACCAGAATAATTGAATTTCCATTTAGGAAAGAAAGGAACACATCCGTATAGTTCCCAGAATTGCAAATATATTTTGTGGTTTTACTCATCCCATTTTCGGTTAATACTGCAGCTTAACACAATTCAAGGTATGAACATGTTGATACAGAGGAGTTTCTCTCCCTTTGCTCTATCCTTAAGAAGTTCAGATATATTTTGACAGAAGAAAGTGTCATAGTGTAGGTTAGTATTCTTAAATTAAAATACTTTTGCAAAGTGTTTTACTATCAACATAGGCTATATTCCATGATCACAGTCAAAAGTATCCTGAAACTAAACCATTTCAAAACTGAGATGACTATGCTTCACAACAGGCTTAACTTTCACGGAATGGGAGCTTTGAGTTTTCCACCCTGATTTTCTTATATAAACAGCACTGGCCTCGCAATCTACATTTTTGGTTTCAGACTGGTGTTGTAATACATCAAATCTCCCATTACTGGGAGCATTTTGATATGAAATTATCTAAATGGCCCCAACAATGAATCGAAGTTCCTTTTCATGGGTTCCCCCAAACCATGTTTTTCTTCGGAAAAAGCCTAATCGCTTATGTAAATCCCAAATATATTAATGTGTGAATATGAACTTCAAACACAAAATAAAAGTCAGAGCAAGGTGGCAATAATAGCAAGTTTATTTTTTATATTTAACGAGTTTGTGATAAAGAAATATACACAAAATATATGTGTACAAATGCAGTTACCACGTTCGTCACTGTGGCATGATATCATTGTAAAATTGGAGTCAGGGTTTCCCGAGACGCTTGTCTGCGAGCCGGTACACATGATAAAACATTTTTTCATTCTTAAAATATGCCTGAATCTATTCTTAATTTATAACTACCGTTATCAAAGGTTTTCTCTCTTTTGAAAATCGAGTTGTATTTTTGTAAAAATATTTGGTAAGCATTGATATGTTTGTCTTTCTCTCTGCAAGATTTTCCAAATTCTAAAGGATGAGGAATGTCTTTCGGATAAAATATACGCTCAGTATTGGGAGAGGTATCCAGTATATCGTGAAGAAAAGAAATATCTTTTTAAACCTAATCTACGACAGGTGGGACTACTGAAACATTTTTGAAACGAATCAGGTGGGATTGCTGTTATAGTGTGATCAATATACACATGCAAAGTAAGGAATATAATCCACAGCCTGTGTGCAGTTTGGTCGTTTTTTCTATCTTCCATTCCTTGCCCTGCCATGCTTTACGTCATCCAGAGGTTAGCGATTCGCTTCTTCAAATCTATCTCCCGTAAAACCTTTAGGTCTGATTTCGATATGTTTGAATAAATAGTACCCTAGAGGTTTTCTGAAAATTGTTGAGCTTTCGTATTAACTTGAACTTCCGACAGGCTATAAAATTTGGAAAAAGCAACATAAGTTAGTCAGTTTTAGCTATGTTAATTTTTTGTTGGGAGAAAAAGCGAAAAACGACTGAGGAGTAATTTTTTTGAATTTTGGGTGAAATTAGGGATTGACATGGATTGCGTCTTAAAACTGGAAGTCTGGAAAATATACATTAGCAGAATCAAATATCCAGAATGTAAAATTCGTATATAGAACCATGTGTTGTGAAGCTGACAGATACTTGTGTCTCGAGTAATCTTTGTTCGCTTCTCGGATCTGAAAGTCAGAACTTGGAATTGGCCGACTACTAATTTAAATTTTGGGTTACAGTTAGGAAAAAGATATATTAAGGGACAGATGACAAAATCTCCAGGTTTATCTGTAGATAAGAAATGTTATCTCAAAGACTCAGACATGCCATTGAATTGATAATTCGGTCTCCAGATGGAAAACGAAATCTCCAAATCTGGTGGTAAATTTAGTAAATTGTTTATGAAATTTCATAACTGAGCCCGCAGGTCAGCTTTGAGGAAGGAATTTTGATAGTACATGGGTTGTGAAGAATTACACTTTCGCATTTTACAAAACTTTATTGTGAAATTAAATACTTTACATTACAACACTAAAGTGACAGTCATCAGTAACGAAAAAACAAAGGTTGGGTGACACATACACAATTGATATTAATGCCTTACCGTTGTATATAAATATTTAGGTGCTCATCAAATTATCTTTAAAATTCCAAATGAAAAATGAAAAAGGTTTGTCAGCGTGTTTCTCAAAACTATTTATGCTGCAATATCAGTACGCAGTATTGCATGTTATCAGACAATACAATACGATGTTTCTGTACATATTTCGGCATACATTGTCATTACACGTTCAGCTACCTGTTTTTCTAGCAATGCCTAAAGAAAGAAACCTCTCATTGTTTCAGTCACTGCTTTATCTTGACAATATGTTTTCCATTAAGGACATTTTTTGAATTATCCTAACTGATGTGGCCAGAAAGCCAGTGTTGTTCCAGTGCAGTTTGTTTTCGAAAAGACGTGAGCTATCAAGTTTCCTCAAAGGTTTTAAACGGTGCAACTGTATTACAGTGGAAAAATGATATCGACAATTCAGCATGTACAGTTTGGTAACATGTAATGTTAGAACAACAGAGAACAGTAAATTCCGAATAACAGTAATACTAACACATTCTCACTTTATGAGCCTACTGCCTTTACAAGAAGTTCATATTAAGAATGAAATGAAATATTAATGTGTCTACTTATATATAATTTTTCGAAGACAGTGATATTCGTAATAACAAGGTTATGTGACCCTCGAATGTAATGAAGGGAGATTACAATGTAAAAATTTGGCAGCATTACTAGATTGATTACTGGGAAGATAAATTCGATAATAGAAGGAGAAATAACTGGGGAAAAGCACTCGTCAAATTCAAGAACGAGAAAGGCTATTTTTTTTAATGAACTACTTTTTCTAGAATCAGCAATGAAAGAAATGGACGCGGATACACTTTAATCAGATGACAAGTAAAACTGAGTTCACTATGTGCAGCGAGAAATATTTCAGGGTTACAGAAACCTGCTTTTTCATCGTGCGGATATACATATATCTGCGCTTTTTCCTGGCATATGCAATGGGCTCTTTTGCCGAGTATCGAAGATGCAGAATCAAGTTGGAAGAGGAGAATTGTCACCTGCATTTCCTAAGCACTTGTAAGTCACTGGGTTTCATCCCAAAATTATTCCGCTTCAGATCCACAGTAGATGATGACTGTTTCCGACGAAAAAAGTCCGCACATTTTTTTTACAGACGCTCAATCATCTTGTACGCATGAAATGGATTAGTGTTATGGCTCTATAGTGCCGCGTATTCCGTCGCTAAACAAACCGTGCAGAGGAGGTTACCCTCCAGGAGTTTGCGCGTTTCTCTGTAGAGTTGATACGCTTTCAAGACACCAATACCGCTCCCAAACGGCGAAGCACCAGGACAAGCTTCCCCATCTCAGAGATGAACAAGGCCATCCGCGGCACCCGCCAGCGATTCCCGTTGTCAATGTCTCTTCCCGGACTTTCTCACCCGAATAGATGAAAATACTACAAAAATGCCCCAAACTTGCATTTGATGAAACAGTCAAACTTAAGGCCGTTTTTACCCTCATGTAATATGTTCTGCAGATGGTTCCGCTCCAAGAAATGGACCAAATGAGACTCAGATGTGCTGACAGATTAACTCGTTCCATTAAGCAACACCGACTCGGTAAAGCACCGCGGATACGCAAATCTGTCACCAACCTCAAGAAAGACCGCTCTCTCATTTTCACTCTCACAGATAAGTCCTGGCAAATTGCAGTAAAGGAGATATCCGACTACCACCGGAAACTTGAGGAGTTCATCACCCAGTCTGATTCCATTCTGCGCTCTATAAACCCGCTTAACAGGTGGGTAGTCATGATTAAGCGAATAGCAGGAACGAAGGTGCTACTTGAAGTACTTAGCAGAAGGGACAAGATCCCACCGGGCCTAAGGTACTTCACCTTTTTGCTCGACTTAAACACCACAACCCCGGAAACCCAGTCAGACCTATTGCCAGCAACAAACAAGCCCCCCCTTCCTTCAGCAAATTTGGAAAAAGCTTGCTTGTCCTACTTACAGCCGTTCCTACCGCCAGCGGAAAGTGTCTTACTCTCTTTAGTTGACTTTGTTTCCAGACTGAGGTCCACGAACGTTTCACTAGGTGACATCATTGGAAGTTTTGACATCGAGTTTTATACCACTCAGTGCTGGTGCATGAAGCCACTTGAATCGAACCTCTTCCCTTCGGAAATTGTGGAGGTTATTTCGAAATTACTGGGAACTGTCACGAACTCAAATTTCTTCAGCGTCAGATACCGGATTTACAAACAGAACTAAGGGGTACCTATTGGGGTCCTTGATGTTGGCGGTCCTTGCTGAAACAGTCCTTCGGCCTCTCGAATAAGACCTCTTGCAATCATCAGCCCGAGGACCTTAAATCTGGTTGAGGTACGCTGACGATATCTTCTTTATTTGGCAGCATGGAGAAGGCAGCCTACGTTATTTTCTCACCAGAGTGAACGCTGCGCACCCGGATTTTAAATTCACAGCTGAATATGAATCCGAGGGTGCTTCAGCTTTTCTGGATGTACGGGTAAGAAAATTGCCCTCTGGAGCACTTAACACATAAATCTAACACAAACCCACCTACGCGGACAACCCCATACTGCCTGACTCAGCAGGCTCCGCACGCCGCCCGCAAATATATGCTTTTCCTGTACCGAGCAAACCGAGCCTTCGAACTCTCACCTAACAAGGTCCCTTACGAGGATGAAATCTGTAGCCTTAGAGATCTAGCGGCCGCAGCGGGGTACGACGTGCGCAGAGTCGACCAAATAGTCAGAAAAGCAGCAATAACTGCACGCGCTCGGCCTCGTGCCAACCCTACAGCGCAGCCCTTCCGATTCGTGGAATCGATTTCCTACATTCCTAGGGTAACGTACTTCCTGAAGAATACTCTCCGAAGACTGGGTTACAATGTCGGCGTGAGGACGACTAGACATTTTTCTGATAACCTCGCAACAGACCAGCGCGCGTTACCTTCTGCGCTGTCTGACGCCGGGGTCTATGCTATTCTTTTAGATTATCCTTACACATCGATTAAGTTCAACTTCGGGATGACAAAAAGATCGATCCAGATCCAGATTTCTGAGCATCAAAGAGACGTTAAAGCTGGAAAACTTACGACGGCCCTATACCGTGATGTTGCAACTGAGGGAGCAATGCCCAGATGGAGAGAGGATAATAAACTAGCACCTTACGTTAGCGCAGAAGACACTGCGCTCCGTGAAACCATTGAGAACATTACGCGACGGAATGTGTGCAACAAGAACGTAACCAGAAGTCTTGTTCAGATATGGCACCGGTATCTTGATGTTTCACGTGAGCACCCGGCCTTTGGAACAAATCATTCGTGACATCGTGCAAGTGTCTTGCTTATTTTGAGTTTACTTATATTCTTGGAAGTGTTTTTCCCTTTGTTTTCTCCGATACTAACTACTAAATCCCTAGCATCTTTTTCTTTCTCATCGTTTATACGTCTAATAAGCGGAGTTCACTTTCTTATCGTCCTCTCATTAATTTTGCATACAGAAACCCACTTTTTGATCGTTCGTATATATACATATATATGTATACTGCATATAAACGAAAATTTAACTTCTATATATATATATACATATCATCATCATCATCATTGTCAACCATTATCAATCCACTGCTGGACGAAGGTCTCCCAAAGTTTCCTCCACAACGGTCTGTCTTGTGCCAGTCTCCTCCATGTCACCCCTGCATACTTTCGAATTTCATCCACCCATCTCCCATGTGGTCTTCTTCTGGGTCTTTTCCTGTCCCTTGGAATCCAATCTAAAATTTCGGCTGTCCATCGATGATCTGTCCTTCTGGCAGTACGTCCAGCCCATTGCCATTTCAGGGATTTAACTCTGATCATGATGTCTTCCAATCTTGTCATTTTTCGGATCCACGAGTTCCTCTTCTTATCTCTCCTGGTTACACCAAGTATGCACCTCTCCATGCTTCTTTGAGTTGTCTGCATCATTGGTATGTCTCTTTTAGTTAAGGTCCACGTCTCTGCACCATACGTAAGCACTGGAAGCATGCATTGATCAGACACTTTTCTTTTAAGACATAATGGCATATTGCTCTTGAAAATTATGCTGTTTCTTCCAAAAGCTCTCCAGGCAAGGTTCGTACGCCGATTAATTTCTTCATCAATGATCACTTGATATCTGCTGTCCAAGATAAATGTACGTGTCTGGTATCTCCAGCTTTTCTCCATCAATCGATAAATCTTCATTCCTTGTAAAAGCATTGAACATCACTTTTGTCTTCTGAAAGTTCATTTTTAATCCCACTTCTTTACTCTTGTCAGCAAGTTCCTGGATCATACTCTGCAGCTCTGATGGGGTAGTTGCAAAAATGACTACGTCATCAGCAAAACGAAGGTGGGTTAGATAATCTCCATTAATCTTCATCCCCTTGTTTTCCCAGCTCAGCGACTGAAAAACACCCTCCAAAGTGGCATTAAAGAGCTTCGGAGATATGGTGTCACCTTGTCTCACTCTCTTTCCAATTTTTACGTGTGTTGTATTTTCAAACAGCCGAATCTTTGCACTTGCATTTTCATAGATGTTAATAATAATATTAATGTATGCATCTTCAATACCGCAGGTTTCAGAGCCATTGTAACTGCTGATGGTTTCACCGAATCAAAGGCTTTTTCATAATCGATAAAAGCCATGCACAATGGAAGTTCATATTCCCTCGCTCTTTCAATTAGTTCTCTCAGCACGTGGATATGATCTATTGTGCTGTAGCCACTCCTGAATTCAGCTTGTTCTCTCGGTTGAGCCATGTCCAGTGTTACCTTCAAGCGGTGTGAAAGAACTTTAGTGAATAATTTATAAACTACTGATAGGAGGCTGATAGGTCTGTAGTTTCCAAGATCCTCAATGTCACCTTTCTTATGTAGCAGAATCATTGTAGCGGTGTTCCAATCCTCAGGAATCTTTCCTTCATTAAGGCATCGAGTGAAAATTTGGGCGAGTACTGTTTCGATTTCTCCACTTGCTTCTTGTATGATGTCTACAGTAATTCCATCTTCTCCTGGAGCTTTTCCCCGCTTCATGTTCTTGATTGCATGTGCAACTTCTGCTGGAAGGACTGGAGGAACTCTGGTACTGTTATCTTTCATGATGTCTGGAGTGCATGTATCATCCCTTTCATATAATTTGGAGTAGAAATCTTTCACTCTTGTCAAAATTTCGCCTCTATTTCTTGTTACAAAACCATCTTCTTTTCTCAGTGCCATAATCTGTGTTCTTCCCTTACTGAGATGTCCCTTTGCTATCTTTAGGCTTTGGTTGTTTTCAATTGCTTTCCTCACTAGTTCACAGTTGAATTTTCTTACGTCTTCAGTGATACTTTTTCTTACTGTCTTGCATAGCTCTATATATTCCACTTTGGAAGTCACATCTTCTTTAGTTGTCCTCATCTCTCTTCTTTTTTGCATCAACATTTTCGTTTTTCCTGATAATTTATTTACATGCAACTTGTTCTTAGACCCAGCTAATTTTGTTGCTGTTTCCATAACAACTTTGGTTACTTTTCTGTTAACTTCAGAGATGTCCACTTCTTCCGATGTTAGGCCTTCTAAAGCAGAGAACCTGTTCTTCAGTTCCAACTTGAAGGTATTATGGTGTTTTTTAATGTTGGTTATGTCAATAGATTTTGTTTGTCTTATGAGCTTGCCACGTTCAAGTTTGGTGTTGAGGTGCATCTTACATCTCACCAATCTATGGTCACTACCTGTGTTGAACTTGTTTAGCACACTGCAGTCTTCTATGACGAATTTTTTGTTACACATAATAAAATCAATTTCACTTGTCGTCCCACTTGGATGTCTCCATGTCCATTTCCTGTGTGGCTTTTTCTTGAAGAAGGAGTTCAAGATGAAAAACCCTTCTGCCTCTGGAAACTCAACGAGAGTATTTCCACGCTGGTTTCTGTTGCCGTGACCGAATTTACCTACTGAAGTTTCATTCTGTTGCCGTTGCCCTATTTTTGCATTGAAATCTCCCATAATTATTTTCAAGTGCTGCTTACCATTATTATTTAGATGACAAATTTCCTCATAAAATTCTTCAATTTCTTCTTCAGGATGACTTGTGGTGGGTGCATAGGTTTGAATAATCTGATCCTGGTATCTTTTCGAGAGTTGGATAACAAGTCGTGCAGCTCTGTCAGAGGAACTTTCAACTTCTACAACTTTATCGTTCAGTTTCTTGTTTATTATAAATCCAACACCACTAGTTCTGCCAGTATCTGTCCCACGATAGTAGAAGAGATGTCCACTTTTCAGTTCGATGAGATCTTCTCCTTTTCTCCTTACCTCACTTAGCCCCACGATGTCCCACTTGATCCTTTGTAGTTCCTCTTCCAATTCAATAAGCCTTGAATCAGAAGATAGGGAGCGTCCATTGTACGTAGCCAAGGTCAGCATCAGATGGCAGCCTAGTCCGGTCCTCCGGGGATTCTTAGCACCCTCTGCCTTCATGTCGCACTGGCCGCTGCCTTGGCCAGGTACATTCCAGCTGCCGGAGACTGATGGCCAAGATTTAAGTTGTGGAATCATTTTGGAGGGGTTTGGCCATAACTCACCACGCTGGCCAAGCGGGTTGGTGAGTGTGGGATAGAATTTCCTCTAATCCCGATGGTATAGTTATACCGCTATTGGCGGTCGTCAGAGCCCCTTTAGTGGGAATAGGTTGCACCACGAGAAGGCGGGGTTGACATTTGTCAAGGAGAGGCTGTGATGTTACGCATCACCTGACCTTACATCCCTATATATATATATATATACATGTATATATATCATAGGAAAGTTAAATCAAATTTATTCATCACTGCAATCCAGTGGCCTAGCGGACACACAGGCGGGTTTTGTATATTACAAACCGGTTTCCTGTTTTGAAAGGTCACCCTTAGACTGGTGTTCTCCTGAAGAGAACAATCTAATCTACCAGGTAATGTTCTCCTTTTATGGGTAGTTGCTGAATAGTTCAGGAATTTTTTTTTTTAATTTTGTCCATATATCATATCATTATATTTTTGTACTTCCCTTTTTACTAGGGTTTTAACTTCATTTCTTTCATGTGTGTCAATGTATATAAGTGATTGTCTAAATGCATGTGATACTATATATATATATATATATATATATATATATATAGATGTAAGGTCAGGTGATGCGAAATATTGTACAGCCTGTCCTTGACAAATACCAACCCCGCCTTCTCGTGGTGCATCGTGTTCCCACAAAAGGGCCTCTGACGACCACCTATTAGCGGCATAACTATACACCATCGGAATTAGAAGAAATGCTACCTAACACTCACCAACCCGCTTGGCATGCTTGATGAGTTACGGACAAACCCCTCCAAATTGACTTAACAACTTAAATCCTGGTCCTCAGTCTCCGGCAGCTGGAATGTAACGTGGCGGAGACTGGCACAAGACAAACCGTTGTGGAAGAAACTTGGGGAGACCTTGGTCCAGCAGTGGATTGATAATGGTTGACAATGGTGATGATGATGATGATTATGATATGTGTATATATATATATATATATAAGAGCAAAACTGAAGACTAAGGAAAAACTTTAGAATTTAAAACGAAGGTTGCAAAATAGAATGAACCTTCGTTTTAAATAGAATTTAAAACGAATTTAAATAGAATTTAAATAGAAAAAACCTTCGTTTTAAATAGAATTTAAAACGAAGGTTTTTTCTTGCTGTATGAGGAGGCCATCAGCCCCACCCTCACTGCCCCCCAGCGTCTAGGGAGTGGCGGAAGAGGTCAGCCATGTTCTTCTCTTATGAGGAGAAAAGTTTTTGTCACACAAGAGGTAAGCTCTCTTCCTTGTTTTTGGGTTCTAGGTTTTATAAGTTCAATGTTTGTACTTATTCTCTGTCGTTTTTTAGCTTTTCAGCTTTTAGGCATTGGTTTGTCTGTTAACATTTTTGCGGGTTTTAACTCTTTCTTTTCTTTGTAACTTTGAGCGTCTTTTGGGGTACCTAGGAACAGAAGATGGCTAAGCTTGTTCCTTTTCTATGCGCTGTCTCTGCGCTGTTTTTTCAAAGTAGTTAAGTTCTTAATAACTAATTAATTATGCACTTAAAGCACTGCTGAAATACTTTGTACATATTGCAACTAACTGTTTAAGGTATATAACTTTCACAAAGTTTTCTTTAGTTAATTATTATCTTTAACTTATTCTCGTTTTCGTGCTGTCATAAGTTGTAGAGTAGGGGTTTTAGACTCAAGTTTTCTTTCAAAAATCTGTTCGTTAAAAATTAACATTTCCTTTTTTAATTGCAATGTAAAATTTGGATTTCTTTTGCATTGATTTTCAGGTTTAAATTCTCTCTCAAACGAACTTGGAATTTCGTTATGGCTGAAAATCATTTCTAATTATTATGTCACTCTCACAGCTTGAGTTCTCTTTAATCTTCTTCTCTCTGTTTAATAGTAACAGATGAAGAGCATGGGTCGGGCCATGAAGGTTAATGGATGCAAGCGAAATTGTTAACTAATGCTAGGTCATGCAACTCTACGGAGGACATGACTTATATATATATGTTTTAAACTATTTTAGGTGGGAATGTTACTTGCATCTATGGCCTTGCAGAAACCCATTTCCAACTAGGTCTTTGTAGAAGTAAGAAAATGCAGAGTTTTTGCTGGTCCTTGATAAAGCCAAGGCTCAGTATTCTCGACACCTTCTACATTCAGTTGTTTTATTTTATTTTTTTGTCTTTTCTCCTTTTACTCACACAGGTAGATACATAACCTTTTCTATGTTGTACTAGATGTGAGTCAAAATTATATTTGCATTTTTTTTGCTTAGGAATCTTCTTTATAGAATATATATATATATATATATATATATATATATATATATATATATATATATATATATATATATATATATATATATATATATATATATATAATTTAAAATGCCTATCAAAGCTGTGATGTGGAGAAGTGACGATGAAAGAGTGATACCAGTTTAACAGATATTAATAGCAAGATGGACAAATCTAGCTGCTTTTCCATATTTGTTTTCTGTTAGAACGCCGACAAAATATAACAATCTCTTCTAGACAGCTCAGGAGATACAATTTTATGATACAAAAAGGATTGTAGAGAAGCGCAATAAGTTTAATACATGTTCATTCTTTGTCATACATAGCTTTAAAGCTAAAGCTTGTGTTTACTGTTTAAGATTCAGCCTGTATATTCTAATTTTTCCAGCAGTGAATGACTACTTTATGTACAACACCCATCACACCCCGTTGCTCTGCGAACCTATTAACCATAAAAACATTCGTTTCATGTGCACTGTACGTACGTGTAAATCGTAGCAGTGCACAGTGCCGAACGATGGTTTCCTCTTCACAGTAGCTGCGAACCTTAAAAACATTGGCTGTCAAACATTTTCTTATGTTAGATACGTACTCGCCCCAACCCAACAGTCTTTGCCAGTACTATGAGTTTAATTCTACACACGACATAACATAAGAAATACATATGCAGTGATTAAAATGAAAGTACTTTTGTAGTAAGTAGGGATAAGAACATTTGTAATTTGAAAGTGCCGTGCTATGCGTTACTTCAAGAATATTGCACTTTTAAATGGCAGTGAAATCAAACACCCGGATGATTGCGTTTTCGTACACTACAACGGCGTGCAAAAATAAAGGACGAGAGGGTTTTTCGAATATAACGTCGTGAAGAAGTGCTCTATATTGACTCAAATCATACCATAAGATCCTCAAGATGTAAGAATATGGGACAAGTAAGCAACACCGTCCAAACAAGGAATCAAAGGATACAAAGGCACTTTATTGAAAAGGTAGTTTCGAGCACAACTGGACATAAGACAGAAACGTCAATGTGACAGGTGGCTGCCAAAAAATCCAGTCTTTAGTAGGGGATATAATCACCCCTGACTGCCTTGCAGAATTTACAACGTCTGTCCATGCTGAGAACGAGGTTGTCAAGGAGCTGTTGAGGCATCGCGGCCCATTCCTCTCGTAGCGCCAATCGCAGCTGCGGAATCGTTGCTGGCGGCTGGTGACGTGCTGCCAAGCGTCTCCTGAGAAAGTCCCATGCGTGTTCGTTTGGATTTAGGTCCGGGGACCTTGCTGGCCAATCCATGCGTTGAATATCTTCACTGTCCAACAGCTCTGCAACAGCCACTGTACGATGAGGTGTAGCGTTGTCGTCCATGAGGAGGAAATCAGGACCCACAGCACCTCTAAACAGACGCATGTGAGGAAGGACAACCTCGGTATAACAGCGGACACCAGTGACTGAAACTCATTGGAAGATGTGGAGATCAGAACGGCTACCAAGCATGATACCGCCCCAAACGAGAACTCCTCCACCTCCAAACCGGTCCCTTTGAATGATGTTCAATGTGTGATTGCGTGTTAACTGCTCTCTCCAGATGTGTATACGTCCAGAATCGCTCGTCAGATTACATCGGCTCTCATCCGTAAACAGAACTCAACCCCATTGCTGATGTGCCCAGTTCTTGTGTTCCAGGCACCACAGAAACCGCCTTCTCTGATGGCTCACACCGTAATTGTCGTCGTGCAAATAGACCGCCTTTGTGCATCCTCCTGGCAATGGTAAAACGCGATAACGGACGTAAAGTTGTCTTTTGCATGTGCCTTGCGATTTCTCCCGCTGTGTGTTGTATGTCTCTTCTCGCCTGTAGGACAATATACCGGTCGTTCACCGCCGTGGTTGCTCGTGGTGGACCATTGCTAAACTATCGGATAGCTGTTCCTGTCGTTTGAAATAGTCTCCAATCTCGTGAGACGATGCTGTGGGCGATCCCTATCTCCTCGGCCACACTAGTCACACTTCGACCTTCTTCCAACTTCCCAATGACGCGACCTCGGGTAAAATCATCCAGATGTCGTTTACTGGATTACCTGTTGGCCATATCACATGTTGGCAGCAACTCGACGTCGTTCAAACCGATGTACACCGTGCAAAAGCGTTCTCCGAATTTCTGAGCGTAAACCGCCCGTGTGATTTTTTCCCTTCCGATACCTCCCTTACATCATAATGCATATATGCGCATGCCCTACCGTATCCGAGCCTAGTCTATCTCCTGAGTGGGCTTCCTGTCGTTTCTGCCTGCTCGTTCCGCTGTTTTGCTAATTTCTCCTATTCGTCCCTAATTTTTGCACACCAGTGTATAACAATTCTAAACATCAGATACAATCATCTTTGAAAACAGATGAGCTTAGGCTCATTAAAGAATATCCATTTGCTTGGATAAACATAGAGGTAAAGTTTTGTTGATGTATTTTTATATATATTTTTTTTCCATTTTATTACTGTCTGTTACTTAAGTTTCTAAAACCTGCCAAGTTCAGCAATAGATAAAATTACACTTCCCCGTGATCTAAGAGAAAACAACAACAAATTAATAATGAAGATATGCCTCCTTATTGTGTCTATTGAGTTATTCTAATGCGATGAGAAAACCTTGGAAAAATTTATTTCTTTGAGGCAGCTTCCTACTTGAATATTTTGAAACCCGCCGGAATTCCAGTAGGAGGTTCGCACTGTCACACAAAAGTGACTTCTGAAGTCTTTTGTAAAGAAAGGACAGTTTTCAAGATCTTTCTATTCTACTGTACGGTGGTAGAGAAAGTCAAAGATTTGAGATACTTGGTATGCTTTGTCATCTATAGCAAGCCGTTTCTGCCTTCTTCTGGAAGAGACTACAAAGTTCTGAGCTCACAGCAGCTAAATCTTAACGTTATTTGAAAGTCACTTTACTACTATCGTGCAACATGCATACAGATCAAGAGGCTGTTCTTTTATTTTCAGAGGTAAGCTTCGAGAGGAGAAATTCATTCGAAAATATATAGTTTAAAACTAATGACACTTGATTTTACTTACTGTTCATGTATCATATGTCTCTATTTGCTGTGCTGCCGGCAGCCAATTCGATCCTCAATTAAATTCATCTCACGTCGAACTGAAAACCTTTTGTATTTCCAACTCATTACATTTTTCTTATGGAAATATTGCAAAGTTTGGCCCTCTTCTGACTCCTTTTGCTTTTTTTCCTAACTTTTTGGGCTCGACAAATCCCCTTAGCAGCATACTTCATTTACTTACCATGGTCAAGCCACATAATAGTATTTGTCTTAACGTTACTAAAAATATTTTGCTTTATATTACACACATATCCTCACATCCTAAGAACATGTCTTGCCACGAATCCTGTAGGTAACGGATCTTTCCAACACATAAGCGACTATTATGTCGGCCCTGCAGTACTCAGTTTTCACTGCTACATACCAACAGAATAATAGCAATCGCATTTTTTAACACTGATATTTTTGGAGAACGCATCACTCATGTAAAATTTTCCGAAGGCTGTTAGGAGTTTCACAGATGAATCCACTCGCGTACTGACCTCATTAACTTCTTTGTGTTTCTCCTTTGTCTAAAATGATACTTAGATACACAAATTCATTCACGATGTCTATCTCTGTGTTCTTCACCTCTTCATATAAAATTACGCCTATTCCAAAGGCTACGGTGAACTTCAAAGATGAATTCAGTTTCCCATTAACTTCGCAATCAAGTCTGTTTTCTTTGTCAAACACGATTCTTAGATACACAAATTAATTCACCTTGTCTATCTCTGTGTTCTTCGTCTCCGCATATGAACTCATACCTTCACCAGCTTCTCCTCTTACATTTTCCAAAATTACGGAGCACATACTCACCATTCCATTCACCTACTCTATCCGGATAGTTTTCCTGTTTTGTTCCACTGACACGCAGCATATCCAGTCTATGCCTACTAATTTTTTCATATCACATCATTCATCATTCCATTTTTCATTTATTATTGTATTTTTATGAAAAAAACAATTATCGTTCTCACAGACAAGTTGAAACCACGTCTCACTACAAAACGTACTACAGAACAATATGATATTTTGAAATAAAGTTTTCGGTGAATAGTGTTAGCAAGTTTCAAAGACACCAGACCTTTTCCTTCTCAAGCGATACAGACATCCTGTTGTCTCCTCTCTAATAACATTTTTATTATCTTCTTTTGCAGGTCAAGAAAACATGAGGTCTTCTCGTCCCCCACAATTTGTTTCGAAGAAAAATATGAAGCTTCCGTTTCTGTTATCCATGTGAAAGTGTTCCCCTCCCTGATGCCGCCGAAATCTCTGGTTGTCAAAAGTTTCGAAACTACCTGCATTTCTAATTTGGTGTGACTCCCTTTCAAATTTCAGTGTCAGGGTGTTCTTGAGTTAAAAATATTATGACATGACAAGGAACGTTGATTCATAAAATCTTTGATAATATAGGCACTCCGCACAACAAAATGTTTTGTGAAATAATGGTAAGGCGTCAAATCTGTGTTCGGAAGGTGATCTAGGGACGAAAGGTAAGAAAAGAACAAAATCGAACACACGGAAACGCACCTCTCTGCGGATAATTTCATCTCTACATCATATTTTCAGATCTTCACAGAAAGCGTAGATGCACGTACAGTTTATATCCCAGCAAACACACAAGTGTTGGTAAACTGCTGGCCACTAGCTGGCAGTGATGGGTCACTGCTTGCTAAAATATGTCGGTTACGGTACGGTAGTGGTCTGTTGGTGGTAGCGCCATCAGTTGGCAGACATTGATGGCCCTGCATCATCGCCGTGAATTACTGGCCTTCAAGCCAGTGCCACTAGTATGCCGCAGCTGGCAGCCGAAGCAACCCCAACACGAGGTGGAAATAACGGGACTGCGCGTTAGCAGAAGCAACGCCTGCTGTCTCTTGTGGTTCCAGTTAGTTGAGGACAATGTTATCGCAACAGTGTTATTTTGCTGGAAGTTAAGAAAAAAAAGCCGTATGTAGAAATGAGAATCAATTTCCTAACGAGCAGCCACATTGACGAAGATTACCGTCTAAAGGAAATTGTATAAATAATTATTGATGAACTATAAGGAATAGTCAATTACTATTATGCATTTATAGAAACTCATTTAGTAGCAAACGTCCTACCACGACGCACCAAGATTCTAGAATACAGACAGACATGATACACACCCACACCATTCCCATGAACAACAAGAAATAATTTCTGTCTAATCTTTTGTTTAGACATACATTAAACCGCTTGAAACAAAAAGTCCTGGAAAAATATTAAGAAATCATTACTTTAGGAAAAATAAGAATTATACGCGTACAAAGTTTATCAATTTTTTGAAAAAAAAAATGCAACGCTATATCGATATAATGTGCTGATCCATGAGTTGAACACATAAGACTGGAGGAATTCGTGGATAAAAATAATGTCAAGTAAAATAAAACATCTTTCCTCTTTTAAAAAAATGTAGCTTCGCACCGGGGAAATGAAAGATACAGCATTAAAAATGTAACAGAATATGACATGAACGGGTTAATGTATTAAATAAGCAATTGCCTTTGAGCACCACAAGGATAACACAAAATTTTGGAAAGCGCCTTTAAGTTGCTACACTCGTTGAAAATAAGTGAAGTTCCCTTAAGTTAAATAAAAACAATCGTTACGTTGTAAAAATGAATTCATGAATTATATGAAACGGGCATTTATGAAAAATAGCTCGCAATATTGTAAAATTAAAAGAACCATTCGATACACATCGCGCAAGAGAGAGGCTCAGCTTCAAGCACAGGATCGTGCGTGGCAAAACAGTTTAGCTGCTAGAGCACCCGCTATACACACACACCATGATTGGTTTGTTTCTAGACAGATCCACACGGACATTTTTCGGGACCTGTTGAAAAAATTTCCCCAACGTAATGCAGAAGTTTCGTAGGGGAAAAAGTAGTTGTGCCTTTGAGAAACTGCGGTTCAAATTTTTTTTAATGGCTACTGCTGCGAAATTAGCTGACAAGATTCGGAAAGCCATCAATGACGTCACGTGATTACTGGTTGCCACTTCCAGGAAACTAGCGAACCACATTAGGCTAGCCATCATTTATGGCACGTGCTACCAGGGCCGCTTAAGGGCCGCTTCTAGAAGCGACTGACAGTGATTGATAACTGAAGGCCCTGTTTTGGCATGTCGTAACTAATGGGAAGGACAGTTGCTGTCCCGCTGCTGGCCCGAATTGCTGGCCGATGTGAGGGCCGCCGGGACATTTTATTGACTTTTGGGCAGCGGCAACATAGTGCTGTGGCACTGCTGGCTGCCAGTACTGTTCCAAGAACACTGTTTTTGCTGGGATGGGCTCTCATTTACAGGTGGCACCATGTCTTATTTTTTCATGTGAGGTTCAAAAATATTAACTGAGCGATACTATACACCATTTCGGGACAATGATGATTTCCAGGTTCAAAAACAGTAAAATTTTGCTTTTCAACAGAAGGCAATAATCTTAACGTGTATAAGGAGCAAAAATGCGAAGTGTCTTTTTCGTCGTACAGGTATACATCTGACTACAACGATAATTACAAGTGAAATAGATAATGTGAAATAAATGCGTATTTTCAGCAGGTTGACGACAAAGTATTTCTGAGGCCAGGTAGCTTTATGGAATTGTAATCTTGGGTACACAATGTGAATTTTTAAAATCTGTTGGAACCCGTTTGTTGGATTGGAGATGAGATATTATAAAGCTGATAATAAGACATTGAATGTAAAAATCGGTAAAGGGACAAACTGTGTAATTTTCGTAATATCGGTCTCGCCATTTGGCATTTTGTTATACACTGAATGGCCACTTTATTATGATCACTTGACAGTTTTAAGCAAATGAGCTATGGCTGCAAGCTGTTGCCGCCAGAGGGCGAGGCGAGGCCAGTATAAAAAGAGAAAGCTTAGTGCTTGCGACAGTAGTAGAAGTGATTTTTTGGTGGCGAGATGGGTAAAAAATGCGATTTGACGGACTTTCAGCGTGGTATGATTGTAGGAGCTCCGAGCCATAGAGCGAGTATCACTGAAACCACCGCATTCGTGAAATGTTCAAGAGCAGCTGTTGTTAAAGTGTATAAAGACTGGACTGTCAGCCAAAAAACTAGGTCCTGGGTCACTACGTGCAGCGTGTGGTCGTCATCGACTAGTGACTGCTCGGGCAGAACGGAGTGTCCAGACTGGTAACAGACAACAGAAGGGCAACAGTGCAGCAAATTACCGACCATCTTAATCAAGGATCCCCTCAAATGATATCGGAACGCACTGATCGCCGTACATTGCATCGGATGGGTTATGGCAGCCGTAGGCCTGTTCAAAAACTTTTGCTGTCTACAGTTAAAAGAGAAAACGTCTCCAGTTCACACAGCAGCACAAGGAGTTGTCAGTCGATATTTGGAAATCGATTATGTCGTCCGATGAATCACGTTTTCAGTTGCACCATGCCGATGGCCGAGTGAGAATTAGGCGGAAACGGCATGAAACATGGACCCCATATGCATTGCTATAATCCTTGAATCTGGTGGAGGCAACGTTATGTTTTGGGGAATGTTTTTCTAGCATGCTTATGGCACTTTAATTCGTGTTGATCAACGTCTGACTGGCACATCATATCTAAACAACGTTGCCGACTAAGTGCATCCTCTCATGTGGATGGTTTATCTCAATGGCGATGGCTACTTTCAACAAGATAATGCGTCCTGCCTTAGTGCTCGTATTGTACAGGATTGGTTTCAGGAACATGCTAGTGAGTTTACTTTGCTTAGGGGGCCCCAAAAATCTCCATAGCTCAAACCCCGTTGGCAATTAGTGGGATGAATTTGAACGAGCCATCAGACAGCGGGATCCCAAACCCTGCAATATCAAGCTCCTGGAAACTGCTATTCATCAAGCATGGTCTCAGATCCCACAAAACACCTATCAGCATCTCGTGGAGTCCATGCCACGAAGAATCGATAGTATTAACGGCAAAAGGTGGCTCAACGAAGTACTGAGGGTGGTCTTAATAAAATGGCCACTCAGTGTATAACGCTTATAACATAGATCAAAATCATTGTGCCACGTGCAACATCCAAGTTCTTTCTGTTCCATAAATGACACTTGTGCCATAGGTTGTACACCAAAGATTTTTATGGACAACATTCCTCAAACTGTTCGGATTGATAGTGTTGTCCTGCAGAGGAGTCGTATACGTATTGTTCTACACACAAAGTCACAAACATTTTTCAAAAGGACAATTGAATCATTAATTTTAAGGCATATATGACTGAAAAAATAATTATTTTTTTTGATAAATAAATTACTGTGCGTGAGTTCAATAATTTAAATGGCATTGTAATATTAAACAGTAAGGTCATTTTACGCGAATGATTACAATACAGTGTAATTGTATTATTTGCAGTGGAGTGTACTGTTACATAAAATATGTCGAGAAAATATGAAATCACTTCTTACCGAAGTAGAATACAAAAAAATCCTTCAAAATTAAGTTTAAAACATTTATTCGTAAAATACAAGTTCATCAAAGTTGCCAACACAAGGCTCTCTCTACCGGTAAGAGATAAAATAGGTAACGAGGAAAAAATATTTTTTTTCCTACAGCACCCCATTACCCCCATTACCCCACCTACGGTCTAAGTTAGAGGCCGTAGAAAACAATAAAGTGAAAAAATATCCGGTCAATGGTGTATTAAAAACACAAATTAATAAACGTTACCTTTCACCACCAACGGGGGCCTTATCAGGCAGAAATACCATGTAATGTAAATAATGTAAATTCTTTTTTGTTTGGTATTAATAAATCAACTATATCAAAATAATTAAAATAAAGTTATTGGAAATTTACGGAAATACTTTTTCATTCATTAACTTTCACCCGCTGAACATGGATATTCTACAAATGACAATATTTACCCGGGAAATGCCAGGTACTTCGGCTAGTAGGAAATAAAGATAATATTACACTTTTAGTCAAGTACAAAACAATAATTATAAAGTCCTAGGTTTGTGCCTTTTTAGCTATGTTTAGTCCGCCGTGCTAATTTTCATAAGGCTTGCATAGAAGTCCAAGATTTTAGCAATGCGCTTTACTGAGGTTGAAACTGTTAAGCTCACCCTAGGCTTAGGGCTTTTGAAAGTTTTGAGTCCTCCAAGATGATATTTGTATAATTTTCATAGAAAATAAAATGTATTCTGTTGAAATTTTACTCGAGCAAAACATTAATAGATACGCCCGAGGCCTAGGCATATGAATTTTTAGTAATTTTTATAATGCCGTGATCATATGAGGTTTGCATGGCAAATTATTTTAAGAGTGTTGCGCATATTAAAAATTATTTAAAAGGCCTAGGCCTAGCAGCCAATAATTAATATTCGGTGCCTAAGTGAAAGCGCAACATTATTAACTTGATTTATTATGCAAACCTTATTAATATAAGCACAACGATTAAAAGTTTCTAAAGAGTCCTTGTAAGTAATATTTTTTGACCGAGTGCAAGTGCAATTTACGAAATGTCGACAGGTCAAAATATCTAAAGTAACAGTGAATTTTGGAATATTTCTTTGTTCGTTCTTTTTATTTCAGTTTTAACACTTGTATTAAGTTCTGAAAACACATATATTTCCCCTATTTTTTATCTTCATTGTGCTTTTAACAGAATTTATTTCTATGTTTTGGGCATTTTATTTTGTGTGGTTAATTTTTTTTTATGTTTTGGGCATTTCATTTTGTATGGGTATTTTTGTTCTGTTTAGGTTATTTCATTTTCTGTGTTAGTTGTAATTTCGACAGGATGAAAAGGGGAAACATTTGACAGTCACGATGCTTACTTGCTTACAATTTTTGTCAAATACAGCACATGTTTTTGTATTGATTTATACCACTTACTCATTAAGCGACTACAGGTTTCTTTAAATATGAACTTTGTCTGAGAGCCTTCTATTTCCTCTACCTAGTTTTTTCGGGTGCGCAATTTCTTTTCTTCGTTTTAGAATATTTTCCTTATTATTACTCTATTTTCTTATGTAAATTCTTTATGTAAGGTATGTCTATTCTATCGAAGGATTTTGCAATTATGCAGGAAGCCCCGTTGCTGAAGTAAAAAAAGATTTACAACTGAAACAACGTAGTTCAGATATTTTCCCGCTGTTAACTCAAAGAATGAAAACAAAAACAACAAATCTGGGCAATGGTTAGGGCATGAGACAGTACTTACTAATAACCAGGCAAAGTATGAAGGAAGAATGAGTTTAGGAATTTCTTACTCCAACAAAAAAGAATAACCGCACTGTATCTCTCCCATCCCCTAGTGCCGGCCTTTTGACGTCTTGAATGAGAAGTCCTAAGGACACATCTGTATCTTAATTGCCTGAGAATCCGTGACAATCTTCTGATGTCGTAGTAGAAAAACACACTTCCTACTTCGGCTAAATTGCTTGGATGGTAATACCAACGAAAAAGTTTTGCTCTGGCATTTGATTTCTGTTGCTTTTGATGGAATACTTTTCCCCTGAAGTTAACCGCTTTCAGTATAGTCTTCAGGACACACGGGAATACACCTCAACGTAAAACACCCGTTTCACAGCAATTAACTACAATTGCGAAAGGAAGGTGCGGTACAGGAAATAAGTCGAGCAAGATGGATCTGAACTTAGAAAGTCGGGGAAGGTGCTGCATGAAAAACTGTTTTCGGCTTAGAGGCCATTTGGCACGTAGGGACGTAGGTCTTTGATTTAAATACGTTACGAGGTAAACACATTGTCTTTTTAGTATAACAATTTTCTTTCATGCGCATGGTGCAGGACAGAAAAACATTTTAATTTATTTTTGAGAATTAGCATGGCGCCTCCGGCCCAGAGTACAGCGGCCCTGCCCGAGCTTGCTGCCGGCCCCGGAACGTGGCGCCCAGGTGCTTCGCCTCCGTTGATAACCCGCTTGGATCGTCCCTGCTGTAAAGTACATGTACCTCTGCGTTTGGGAAAAAAAAAATAAGATGCCGATCCCTAAATTTAACCTCTTATTGTGACCGCAGGTACCAAAATCTTGAACTTCGCCTAAACCCTAACTGTAGGAACAGGCCTCGCGCGATAGTTTGTATTCTGAGTGTTTTATTGAATGGTTGCTCATCAGTTCGTAGTTGACTGGCGAACAGAGAACTTGCTTGTTGAAACCTTTGTTCTGTGTTGTCAACTGATAATATTCGAAATATATCACTCTAAATATTTTGGAAAGAGAAAGCGCATTCTATTCCGAAAGCACTATGCAGGTGAAGTATGCAACATAGTTAACTCACAAAAAGGAAACGATTTGCTGAGATGGAAAGGGTATTTATTTTGCCATAACAGAGTGCGGTGCGATTTATGGTATTGGCACTGTATTGAAAGAAATTGTGGAAACTGTACTGGCTTTGCTTGTACTATTCTTATTGGAGATGAACACAGGGTGCGTAATGAGAAACCACATAATCATGCTCCAAAACCGGAGAAAAGTGATGTTGCAATTGCAAGAGCGCAAGTAAAAGAACGAGCGAGAAATACGGACGAAGCCCCTGCGCAAATTATTCAAACCGTGACAACGTCAATGGCTACAGTAAATGCAGCTTACATGCCTAATGTAGATGAACTAAAGCAAGTTGTAAAACGAATACGAAGAGGAGACATGCCTGCGGAGCCTACGACTTTAGAAGGGATCGATGTCTCAATAGATTTACAGGAAAGAGATGGTGCAAAATTTCTTGGCAGAGATAATGCATTTAGAGATCAAATAATTATTTTATTTTTAACATAAAATAATTCACGAAAGCTTAAATAAGCACCCCTCTGGATTATAAATGGGGCATTTAAAACTTGTCCAACCCTATTTAGACAAGTATATACCATTCATTCTATGGTTGGCACGAATAAAGAGATGCAAAGATTTGTCCCACTAGTTCATGGATTACTTTCCAGCAAGAATGAACAATATTATATTATACAAGATTTTTGCAGGATTTACAAGACTATGCATCAGACTATGATATTCAGCATGCACCACAATATATGTATAATGACAGATTTTGAAATAGCTACCATTGTAATTCTGCTAAAATGGAATTTGGAAGCAGCACACACAAATGTTGTTGGTTTCATCTCGGAAAAAATGTGCTGGGAGAATATCCATCCTCTGGCATAGCCTCGGAATATGGGGAAATAGTTAGTTTGCTCTCAAAATCAGACATTTGCAAGCACTCGCATTTCTTTCATCTGATGAAATTCCAGCTGCTTTTGAAGAAGTGAACTCAATTTTACTAGAATATGTAGATTCTGTAGTTCAGTGGTTTGTTGAAAATTTCGTGGAAGCAGAAGAAACAATCTGAGCAGAAGACCTCCGCTTTTCACTCCAACAATTTGGTCAGTAAGTGAAAACAATTTACTTGGCTTTCCCAGAATACAAAACAAATTTGAAGGATGGGACAGACGCTGGAATACAATTCTGGGAGAGAAAAAATGTGTCTGTATAAAATAATCAGTGAAATTGCAAAAGAGCAGCGAACAACTATGGCCAAAATCGAAATAGTGATATCACAGATTCCAACAAATCCACCCAGAATAGAAACGCTGGCAAGAGAAAAAGGAATTCGAACTTCTTTGGCGCACAGAGACAATGCTAATGTGCTAGAGTTTTTAAGAGGAATATCTTATAATTCTACCCTTCACTAAAATGTGCTGGTATTTTTCACTAATTGAATTATATCTTTTACTAACTTGTATTTGAATTTTTCAAGAATGTAATTCTGCCGAAAGTGCAAGAATTTAAAACACAACGCATAATTAGAAAAGGCAAAATTTTCAAAACAGCATGCCAAAAACATAAAATGTCAAAAAGTAATCCAAAATGTGAAACAAAAAAAAATTCAAAATGCAATCACAAGTCACAAACATAACAAAAATGCGAAACGCCATGTAACAAGTACAACACAAAACAAAACAAATGCCAAAACATAAAAAAAAATGCACACGCTATGTAAAATGTACAAAATAAAATAAATGCCATATCATAAGGATTGTATGACAAGTCAAGTTAATAATAAACTTTTATTTAGGCTTCAAACAAATATTATTAGCCTCTATACCTTTTTAAAAATCCTTAATAAGCGCAGCATTATTAACCTGACTTGTCGTCAAACACTAACAATATGACATTGGCATACATTTATTCAAAAGACTTGTGCCTAAGCCTAATGGCTGTTTATATTTTTTTACTCGAGTAAAAGCGCATCACAATAAACTTGACTTTCTGTGAAAATTTTATGTATATGAGCAGGGTTGATTGAACATTGATAAAATGGTTTCAGGCCTGTTTATTAATTGTTGTGCCTCAGTCAGAACGCAGTACCATAACCTTGGCATGTTATCGAAACCTTATGAATAAGTCGAACTAAAAATTCCTAAAAAAAGGTTAGGCCTAAGGTCTTGTAATTAAGGTTTTGTGACAGAGTAAAACTTCAGCATTAATAACTTGACATGCTGTGTTAACGTTGTGAATATGAGCACAGCGGCTTAAAGAATTGAAGAAATAGCCTTTGGGATTAATGTGTTGTAACTGAGTAGAAGTGTAACATTATTTTCTATATAAACCAAACTACGTGCTGAAATGGCCCAACTATATATACGTATACTTCAACCATATACCGAAGCGCTTACAAGGTGAAAACAAAAGTGCAACTCTGTACGGTCCCCTAAAATTTTATGACCAGCCTACGTGGAAGTGGACACGTTGATATCAAAAACGTACTTTTCATACGGATCCATAACAAATAGCAATGGACACGTCGCAATCGTTTTTTTAGTTAGGGGTTTAAGGACCACCGTGATCAATTCAGTGTGCTATAAGCAGTCGGCCGTCCCTAATTTTGTGCCACAGATTCCTGGAAAGGGGGACAGCCAGTGCCAGAAGTCAATCACAACGTCCATGACTCACCGGGATTCAAACCAGGATCCTTCTCGACGAGTGGTCAGAAGCCAGCGCTTAGACCACTGGGCCACCGTAGCAGCTCACGTTGAAATGTATTTTTCATACGGCGCCAAACGCTCTTATGGACATACTAGATTGAACTGGTCGCAAAGAAATCATTAATATAATATGTACTAGCAGGGATACTAGGTGATTGCCAGGTACATATTTCTGTTTGTTGAATCACCAAGTTCAGCAGGTGAAAGTTAATAAATGAAAAATATATTAATGTAATTTTCCAGTAAACTTATTTTAAATTTTTTGATTTAGTTAATTTAATTTTACAAAAAAAAAAAAGAAAAGAAAAAGAAATGGGAATATTTACCGTCGGGGAGACATCTATAGAACTACCGTACGTCTGGTGTGTGCTTCTGATAACCCCCCGACACAGAAATGCAATGTACCTATCTGATGTCGCATGCATATGACTTGACATTAGCATTTATCATCTTTTTCTTAGCGTTTTGAATTTTGAACATCTGGAACTCTCTCTTTACATTACAATATATTTATGCTTGATAAGCGGCCGGTTGGTGGTGAAAGCTTAACTATATTGAATTATGTTTTTAATACACCATTAATCGCATATTTTTGCACTTTATTGTTATCTACGGTCTCTAACTTAGACCGTAGATTGGTTAGTTTGTGGTCAATGGCGCGAGGGCCTGGAAAAGACAAAGAGCGCCTTAAAACGTAGATATGGTATTGGGGAGCTGAATTGTTTTGCAGATCTTATGAGTAAAAAATGGAACCTTTAACGAAAATTTTGTATGAGGTACCTTTGACCTCGGGCCCCGACCCCTTACAAAAACCGTCTTCGGTCTAAGTTAGATAACCATGAGATAGTATCAAGGCTTAATAGGACTGAATTCCTTGCAGAGGCATCTAGCAAAAGGCGCTGCTTTGTAATCCAGTCGCCATTTATCCTAGAGATCAGCATTGGGTGTGACGACTGGTATATCAGAAATTACGTGAAACTCGTAGATCACCCCCCAGTGCAGCATCACTGTACTTGGATGCATTTCCAGATGTACCATGTGGCGTACTATGGTTCACACGAGGTTCCACAGCCGGAGACCCACGAGGGTATCCATTATGAGTTCCATTCATCGCAGACAACGCTTTGCATGTGCCAAGGGACATCGCCAGTGGACTCTCGACAGATGGAAGATAGTCGTCTGGACTGAGTAGTCCCGTTTCCAGCTGAGCCAAGCTGATGTCCGCGTTTGTATATGGTGCAAACAGCATAAAACACTGTACCCTGGTTGCACATTTGGGATTAAACGTGCCGCTGGAAGTGTTTCTCTCTTCTGAGGAGCATTTTGCTGGCAAGCCGTTGGTCCGTTGTTTATCTTCCGGCAAACACTTAATGGCAGAAGCTACAGTAGACTTTCAGCCGAACATCGTCTATGTCTTCAGGAGGTTTGCCCGGACTATACTGCCATCATTCAACAGAACAACGCAGCGTGTCATCGGAGTCCTATAACTACTCAGTGGTTGGGGGAACAAAACAAGGGATTCGTCACATTGCCTTGGCTTCCGAACTTTCCTGACTGGACCAAATTGAGCACGATTTAAAAGAAAGCCGTGTTTGCACGATCAATGATGACTAATAACTACAAGCCCAAAACCTTTAATTCAATTGAAACCGTAGTTAAATTTACATAAGATCTCTCGACACCCCATGTGGTTCATCATCAGATGCGAGTTAAAAACTCACATCATGAGAAATACGAGGATTTAAATTACGTTCATTAGAGGTTCATTACGCCAGACCAGAGCAGTATTAATTCAAATTTAATGGTATTATTTACCGGCACACTTAGGGAGCCACCCATGCTAATCGTGAGTGGGTAATTTGTGCCCTTTCTGATTTTTATATATTTTGGTGTGATGTACTGGGAGTATAAGGAGCGTTATTATATGAATATTATTTTTTGGGATTTTCAGTATACGCGAAAAACCATAATTTGGAAAATAAACCTGAAGGATATCTTTCTAACTTTGCCTATAGTTCGAGAACTCTGAGGCATTTTAGATATATTATAGCGCTTGTAAAATTTAAAGTTGTAACGTTAATTAAAGCAATTCTAACAACTGAAACTTGAAATCCTACTCTTTCCTTCATGTATTTTTTTTATTATGAATTCCGTCCGACGGGGGGGCGCCGCCCCGGTGGCGCAGTGGTCTAAGGCGCTAGCCTCTGATCATTCGTCCGTAAGGGGTCCGGGTTCGAATCCTGGTCGGGCATGGATGTTGTGTTTGTCTTACGGCACTGGCTCTCTCCCTTCCCTGGAACCAGTGACCCTAAATTAGGGACGGGCGACTGCTTATAGCCCATTGAGTTGCTCACGGTGGTCGTTAAACCTCCAATAAACAAACAAACAAACAAACCGTCCGACGGGCTCCTCGTTGGCAGCGCATGGGCACACATCCACTCTGAGAGTCATTGGTGGACCTTCTGAAGATCTTGTAGTATGCAGAAATTCTATGTGTTCATACCAGGAAATAAATGTAGCCTCATCCTATACAACTTATTTTATGAATCTCTATCAATGCCACATCTTACAGCACAGTGAAAAAAGCCTTCGAAACAAAAAAAGGATTCAATTGCCACACACACGTGGTACAAACACACTACAACTATGATCTTTTAAGAATGCCAAACCGCCACAAGAACGGACGTGCTGCCATCTATGTACCGATCTGTAATCACAAGAAAATATAAATAAATAACGGAGAACGGGCCGCAGTTAAAAGTATAACAAAATGGCCTTTTTAGAGCATTTTTTATTTTATTTTCCACTTCAACTTGACTCAAATCCGACTGCGGAATGTCAGTTTTCCCTTTTTTTCACTTATCAACCTCTGTTTTCTTGAGTGTCGAAATTGTGTGCATATTTACCCCATTTATACCAGTTATTTTTCAGATCCCTAGCTAGCCTTCAGCAATTTTATGAGCAGGTTTTTTCAAGCATCTTAAATTTTTTTCTTAAATTCAGTAGTTAGATAGAATTTATTATATAACATTACTCTTTTAAATAACTGGACGTTTAATATTATGTAATTGACTCTTTTTGGTTAAAAGAACCTTTCGAGAAATGTACCTGAATTTCCACTGACTTATTATGAACCATGAAAAAGTTATGTACACCAAAGATTCAAGAAAGGAATAGAACTTTATGTTGTTATAAATGGTAATGAAAAAGTGTCAAAACTAAAAAAGCAATGCCAAGTTTTATTCAATCGTTATATTTGATACATATATGCAAATATCCCGTGCTTCTTTCCGAAGTTATATGGCCAAAACACCTTACTGAAGTAAAAAAAAATATGGAATACTACTCAACTATTGGAACCCATACCGCAGTATCTCTATTTATGGATTCCTGCGGTGGTTTCGCTCTATACAAATATCTGAAATAAAATTATTCCATGGATATATAGGTAAAATATAAGAAAAGCACTGGTTATACAGATCAATATTTCCATGACTAATACAATCACAAAGACAAAATCGAGAATAAGACATTTAGAAAAATGTTTAAAATATTTCGTTAAATATTTTCAATCCAACGGAGTCCTAAAATATCTTTCAAAAAGAAGATATTTTAGGTTATTAATATTAAATTAAAAAAATACTAATAACAAAACTAATCTATTATTGTTATGTGTTTACTTCGTGTTCTTGCTAGGCTAAAGGAACGAGTCTCAAGAAACACTGCTTCTTTTCGAAAATATATTTCCTCTACAAACAAATATTTTATGCAGAAGTGTATGCCCTACTTTTAAAAAGGAAGCAATAGAAAATAATCGTAACGGTCTGCGTGCATGAAGTCCTACGTCATCGCTCTAGAAACAAGGATTGCATGCAGAAGTGTATGCCCTTCTTTTAAAATAAAGGAAGCAACAGAAAATATTCAGATCTGAGAAGCATAGCGATACCATTTCCTCAGTGATTGTTAAAGAAATTAATAATGTTTTGCCACCTGCCATACATGCGCGGAAGAATACATTCGAAAAATGCATAGAGTAGAATAATTTTGGATTGTTTTAACTTTTCTTATTTTCTAATATACGATCATCATCAAAAAAATATTTAGGTCCAGAAGGACGTGTCGTATTGCAGTGCTCTTCGGAAGGAAGGAAAACGTTACCGGGAACAGTAAATGATTAAACATTGAGACTGATACGGGCAATATTTATTGAGCTACAGGAGAATAAGTGGTGTTTCTCATTATGACGTCGGGCCGCCATCTTTGTTCACACAGCATTCCAGAGGTCTCGGCATGTAGTTGTTCAGGTTCCTAAAGATGTATTGCGATAAACCATACCATGCACCTTGAATCTTCTCACGCAGTTCTTTCAGATTGTGCGTTAGGGGTGGAGATTGGTAGCGCGTCCAATAGCATCACACATTTTCTCAATTGGTGATAGGACTGACGAAGCGGATGGCCGTGGCAGAATGTCCCTGTTTTGAAAGCAAGCTCTCGAGACAGTAGCAGCATGTGGACGTGCGTTGACCTGTTAAAAAATCGCACCGGAATGATCGGTCAGAAAAGGTAGGGTTACTGTTTGCAGGACCTCGTTAACTTAGCGTTGTGCTTGCATGGTGCCTGTAATGAACACTAAACGTGATCTGACATGGTATGCAATTGCACCCCACACTATGACACCAGACCTTCTGGACGTGTGACGCTAGACAACAAACAGTTCCTCTTGGCGGTGAATAAGGTGCATCCACAAACGGACGGATTATTTGGTCGTCCCCTACGAGACAAAGCCGGGACTATTCACTGAAGATCACCCGCCGCATTTCAGAGTGGCTCATTGATAATCTGGCATGACACCATTAAAGCATTTGGCGACTATGGAATGGCGTTCACGGAAGTCATCGTAACGTCTGCGTGCATTTAGTTCTACGTCGTGCAGCTGTCTGCCAAAGGTGCTGGCACTAATCGGACGAGGCATGAAGGGCACAACTGCTTGCTGAATATCCACAGTCGTATCTGTTGGGTGAATTCACGAGTGTCGGATGACACATCGGTCCTCTCTCTCAGTGGTTCGTCTAGGTCTCCCAGACTCTTCCTGTCGCTGATGCGTGCTTTGTTCTATCTACTGACGCCAACAACGTAGTATGAGGATATCCACACAACCGGTATGGCGCGCAATACGGCGATAAGACAATCCCGCCTCCCGGAGCCTGGGGATGCGGCTCCTTTTTAACTTTCTCCGAGGCATACTTCACTTTCAAAAAAAGGAGCCAACACAACAGCACGTGTCAAAATGGCCAGCACGCGCAACCTTACGACCTTTTATAGCAGATCTGGCACAGCGTTACTACCCCTCCTAGCTGGCGTCACATAAGCTGCCGAGTGTGATACATGAATCACTTACATGTCTCTCGACGTCAAATCTATTTAACAAGTTTCATTTTTGTCGGTTGCTTTGTTCTGTGTGTAAGTATATTTTGACGATGAGTGTAGTTAACTTTGTTGTGCTTTCCCGTTCTCGTAGGGCAGAAAATATCACTAAGTTTAAAAGAACAATTGTAAAAATAGGAACAGCACGAGGTCAAACATCGTGGACTTAAAACGTCAGTTCTAATATTTCGTTGTGTAAATGATGAATAAGTAGAGGCTAAAATATTGACTATAACAAGAGGCTGAAATATTGGTTATCACTGAGAAAGCGTATCGTTTATTTAATGATCTATAAGAGCATTAGTGCACCACACGCCATCCTGTGATAAAAATTGAAAAATGTCTTCTGCAATTCCCTTTTTTTTCGAGAAAGTAAAAAACAGCTTATAAGATGTCCTTAATCGTTCTGAGTCCATCGCAAAAGTACTTCATTTGCTGCAAATTAGAGCACAAACGAATGCATATAAAAGCGGTTCAATGAAGATGAATCTTTGCAGTATTATGCAAATATGTTACACATTTGTGCAGGAATGTAGTGAATTTTAATTTCATGAATGAGAAACGTTTCAAAATAATTTCATTTTACGATTGGAAACTGAAAGGATATTATAAATTAACAAGTTAACTTAAGTAGTTAAAATTATAGATATTTTTTAGACTGCAAGCGAATTGTAAATTTACAATGTTAAATTAATAAGTTTAAGATCTACAGATATGTAAATATATGAAAAGAAAATTGAGTCCGTTAGCTAGTAGCCACATACTGTAAATACTGTACAATATATTGGTCATTTACTGATATATTGGAATATACCCAAATGAGTCCATAATTTTGCTTGGGGACATCTACCTGATTATTAAGGATAACTGATTTAACGGGAAGCAAATGGAGTATATTGCCTTTAATGAAACGGAAATATTGTCACAAGATGCAATAAATTGATATTTCAGCTTTCGTGCATGAATGCCATAATTGAAAAAAAAAAAATAGAGTGTTTCAGCAAGTATATACGTTCCTTGGCACGGAACAGTAAATAAGAAATAGAGCCGCCTTTTTTAAAAAAGTACAATAAAAAATAGGTTTCCGTTAAATAAATTCCAGTCCCAGAAATCCTGACGTTTTTACGAAAGGTATAAACTTTTAGGACTTCTTTTTTTCGTACCCATACGCCGAAACACTTTCTTAAGCTGAACTAAGAGAAAAAAGTAACCTGCATTAAACAGTACAAAATGTTTAGGAAGTAGTCTTTTGTAAAATACGTGTATTTTTAGGATGAGGAGTTGATATTTTTCCAAATATGTATCACTGAACCAATCTTTTTTCAGAATTAAAAAAATAAGTTTATGTTACTTTGTTCTTTAAAATTTCTATGCACAACTACACTATCTACCAAAAAGTAATTGGACACCCCTGCAATCGACGATATCTGCGGTCCTGATACACGTCACGGCCGCCGCCGTTAAATATCGTATGGGAAACAACAACGCAACCAGTTGCATGCAAGTTGCCCCTCAGTTAGGAGCTCTCTGATTTCGAGGTGTAATTGTCGGGTATCACAGAAATAGCCGATCCTTACGTGACATATCCAGCGAGTTGAAGTACCCAAAATCAACAGTGACCTACGTGATTGCCAAGTGGAAGATAAGAGGGAACTGTCGGAATGTGCCCCGACCCGGCAGACCTGCAAACCTGGAAGTTACAGACCGACGGGTGCTGGCCAGAGAAATTCCGAAGAACCGCACCAAATCGATGGGCCACATCTGCGAGGAGTTTCAACTAGAATCAGGGAGTGTTCTTTCGATGAATACCATCCGTAAGAGAGCCCATCTGCTCTGTTATCATGGACGTGCTGCCGCTCATAAGCCTTTGATCACCAAGTCCAATAGCGCTGCTCGGCCAACGTGATGCAAAGAACGTCGTCAGTGGACCGTTGAACAGTGGAAACAGGTTCTCTGGAGCGGCGAATTAAGGTTCAGCCTCTACCGTTCGGATGGCAGGGTCTGGGTTTGGCGTCTGCATGGAGAACACCTCCTGCCGGAATGTATTGTGCCAACTGTGAAGTTCGGTTTCGTTGGAATTATGCTATGGGGGTGTTTCTAATGTTATGGCACGGGACCCATGTTCGCAATTCCTGGTAGACTTAACGCCGAGACCTACTGCGCCATTTTGGATGACCATGCGATTCCTACGTTGTGGCAGTTTTGCGGGGTAGACCCATATTACTTTCAGGATGACAATACCACCTGTCATGTTGCGAGATCCGCCATGGCTTGGTATGGTGACAATGGGGTTAATCGAATGGACTGGCCTGCACAGAGCCCGGACCTTAACCCTATCGAGCACCACCTCTGGGACGAGTTGGAGCGTCAACTTTGAGGGTGCCCACAACGTTCGATATCGGTGAAGGAACTGATCTGTCTTCTCCAAGCCAAGTGGAAGAAAATACCGCTAGCCATCGTACAACGCCTGGTTGAGAGTGTGCCCAGGAGGGTCGCAGCTGTAATCGCCACTCGTGGAGTCTCCACCAACTATTGAAGATGAATGAAGTTTGTTTTCCTTTGCTACCACAGGTGTCCAATTACTTCTTGATAGGTAGTGTATATAACACTGCGTAGACAAAATATTGAAAATTGGGGTGATGGTCAGTTGATATGGTGATCCCCCGCCGATAGTGAAATAGATCCAAACCGAACGCAGCAAATAAATAAGAGGACAGCAAGACTACCCAACAACACATCGCAACCGACAAACATGGGTAAACGAGATGATAGGTCCGACATGATCGTTGACGTACTATCGGCACAAGATAAATGAGTCGTTCTATCGCTTCAGCGGTAAGAACCTTACTATTCCTGCGGCAACAACGTCAAGGGTGTGCGGCTAGTATACCATCGAATGTGGACTAGCACCCAGAGAGTAAGCGGATCCTTACCCTACACCATTGATGACCGGGCTCGTCGTAGATTTTCCAGACTTTTACCAACCGACCTTTTGGCCACGGTGGCGCTAATCACATTCAAGTTAAATTTCGGGGGCCAAAGCAGCGTCAGCGAACGAACGGTATGACTCATGCTGCATAACGTAAGCTATGGGTGCCAACCAGGTCTTGCTTTTTTTTTTTTTACCATTGGCAACACTTGCTAGTGGCTTTATTTTTTACAGGCAAATTGCATTATCTACTAGCGAAAATTCAATATGTCCCCCTCCATTACTGTATCATGACAAATTTTGGTCTCACCCATGTAACGTTTGCAGTGTAATGTTGAAAATATAACAGATATTTAGATATAGCTCACCTTTTCATTATCTAACATTTGAATTCTAGCAATTTAATTCAAATGCAAATATTTGAAAAACCATCTCTCATTTAAGGGGACCAGCATCCTTTTAGGCTTCGCGTGTTAACCTTATGGGAGGTCTCGATGTACTTAGGTACATGTTTCTCAGGATAAACTTGGTCTATCAATTGTAAACTTGGCAAGGATTTTCCTACTGATATTATGCAACACCTGACCTAGATTTATCGCAATCGGTCAATTAATTTATTTTGTATTAATTATACAATATTACTGTCGCTTTTGCTGACGTTTTCATTAGTCATTGTATTTATTATTTTAATTTAGTATATTATTTAGTCATGATTCTAGTTCACGTGGTTGTTGATATGTACAGTAAGGTATAAAAAAACTTTCAAGTCATTATCTTCAGTGCTTTATTAGAAAAATGTTCCTAAATAAGCGATACCACAACTTTTGTGGGAAGTAAAAGTTGAAGACCTGTAACAAAAAGTATTTTTCTTTTTTTTTTTTTTTTTTTTTTTTTTGATTGGGGGTTTAACGACCACCGTGAGCAACTCAATGGGATATAAGCAGTCGCCCGTCCCTAATTTAGGGTCACTGGTTCCAGGGAAGGGAGAGAGCCAGTCTCCCGTGTTATACTCCTTTTCCTCTGCTTCGCCAAACTTCAGCTTTCTGCTTGCCGTCTTCCTTTCCTTGCCCGCACCTTGAGTAGTAAACTGTCCATCCAATCACCTTCTGCCCAGTATGACGACAGATATTTTACCGTCTCTGACTTGCTCAAATGTGGTTGGCCACGCCTACGTGTGCAACTTGTACGCCTAACGTCGAACATTTTTCTCACCTACCAATTAGTTTCTGTTTATCCAGTGTTGTATACCATTCAATCCAGCAAACTCCGTAGACAAAAAATTGAAATAAAAAAAATTACATTTTTTTTTTCAAAAATTACATAATTTTTTTTCAGGACTGGTCCATTTAACTTTATTCACAAAATTGAAGAACACTATTCAAAATCTTATGTTATTTTCCGAAAGGTTTACGACCTGGATTTTGGGTGTTTACTGTATATCATACGACTCTAAAACAGCAGGCCTGGGGTCAAACTTGTCTTCTGACGGATCTTCAACCAGAATACTCATCAGAGCGTTTAATGTTTGTAAATTTAAACTGGCCCTCCAATCACCTTGGATCCTTTTCATGAAATTTAATCCAACTTCACACGCAGAAGTAGATAAGGGAAATATACTGGATATTTCTACTAGTGTCAAAATGTTTTAATAATATTATTAGCTTTCAAGAAACATTTGTTTCCAGAAAGCTGTTCCATTTTGTGTGAGTCAAAAATATTCCACATGCTTAAGGAACTGGTGCTTTGCAGTTCACACTAAAACATTCAAAATTTTTTCACAGCCAATTTTTCTTGAACCGATTTTTATCACTAGCAAAAGGCATTTGCTTGATAGCAATTTGTAATTAACTACGATTTGAAATCGAGCCCTGGTGCCGACAAGCTAAACTTGCGCCAATTTTGACTTCTTGCCTGGTGCTTGGAAAACAGAATGTGGTTATCTGGTGTGTTGCGCCACTTTCTGTGGTCAGAAGAATCCCGTTTACATCTGCACCGAGCTGAGTGAAGGTGCGTGTGATGTCGACAGCATGAGGGTATTTTTGTATCATAAATATATATCCCGTGAGCTATCTAGAAGAGATGGTGATGCTTTTTTTCGTTCTAATAAAAAAAAATGTGAATAACTGCTAGATTCGTACATCTTGGATTTTATTTCTATTAAACTACTCTCATTGTTTTATGAACACATCTTCACATCAGAAGTCTGACAGGCATTTCAAATTAATTGGCCATGTTGTTGTCTAATTGGTACGCGCAGATACAGCACTACAAAATCAGATAAATATACCCAAACGTGGCTCGAAACACTTGTAATGTCTTTTGCAAACCTTTCCCTGAAAATGGCTGAAGGCTTTAAAAACTGGTATCTTTAGATCCAAGATGAATTCTGAAATTTAGAAAAAAATTATATATATTTGTGAGAAGTAATTACGAAACACTTGTAATGTCTTTAGCAAACCTTTCCCTGAAAATGGCTGAAGGCTTTGAAAACTGGTATCTTTAGATCCAAGAAGAATTCTGAAATTTAGAAAACAATTATATATATTTGTCAGAAGTAATTACTGCAAACTTTGCAAAAAGTTTATATCTTTGGAATTTCGTGCATGACTTAGCTTTGGAATAAATTTCCTTTTTTTAAAAAAAAACTGGATATTAAGCGCAGATAATTTGAAGTTAGAAAGAATTTCGATTAGAGAATGGTTATGAAATTTACGTCACACGCCATTAATAGCGTAATGTTGCACTGCGCAAGGAGAACAATTGAAAAAGAATTTGTCCTTAATAGCCCAATAATTTAGAAACACATATTACAATCACTGCAAATTTTCTTTTATACTCATTTGTGTGCTCTTTCCAAATTGCATTTACAGTTATTTAACAATTTATAAATGATGGTAAGTATATTATGCTATGTTACCTGTGCATTGTTGAAAGCGTTTTTCAGTGAATTAACACTGGACCGGTTATGGGTGAAGGTTTTTCCTGGTCTCTGAAATTAACTGAAAGAGCTTTGAAGTATCTACTTCTATTTTGTTCCATTTATCTTTATGAACAAACTTTTTTTTATTTCATTAAGTGAAATAAAAGCATAGAAATAGGTTCGATATTAAGGCAGATTTGAGACTAAAGTAGGAAGTACTGGACCGGATGTAGAAAGTTTGGTCCGTGGCGAAAGGAGGTTGATATCTCTTGTCATTTTTAGGTTGAGTAGTTTCCGGACATGCATTAGAAGTTAGTAAATTGTTCGCACTCTTATATTTTCTTCTTAAGTGTATCATTATCATTTTTACCTGTCGTAAAATTAAATACTGTATGGTCTGTCTTTATTATACCTAAAAAAAACTCGCTTGTTGAGGGATACCGAACAGTTTCTCCAGAAAATTATTTCTCATTGGTAACTACCATAGATATACTAACATTTTCAAAAATTAGGATGCATGGCTTTGATTTAAAAACACAATGTCCGCAGTCCCGAACGATTTCGAAATCGCAGATTTAGGTATCGTCTTTCCTATGTTTTTCATGATTACACAACGCATGGAAATTTAAACCCCACCTATGATTCCCTAAAATTTATCGAATTCGTTACATATCCTCCATTCATGACAAAACATTTAAAGGTATATGAAGTACCTTTTTACCGGTAAAATGTCTACTGCAGTTTTCATCTTCATGTCGTAATATTGCTGTTTATGACGTAGATGTTTACATTACGATCTGCCAAATATGAATGAGAATAGCAATCTTGCTTTCAAAGGATATTTGTAAACTTACATGGAGATGTTAACCGGATTAACTGTAATAGCACTTATTGGGGTAGCAGGCGTTTAACCGCTGTTAAAAGAACTGGGCTTTGTTTTGTAATCAGCAGCAAATTTAGGTAAAAATGTATATGTATCTAGTTATTCTTATATTAAACTGCATGTCGTAAGTTTGTACAATTATGAAATCGAGTACTTTATAACATATTCATAAATAAGACTGAACATTCAATATAATTAAAATAATATATCAAAAACATGAAACATATTTCTTACAAAAGAAAACTTTGTAACACGTATGTTCCACGCCATTTTGCTAAACTTTTTTTCCCAAAATTATTTCTTTTAATTGGAGCGATATTTACTTTCGTCTTTCTGTATATGTTTCACATATTAGGTTGCTACTTAATTTCGTTAGCTTGAAGAGCCTTTCTGATAAGCGTATGTAATGGGAGTGCTGCTGAAGTGGGTCCAATTCCAAGTGACTGCATGTGATGTAATTTGTTGACACTGGTGAAATGGTACCGAAAATATTTAAGAGTGACTGATTTTATTTAGTTACATTACGCACTTGCTGTCACATGGTTTAAGTACAAACACAATTTGCACGTCTTTACTTATCAGTGAAAAACCACACACTTAGGTTAGTTTCGGTCACACCACAATAAAGATACCCTTATTTGAAAAGAAGAGGGAAATGCGTTGTTTATAAATAACGTGGACAGAGCGATGACATCGTCCATTTACATATTTGATTTCATTTCATTAAACTCTTATTTTATTTATGCTTTACAATTGTAAAATCCGCCCATTAGCGAGGAAGAGCTTGGTAAATATCGTATGAACACACCTGTATAAAGCACTCGCGTTATTTTCCCATAAACTTTTGTGCTTTATGTTTATTAGTATGGTGTATATACACTTGCTGGAATTATGTGGTATAACTGATAATAGCAGGTTAATGAAGAACTGACATCAGTTCGTCAAATGAGGCCTGTATATGGAAAATGCTTTCTGAGAGCTTTAGGAGAAAGTGTCGTCCTATTTACTGTAAAAAAAGATGTTATCGCCGCGAATGCATTTCCTCAAAAGACTTCCTTCTTAATGCATTTCTAGGTACGATATATTATAAAGTAAAAACCAAAATTATAGTTTTGGCCAATATATCATGAAAATTATTTATATATAAAAAAATAGTAACATGGTTAAACCTGTTAATATCATCTAATACTTCAGTTGCTAATTAAATTTTTGGGACCATATCTCCCACTGTATAAAAATCTACCATGTCGCAGTTGTCAATTTTCTCCGTACTTTTCATCAAACCGAAATACTTCCGTGCAAGTTCACTGTTGGTAGACAGCAATGCAGCTTGCGTTGCAGCAAGAAAAAAGTTATCCCATAAGTTAATAGGAGAAGATCACCTTCGGGGTCCTATATAATGTTTTTACATATATGTGATATGTAGAATATTAACGAATTCATGCAAATTAAATGTTTTTGGAAATATCCGCTAAACTACTATTGTAGAATCTGCCATAACGAAATTGATAATATAATTTGGAGGTAATATCACGCAAACAAATAAACACTTCATGGAATCGTTCCCTGAAAACTAAAGAGGCTGCTATTCTGTCTTGCACCTGTAAACTGTAATGATCATTTCTAAGATTTCACCCATGTTTCACTTTGTATGGATCAATACCATTTCAAAAAATGTTTGTGAATTTGGCTCATTTTGACTAACACTAAAATTAGAGAACAGAGGCTTTTCTAAAAGCATTACTTAAAATACTTATTATATTTTATGCTGAACGGATTTATTTAATAACTCTAGAAGAGTTGTTAAATAAACCCTTAGATGTGAACCCAGCACCATGACGTGAACTCAGCTCCGTGTGAATTGCAGGGTGAGTGCGCACGCACATGCTATGCAAATATTTGCATTTGCAGGCAAATCGCAAGGACGGCGCTCGGGATATAAGCGGGTAACCAGCTAGTGAGGTCATCAGTCAAGACGCCGTCATGGCCGCGAAAAGTGAGCGGTTCTGCTGTACTCGTGAGTGGAAAACGAACAAGGGGGCCAATACCACTAAGACACCGTCGTATGGGATTTCGTCCAACGGATGGGTTCACGTGCGGTGTCAGCGTAGGCTTTCGCACCGCAGGATGGTCTTTGCCTGGTATTGGGGAGAAACCCAGCATGATGTCAAAATCTCCGGTCTCATTTGGAGACAGTGGTCCAAAGAGGGATATGCGCAATGTGGTAAGGGGACCAGCACACCGAGACAGACGTCCGAGCGTACCGATTGTCGCATCCGACGTTATGCCGTAGACAACCCACAAGCCTCAACGGGCGACATTTTGAGGAGTGTACGGCGAGACTTTGATGCTCCGCTATCGACGCGTACAATGTCGCACCGATTGGCTACGTCTGGTTTGCTGAACAGCCATTCGCTGCAAAGCTACCCTTATCAGTGAGCCATAGTCGTCACCACTTGTCGTGCTATTGCTCCAGATCTTCGCGGGTGCCGAATAGAACAGTTTGGTTTTCAGCGACGAATCGCGGGTCTGCCTCACCGCGGATGATGGCGGTGTGAGATTCTGGAGGCAACTTAGCCAACGGGCGGATACCTCCGCCATTATGGAGGATCACACGGTTCGGCATCGTGGAATCCTGGTGTGAGATGACGAGGTAAATGGAGACGCTCTACAATATTCTTTAAAGATTGTAAAAAACTCGAAATATTGCAGAAATGTTTAGCATCTCAGCTTTATTGATTCATGCGTACAGCATGTAGACAAATCATATCGCCCAACGTCACAGACCCTAAACCTGCAGTTTTTTTCTGCTAAAAGAACCACTTAGCTCGATCGGTATGTCAATACCTAGACAGCCGTTGGATAAGGTTGACCTGTTGTCGTGTATAACAGCCGAATCGTCGCATCAGCGTGTCCGACCAGGTCGCGTAATTGGTATGGGAGATTGCAATGCTTCTTCTCGGGAGACTGCCAGTCATCTGTGGCTTACGTAGTATGTCCGTCGCAGTAGCAGTGTGCCGAGAATAGAACGAAAAATGACGTAGCACATGAAGAGAAGGTTCTGGACGTCGTACATAGAAAACAACGAAGGATAACAGTTATCACATATGGATGTTTCTGAGTGACCGTTCTGCATCATCAACGGGGTTGGCGGAGCAGTGACGAACTGTGAACTATTCTTCCGTGTAATGTGTAGCAATACATTGCCGGTTTTAATGGTTCGGTCAGCAGGCTCCTGAGTTCCTCCTCAACTTGCATTTGCCATCGCAGAAATGGACCGCCAGACTGAAATCGTACATTGCACGGAGTGGTGTGATGATTGACATAGTATCGTATTCTCGAACGAAACGCGATTCTGTTTATACTAAAATGATGGGATTGGAAACTGAAAGGATGCATGCCTCAGTTTGTAAAGCAAGTTATACAAGCCACACATGACCACACCGATTTTTAGATACATCGAAGTACCTATTACATATGACACCGATATGCTAAAATCTGATCTGTGTTCCTTAATGAATATATGCTGTAGAAAGCAACTTGTGCAGCTGGACTTCTTTGATGTGTTCCGTTATTTGAGAAGATGAGTGTATCTTATGCCAAAGATAGATCAAAATATCAAATACCCGAAAATATAAACAAAAGCACGATAATGTATGGGGAAATAATCAAGGTTATTTATAAAAGTGAATCAATACAGTATTTTCCAAGCTTTCATTCACCAAAGGGAGGCTTGTTCAAGGCACAAGAACATAAAACAACTTAAACTGTAAAACATAAACAGAATGAAAGGTTAATGAGATCAAATAAAATATATAGTGGACACCTGAAATTACATCAACATAATTTGTGGTATATACATAGTGTAGGTCCTTTTTGGTTTAGTTTTAAAAGGGCAGTACATGCACTGGGTAGATGCATCGATACAAAGCCATGGCACGCGTCACGTCGAGATAGGATTTCTGTAGTCTCCTAAGTAACTCTCCTTTTGCTGTGGTGTATCCAAAACTGACCTAAAACTTTGGGTTTTCACTTACCATGGAACAAGTACGAATTACGTGTTTGTGCTTACACGTAATTCCTTGTGATCGCAAGTGCGTAATATAACTAAATAAAATCAGTCACTCTTACTCTCAAAACTATTTAATCATTTTTAGCGAATTACATTGCGCGCAGTTACTTAGAACCCAATCCATTCCAGCAGCCCACCTTCTTTATACCATTAACAGATAGACTCTCAAAGCACACGAAATACAGAAAAATGAAAATAAATGTCGCTCCAATTAAGACGAATGTGTTTGAGAAAATAAATTTTACATGTATAGAAAATTCTTGTAAGAAAATAAGGATGATGCAGCTTATATGTTTCCTAAACTGATCCCTGAAAATACCTAACACATCAGACAGTATGATTGCACTTCTAGGCTATTAATTTCAAAACATGTATTCCTCGCCATGTTTTGAAATGAATAGCCTAGAAGTGCAATCATACCGTCTGATGTGTCAGGTAATATTATGCTGCCTACCCGCCCGTCTCATACGTGTATTTCCATAGAAATTATTTTATCTATTTTTCATACACTTGTGCACATTTCTGTGGCTGGCCCGGAGGCGCAGTGTTTTCAGCCCTGGCTGCTGAACATTTGTTTGAGACGGATTTGGTTTGAATCCCGTGAGACACGAATTTTGTGTTTGTCTTACGACACTAGTTCTCTCCCTTTCCTGGAACCGTGCTGATAGCTCATCGAGTTTCTCACTGGGGTCATTAAACCCCCAAACAACAAACAATACTAAACATATTTGCTAAGATCGTTCAATTTCTTCATTCCTTTCTGGTGTCGCATTTTCTCTGTCGAGCAGTGTATTTTACCGTTTCGACTGATAAATTCTAAATCGAACAAATGAAGTGAAATTCGTCATCTCACAAGAAATTCTGCTAACTTTAGTGTCTTAAAATTTTTCCCAACAAACCGACACACCGAAACTAATAGCGAAATTAAATATAAATGTTGCCCTTCCGGATTCTTTTCCACCACCTACCGTCATAAATTTAAGATTCTATCTCAATACTCTTACAACTTCTCATGCGATTTCTTACCTGAGTTTTTCTCAAATTCGAAATCTTGGTCATCCAAAAGAAAAATGATTAGTAATTTTATTTTTCAATAGTATTCCAGGGACAGTTTTAAAAATACTAATTCAGTTCAACTCATTTCATTTATTAGCCTTGCTGTTACATAAAAAGGTAATAATTCTAAGCAGTTGTATATAAGCATAAATATAATATCAGGGAAGATCAAGAAAAGGCCCTCGCAGTGACCTAATTTAGCCTTGATCTCCCTAGGTATAAGTTAAGCCAAGAAGATTCGCATAATAGCAGCAGCAAGGACAGGAAAGAAAAACAAAGAAATAAAAAAATAGAGCATAAATAAAACAAAAAAAAAAAGAGAGTAACATATCTAAAATACAACATGTTAACTAAACTATATGCCAAGTGTTATATTCAATAGACAGATTATTAGGGTAAATAAAACATTAAGGTAATAAGAAGCTGAGTTGTCCCCCACCCAGTCCCCATTGTTAAAGATTTCTCTTCTTCTGGTCGTTCACCGAATCTCTGTCGAATTATATTAAAGACATGAAATCGAGAACTAATTAAACATGACCATGAATATCGAAAAAACTAATATCCTTAATTTTAGTGATAATGAAAACAAAGGATAAAATGATTTTCGTGTAGTAAAGTAGAATACATAAAAAAACACCGTCTTTACACGATTTAAAACGTGTAATGACGGTGTGTATTTAATGAAAACAAAATTCCATTCTATTACTGCAAAAAAAGATTCGAATCAGACAAACAATATTAAAGAAGCATAGTAAGTATAAAAGAAACAAACAAAGATGTATCCACTAAAGAGTTTGCTAAAATGGCAAGGACCACAAGATCATTATTGACTTCGGCTGAACAAAATGAAAAAAAAGCAAGAGCGAAAAAGCGACAGTATTTTCCATCACATCCACGAAAATGTCAATTACAAATAGCTTTATGTGGTCTGACGAATTTTATAGAGTTGTCGTCATTAAAAAAACAGTTCTAATTGAACCAGTTATTGAGGTAACTAGATGAATAGAAGTGTAACTGCGCAGTTTTAATCATTACATTTTAAACAATATTTTCGTAAGAAACCCTTTTATCCTAATAAAAACATGTGGAAGTTTGGGATTATAAAAACACTCAAGGACGTTTCAACAAAAAAGCAACCGTGCACAAAATTTCAAGGAAAATATTTGCTTTTCCGCGACCAAAGATTCTGTAATTACATATACAGGTAAGACGAGTTTTATTGAGATTACATGGGTTTATACAATCCAAGGAATTTTTACAATATCGTTCGCTAAAAGTACACGGCTCTTCAAGAGCAACGCTTAACAGGTATTTAATGAAAGACATTCACATAAATGCTACAGTATGTGCACGGGCTGCCCGAAAAAACTAAGAATTTCGGAAGATTCTACTTTTCCAATAAGTTACTTTGTTTTTATACAAAATAATCATGGTGTGTGATTCTTCGAAAAAATTCCAAATAAGTTTCTTCTGACCCTCTCCCGTGCAAGTAAATAATCTAAAAATCACTTATATGGAAGCTTTAAAGAAACACCCCAAAGAAATGGAATAAAAAAGGTAGATTTTTCAAAGATATCAACGACATCATTCTTTCAGTTTCATTTAAAGTAATGCAGGGCGGGACACTCGTCACACCCACGCCACGATAAAACTTTTCTAGCTAGAATCGTTGTTATCAATCTACTTTTAACCGACATCCATTTTTTCAACAAGTGGAAGATTCAGCAAATATCAGAAGCATGAACAAATGTTTATCAAAGCAAACCATCGTCAAGACGGACTTAAAAAGAAAAAAAAAACATTGCATTTCAATAATCTTAAACTTGGAAAGCGAATATTTGATTTTGTCTAATTACGAAGACATACCAATCATATTTTGTTGTTTCTTTGGACGGGTCGTACTCACTGATGTAGTTACAAAATGTATGATCTTTGTGTCAGAGTTTCTGAAGTTCCTAGTGGTTCCTAGATCTTTTCTTAATAAATCGAATATCGCGTGGGTTTGTGAGCTGTCGCTTTCATACATTGACACGTTGTTCAGATTGAGTTGAGGTGAGCTCATTAGGCAACCCTTGTAAACTTTTCCGATATTGTGCAGGTGCTTAGCGATAGCAGTTACAGAAACATCCAGTTCTTCTGACAGTTTGCTAGTGCTTGTTTGTAGATTGTCTGCCACAGACGCTTGCAATGCTTCCGAGTCAACTGGATAGAGCCTACCTGAATATTTTTTTCGAGCTCAAGTCACTAGCCGTAACGATGTTGAACCAAGTTTTCCCAGTCCGAGTAACTGCCAGGCTTTCACCTTCAAATTCGTTATTTTTTTCCGATTGCTTCAGCATCCTTTAAACTCTGCTTCCAATAATTTCGGAGCAGAAACATTATTTTAAACTTTGCAGACAGCTCAGCTGTCTGCAAAGTTTAAAATAATATTCGTTCGACTCCACACAGTAGGCGCTTTCAATCGTTTGCAGCAGTAAAACTGCCCCTCAGTAAGTATGAATATTTACGTTGTGGAACTGTCCCATGCAAAAACGCCTATTTTTTTTTTTACACACCCCAATAGTATACGGATGGTATAGATGAACCATTACTTTGTAAAATGCGGAAATTCAATATTCGTTTTCAAATTCTCAACTTTTTATTTGCTATTTCTACCTCCATCTGTTTTTAAAATTTAAAGCACCACATTTTGCTCAATTCCAGAGTATAATTTACATCTCATTTAACCATTACATTCCTGTAAAGCAAGATATCATTTTGCTTAATCGTATTGCTGCATTTAGGTGAATTTGAGAACAATTGTTCAAATTTTCGCGTTTCTGGAAAAATAATTTTTGTGAAGACCCAAGAATGTATTTTCTATTTTAATTAAAGCTCAATTCAAAGTATTTAAATGCATTTTGAATAATATACGCTTAACCAAAGCGGGTTTGTATTTTTCCCTAATTAAACTGAAAAAAAAATTAAATAATATAAAATTTTACTTAATAATCCCAAATAGTTTATAAGCATTTATATAAAAGGCCAACACCTTTGCCATTAAGGTGAATGGTAAATCTTTAAAAATGTAAAGCAAGCGACAGAATCAGATTTCAGAGTGGTCGACTTCATGAGCTACTTCCAATTGTACACCAAAGAGATTTATCCCACTTAACCAGGCCATCAATGTCTAAAAAGTTATTCAATACTATTTGAAAATCATATGTGAAATTAATTAAATTTTCAACTTTTTAAATTTCATCACTGCCGAAATTGAAGAGCTCTTCGGATAAGTAGTGGGACCTTCAGTGAAAAATTCCTACACCAGGAAGTAAAAAAAATTGCATAACAAACCCAAAAAATCAAGGGAATGTTATTTAGAGGACGTGGTGCTGTCTATCATCTGAAGTGGCTGATCACAACACGAGGTCTTGTATCCATTACAAAGATGTTCCTATTTCGGCTAGACGTTAAATTTATCTTCAGTAACGCTGAGTCCTCACTGCCAAACATATTTTCCGACGGAAACGTTTTGAGTCCTTATTAATGAGAACCTCCTTACCTAGTAGAAGAAATCATATGCGTTGGTTACTTCCTAGCATACGCCAATCTGTTATATGATTCATACGCGCCACTAGAGCGCGCGCCCAGGAGATCACTTATTAAACGGATATCATGAACTGCTGTAGACGCTGGCTATAAGTTAAGTAGGTGAAGTATTTAACCTTTTCCTGAAAACATGTTTTACGATATAGTGGTCTGAAGACTTTTACATTGAACTTATTTTTAAATTAGATTTGCTGAAAAAAAGTGTTGGTAATGAAATTTTATTTGTTTAAGAACATAGGGGAAAATTTGATTCGTTAATAATTCCTTCCTATAGTCAGGAATTTTAATAACTATTTTATTTTTTTCCTATCTAAGAATTGTCTATTTTGCAAAACTTCTTGAATTTCTTTTTTAAGCTAGCTTTCAAATTTAAAAAGCCATTCCGAGAATCCTTAAAATCTTATCTCTTGGAAAAATCTTCCTTATCAAATCGGAGAGCATGAATATTTGAAATTTCTGACATTACATCCCTTTTGCATACCTTGTACCAAAGAATTTTCCAAGCCACAATAACAGTGGCTGAAAAGTAATCAAATCTATAAAGCTCAATGTTCTAGTATTGCTACATTTCAACATATTAAATTGGAGATACTATAACTTTGTTCTGAATGTTTGGTCCAGGTATGCTACACTTATATGATATGCAGCATGTTGTTTATTAATATGGATTATCCAGGACAATAGTGCTAATCTGTAGGATACAGTAAAGCCTTTGGTGTAGGGACACACTGTTGCTGCTAATGTTTGCTCTAATAAAAAAGAGGTTTGTTTAAAAAACAGTTTTCGTCAATTCTGGAATTCAGTAGACTCAATGGATTTCAAAGCAGTCATGCGTAAAACGGGAGATATGAAATAGGTACTGTACCCTTAAAGGAAGGTATTCTGCTTTGGAAAACGGATAACCACGAAGAGTTGTGGACGAAAGACACAACGTGATGTTAGGAACTGATGGGGTTTTAAATAGGTACATGGAACAAACAGGTTGCGGATGTAAACCACCGCATGTTATAAACTACGCGCATATGCGATTAACTCTCCAACATGCAAACTGCGTACATAGCCTGGTGTGATCTACAGTACAACCATACGTACAATCCCGTCGACTTGTGATAGTTGCAACAGCCATTCATCTGAAGAATCCACATGATTTCAGACAAGTAGTATCCCGTAGAGAAATTCTTTCACCTCCTGAAACCACATTTCCAAATGATGCGAGTTTTAATACCAGTACTGAATTATTACTTTGGCGGCCATAGCCTAGTCGTGTTTCTGTATGTGGAATCATTATTGTACAAACCATCAGAGGTGCTCCAATGCGAGATGAAAAAGATATTCTCTCTCCAACATCCCATTGTGTCTGGATGTTAACACAAGATAAATGTAGTGCTAATCTTTAATATTCGCGACCGATCTAAGGCCAAATAAATGTTCTGTAGGTGTTCTTGCTTGGTATCAATGCAATTATTGTACATAAGTGTAATTCTAGCAATAAAAAATCCAGGCGTTTGCGTTCCTTTATATTGCACTTGCACAGAAGATCTTCACATGAGTAGACTTGTATCGACGGATTTACCGGTTATCATAGTTTAGCTGATAGGGAGCTGAACTCGTTGTAAACTAAATCGGTATGGCATGCACAGTCGTAGGATGGGAATTTGCTATTTGTTACATTGTATAGATTAAAATGTGCCTTCATTATAGATGTTACAAGAAATATATATTCGTTAGGACGCCAAAATGGAGATAATGTTACAGCGATACCGCTCATGTGCTTTCTTTTAATATATTTCTGTACTAAGTGCACTTACGATTTGCTGACCACATAGTTCTCATTTCAGAAAATAAAATAAAATGAAAGGAAATGATAGAAGAGCTAACAAATTTATCAAAGGAAATTGGATTAAAAATCGATATTTATAAAACAAATATAATATCAAACCAACTTAATAATAACTAAACACAAGAAAATATTAGAATAAATGATAAAGAAATAGAATATGTGGAAGAATACATACACCTATAAAAAATAATTACCACAAAATAACAGGAAATTGTGAAAGAAATTGACGTAAGGTTAAAAAGGGGATGGGCAGTTTTGGGGAAGTTAAAGGAGATTTTATGCAGTAAAATAAAGCCGGAAAACAAAACAAAACGTTTCAATGTATAATACCCATTAGGACATACAGTGCTGAAACCTGGCAGATTAAGAAAAACATCTAAGACAAGTTGCAAAAAATTCAATCTAAAACGGAAAGATCCCTACAAAATGTAAGACTCCAAGATAAAGTAAAGATACAGATATAAGATCCAGAACAAAACCTTTAGACATAGGTGAAAAGTTACCAAATTTAAAATGGAAGTGGGCTGGCCATAGAGCAAGAATGCAAAGTAGCAGACGGAATAAAATGATAATAGAATGGAGAACATATAAAGGAAAGAGAGAGGAGTAGGAAGATCAGAGATAATATGGATGGATGACATAAACAAAACTATAGGAAAGCTGTGGAATAGACGAACCTAAGAGAGGAACATTTGGAAAGAGATGAGGGAAACCTATAGCCTCAATTGCTATAAAAAGGGTTCTCAGAAGAAGACCGCTAAGTGCACATACCACAATGTGTGTATTAGGGAAGAAAACATCCAACGATTTCAATCTCATGGATGTGTACGGAATCACATGTTAAAGTAACACAACCGAAGAGATATTCGTATCAAATTTACGAGAATACGATTCTAGCATTGCAGTCTTAACGGTGTGCGGCATTTCTCTCACAACATACGTGACGGCTTCTACGAGAATCATGTGATTCCCTTTGTAATCCTATAATTTAAATAGATTGCCATCCAGGAAAGCTTAGAGAAAAATGAATTGAAAAAACTACTTTTCCGATTATTTTACTGTCATCCGTGTTTTACACTGAAAGCAATATGTCAGCACTGTTTTAAGAGTATATAATGAAAATATTGCTTTACTCACTTCTCTATTGGAAACGAAATATTTAATGTTGTATTAGATTCCTCTAAAGTCCAATTCTTCTTTTGTGTTTCATTCCCAGTATTTAATAATCTTGAAATGTTGTGCAATTTTAACAACGTTACCACAATAATACAATAAATGTCTCTAAATACTTCCACGAAATCTTCCATTTAATATATTGATTTTTCAATTGGTATTGCTCTCCAATTATGATCATAGTGTCTTGGACTAAATACCCTACTAAAAAAGAACTGTGTCGTACTACAGAGGGAACGCACACGTCACGGCGGTAAATCGCAGTGATAAGACTTTACCAACGCAGCTGAACAGGGATAATATTCGAGACCGGAGTAGACGGAGTTCGCCACCGTCAGAAATAGGGTTTGTATTTCACAGAACTCAATGTAAAATTCTTAACTGCAGAATTAATTTTCCACTTTCTTTTGTCCCATTTGTGTCTGTCATGTTTTAAAGAACTTTGCAGAGGTAGGGATGAATTTTGAGTTTTGTATGGATAAAGCGTGTGGAATTTCATGAAGAATCAGAAATCCTCTGCCGAAGTATCACATAAATAACCTCTGAAAGAAATCCGTTAGGGGTCCTCTTCCTCACAAACAAGGGAAGCACTAAATATGGCATCTCCTGATTTAAAATCTAATGGGACCAATTTCGTTTCATCATATCATGAATCAAGACAAGAGGGGGAATTTCGGCAGTTGAAAGTCACTGATCGTGCTCCTGGGACCATTGCGTGGCGATATAATCTTTGCGATATATTGGAATAAAGTGTTGCAGCTCAACAGATTTTTCGCACATCACTTTAACTTTTGAGAAATGGGAAATTTCTGTCATATTGGAAAGATGTGATCGCTGATTGAACTCTATGTATAACTAGTAGCCCCGTATATAAAGATTTTTTGGCTGTGCTGACTTAAGTTTAATCAGGGGTTCCTGCGTCCTAGCGCCACACGTATGCGCTCAGCGCAAAATTTGCATTGACGTCATCTTACAGATGTAGTCTCACCGCCTACCAACTGTCGTTTATCTAACACAACCCCTTCTTGGTGTTGGGATTTTTTCCGTCAGTGTATGAATGTCACCAAAGAGACATTCAGAAATTCAAAAAAATATATATTCTCAGAAACTACACCAAAGATTTCACCAATAATTACGAGTTGAATTTCTTAATTTTGCAATATATGCTTCAGCGGTATAATGGCGAAGGAAGTAGGGATCATTTACGTGTACTGAGATATCAAACTAGAAGAGCTAAAATGTCTGAATTCCAACATCTGCAGAGCATTTATACACGTAAAATATCTGTATTCCGCATAACCATGAGCATATAGATTTTCATAGAAATTCTGTGGTACGGGTATGCATATAGTAATATCATCAGTAACATTTAAGAAATTGCAAGTGCAAAGATTCGATTTTTATTTAGAACAGTTGGCTTAAAAGTTGGAAAGGAAGTGATACAGAGAGTCATTATACCTTCCAATGATTGCAGAAAATATTACAATTACTTATTAAGGAAGATAATGGAATAACAATTAATGGATATCATTTATTCCACTTTAATTTTCCTGAAGAAATAGTCATTTTTGGAAGTACTTCACCTGATATTTTTGGTATGATTGTGAAACGTTTGGAAAATGTAAGGAATGAGTTAAAAATTAACTTACACCAAACAAAACTGGTGCATAATGTTTTTTGAAGAAATGATGTTTTTTCAATTGCGGTGTAAAATACGATCTTCCACGCACAAAAGTGCGGAATGATACATTGACACTTAATGACTTGAGCGTGTGGTGAGTGATCTGGGGAGTAGCGTGAGAGATATTGAAGGAGTAGGACATGCCGAGCTTTGGCTGAGACAACAAGTTTAGTTTGTACCGCGGAGTGTATCCCAGTTTATGTTTTTGTGTAAGTAATAAATATTTTGTGTTGTGATCGAGTGTCTGTGATGTTACAGACTAAAGAAAGAAGTGGAGGCACCGGTGATATGCGAGCTTCGTGGCGTTTTTATGACCGTGGGAATCGATGAGTTCAAAAATCTTCAAGCGTGAGAACAAACCGACGCCACGCAGTAGGGATATTTTTTCCTCTTTGTTATGAATTCAAAGGATGGTGACTCTTGTTTTTCGAAATTAGTTCGTGAGAAAACGAACAAGTTCCGAATCGGATTACACTTACCTTAGATGTTTATGTAAGTACTGTTTTTGTTGTTGTTCTTAGAGAATTATCCAAAGGAATGAAATATCAAAGCAAGTTTTTTAGAAGTTTCCGGGCACGGAATTAAATAGAAGCAAATAATTTCTGTCAAGAAATAGTACATTCAGATCAACTGTTTAAGCCTAGAGTACAGGTAAATGTAGAATATTGTTGTAAACAATTTCTGTTAAAGTATACACATATACAATAATAGAAGGAAATCATTTCTGTCAAGAAAAAATACATTCAGATCAACTGTTTGAGCCTAGAGTATAGGTAAATGTAGGATATTGTTGTAAACAATTTCTGTAAACGTATACACATATACGATAATAAATAAACATTGGGTACACGTAGAACTTGTCTAAATTCGGCATTGTTTAAATGGCTTTCTTAGGAAGAGCTCGCAAAGAAGAACTTCTGCAGTTGGCAGAGCAATTGGGTATAGAAGTTATGCCAAATCTCAAAATTCTGGAATTAAAAAATAAAATTGTCAACTTTGAAGGTTATGAAGAGGATTTCGTGATAGAACTTTTGGCAGGTATAAAAGAGCGTAGAGAAACAGAAAGATAAATGGAATTTGAGCTTGAAAAAATCAGAATAGAAACTGGACGTCAGCCGCTGGGAGGTAGTTTGGAGCAAAATAGAAATTCTCATAAACCGAGATTAGAACTTCGTCATTTGATGAAAACATTTAACCCAAAGGACAGTGATATAAGTATTTACTTAGTTTTATTTAAAAGGTAAGCACAACAAGCAGAAATAAAAAGGGAAGATTAGGTCGCGAATTTGATAGGACTTTTGCCCTACGAAATATCCCAATTGATTGCCAGAGAAAATGTGGAAGATGCTAAAAACTATGAATATGTTAAAAGGTTACTTCTTAAAAGATATAAGTTAAGTAAAGAGAAATTTATATTAAAATTTGTACAACACATGCGTACATCAGAGGAGACCTGGAGAGATTTCGCCTTCAAGTTAGAAATGTATTTTAATGAAAGTATTTCAGGACTTAAAATAAGCGATTTTGAATTGCTAAAAAAACTAATGATCACAGATCAATTGAAGCGGAGAGTGCCTATAGAAGTAAGGGATTATTTTATTGATAAATGGTCAAATATTGTCTCACCTTCCGATTTGGCTGATATGGTGGACAATTATGAAAGTGTAAGAGGAGGAATCAAGAAAAATTCGTCGAATGAGTTTTGTGCTTGAAGAAAATGCAAGGCAGTGAGAAAAAAACTAGAGATAACTATGATCAGGGAAATTTTATGAAAAATGGATTTTATAACAAAAATTATGCTAAGTCAGATGTAGGACAAGGGTGGTCAAATCGGAATATATCTCAGAATGAAGAAAAGTATGATCGCAGACGGAAGATTCAATGTTACGAGTGTAGATCTTATGATCACACTCGACCTCAGTGTCCTAAGCTGAAATCACAGAACTCAGGAAGCGTAAATAGAATCAGAGAGGAAACTGAAGGGGATCTCTTGGCACCCTATACCTTTGAAGGAAAAATAAATGGAGTTACCATGCCTATTCTCCGGGATACAGGTTCATCAGTTGATATCATTTGCCAAGAGTATGTGTCGCCAGGTGAGTTTACTGGAGAACATGTGTGGGTACAGCATCTTCTGGATGAACAAAAGTTTGTTTACCATTGGCAGAAGTTGAACTAGAATATGAATTAGGTCATATTGTAACTAAGGCTGCTGTGATTAGGAAGTCGCTAGATCAAGGTAGATATTTACTTGGAAATAAAACTGCCGCTTTGTTAAAAGAAATTGATAAGTAGTGGCCACTTAATTCAGAACAGGTAAATGTTGTGTTTACTCAGTATCAAGAAAAACAGAAACGAAACAACGAAGAGAGAAATTCAGTAAAAAATGATTCAGGGAAGAAAGAAAAACAAGTCCTTGAAGGAGAGGCTGTGGGTTCTGAAGAATCAGATGAATTAGAAGAAGAAATTCTGCCATTGAGGCATGATGAAGATAAAGCCCTGTTAGAGTTGGTAAAAATGGATTCAAAAAGTTTCAGGGAAGATCAACGGCAAAGTTTGGAATTGAGAAATATTCTCAAGGAAATAGAGAAAACAGATTTTAAAAAGGCAAATGGTTATGCTGTACTAAGCAATGGGATGTTGGTGAAGAAGAAGATCGACAAGATTGGCGAAGAGGGAGATCTTATTGTTGTTCCAGAACAATATAGAGAACAAATAAAAAACATGTGTCGTGAGGGAACTTCGGGGCATTTAGGAGTGACAAAGACCAGAGACAGACTAGCGAAGTGTTTTTATTGTCCTAACTGTTATAAAGACATTGAAGAATTTGTAAAATCTTGTGATTCATGCCAACGTGCTGGAAAAGCTGGGGACAAAAAGAAAGCACCTTTGAAAATAGTTCCAATTATTCCTGAATTTTTTACAAAGATCAACGTTGATGCCTGTGGGCCTTTGCCCAAGACTTCAAGCGGAAATAAATACATAATTACAGCTATGTGTTTGTCGTCCAAATATCCAGATGCAGTGCCAGTACCAGACATAGGATCCAAGTCGGTAGTTGAAGCTTTGTTACACATTTTTAGAAGCATAGGATTTCCGAAAGAAATTCAAACTGATCAAGGAGCCAGTTTTGTAAGCATTTTGACACTAGAATTTCTGGAGTGGTTTGGAATAAAAGTTACTCATAGTTTTGTATATCATCACCAAAGTAACTCCGGTAGAACGATTCCATCGAACTATTAAAAGGATGTTGAGAGTTTTGTGTCTTGAGTCTGCTCCGGATTGGGAGAAACAGTTACCAGCGGTGCTGTTTGCTTTGAGAACTGTGACACATAAAAGCACAGGGTTTACGCCGGCTGAATTGGTGCATGGAAAAATTGAGGATGCCAATGGCACTATTGTATGAAAAATGGATGGGTCATCCTGAACAAGAAAACTATGTCACTGAATATGTATTTGAGTTAATAAATAGGATGAAAAGATGTCAAGAACTTGCCATTAAAAACATGGAAGTGGCTCAATTGAAAAGAAAATATTGGTATGACAGAAATGCGGTAAAACGTGAATTTCAAGAAGATTTAGTATTGGTTTTTGTTACCTGCAGGCCAAATAAGTTAGCGGAACAGTGGAAAGGACCAAGGAAAATTGAGAAAAAAATTGAGAGACTAATTATGTAGTAAGCTTTGAAGGCAAAAATGTAAAACATCAAGTATATCACATTAACATGCTGAAACCATACCATAAACGACCAGAATTTGTGAACTTATTGCCCGTTTGTGAAAATGGTGAAATGGATTTAGAGATTAAATTTCCGCAAGTTGAAAAAAATCCAAATATATTTAACTTCCTGATATCGAGGAGAACAGTAAACTTCGAGAGCGACAAAGTGGCCAACAAATTCAGGATCTGAAAAAAATATTATGCCATTACTTGAAAATGTTTTCTAATATTCCAGGAAAGACTCATTTGGTCGAACATGATATCGAACTAGCTAGTAATGTTACTGTAAGAGTTAAGCCTTACAGAATGTCGCCCAGGCAGATAAATATTCTAAAAGCCGAGATAGATAAAATGCTGCAGTACAAGATTATAGAAGTTGGTGAATCACACTATACATCACCCATGATTTTGGTTGAAGTACCCGGAAGAGATACACGCCCATGTATTGATTACAGGCGATTGAATGAAGTGACAAGGACCCAGTTCTATCCATTGCCCAACATAGAAAAAAGAGTCGAAATGGTTTCTGGAGCGAAGTATATTACAGTATTAGATTTAACAGAAGGGTACTGGCAAATTCCATTAAGTGCAAGAGCTCAACGATTGGTAACGTTTGCGACTACTTTTCGAACATATCGGCCCTTAAAGATGCCATTTGGTCTTAAGAACGCACCTTATTTCTTTAGCAAAATGATGTCGGAACTTTTGAGAGGCTGCGAAGAGTTTGCAGTACCATATCTAGATGATGTTGCCATTTTTTCCGAAAACTAGGGCGATCATTTGATACATCTTGAAGAAGTGCTACAGAGGTTGCAGAGGGCTTTCTTGACCATAAAACCTTCCAAATGTAAGTTTGTTCAAGATCACGTCTTGTATTTGGGTCATATTGTTGGACAAGGATATCGGAATCCAGCGGAACGAAAGGTTCAGGCCATACAAAATTTTCCTACGCCAAAGAACAAGACGCAAGTAAGATCTTTCTTAATCCTGGCGGGATATTACAGCAGATATATTCCAATGTTTTCTTCGATAGCTGCTCCCTTGACAGACATCTTGAAGGGTAAAAATCGTAAAGAGGAAATTATATGGTCAGAACAATGTGAGAAAGCTTTTGTGGAACTAAAAACATCTTTATCTAGTTTTCCTGTTCTGTATGCCCCTGACTATGAACGTAGATTTATTCTACAAACTGATGCTTCAGATCAAGAAATGGGAGGCGTCCTCTCGCAAGAACAAGAAGATGGCGCTGAACATCCTGTACTCTATCTAAGCAGAAAATTTTCGACAGCAGAGAAGACATACAGTACCAGTGAAAAATAATGTGCCGCCGTTATATTTGCGGTACAGAAACTGAAATGCTACCTGGATGGTCAAAATTTCCTCATACAAACTGATCATAACCCTCTCGTTTGGTTACGCACCAACGCAAGTTCAAATGCTCGTCTGATGAGATGGGCCTTTGCTTTACAAGCATATGATTTTGTTATAATTCATCGATCGGGAACTATGCACAAAAATGCAGATGGACTGAGCAGAGTTCCAACTTTAGATGATCCACCTTGATCATGCTATGTGTCTGCTTGTGAAAACATTTTTTTTGGTTGTGGTATATAATACATAGAAATTGTTGGAAAACACGTAAAGATAATTGTTAAATCAACTCATATATTTCTCTTTGTAAATGGATTATGACTCATTAAGTGAACTATGACTATTGTATTGTAAAATAACAAGAACTTTTTACCACTGGAAAAAGTTCCTCTGGAGTGAGGAGGGGTTGTAAAACACGAACTTCCACGCACACAAGTGCGGAATGATACATTAACACTTAATGACTTGAGCGTGTGGTGAGTGATCTGGGGAGTAGCGTGATAGATATGGAAGGAGTAGGACATGCTGAGCTTTGGCTGAGACAACAAGTTTAGTTTGTACCGCGGAGTGTATTCCAGTTTATGTTTTTGTGTAAGTAATAAATGTTTTGTGTTGTGATCGAGTGTCTGCGATGTTACAGAGGAAACCATTGTAGAGGTAACCAAAGTCGGACAACTAATGTCAAGCGACAGCTGTACGGAGGTAGAAAATAATAATGGCATAAAGTCCTTACTAAGGAGCAAGAGACATGGGCCTTAACAAACAAATTGTCGCAGTGGCTGTAAACGGGTGTAATTAGAATGAAAGTGCGCAAACTTGTTATAACTATTAAACATAAGAAGAGGAACTCATGAATCTGGAACATGAAAGTGTTGATAGCTGCAGGCTAATGGTAAATTAACTGTAAAATCAATGGCCTGAGGACCTGACAACCGTTGGCCAATACAATTACTAGACTGGATTCCTAACGATAGGAAAATAGCTAAAACAATTCCCTGCGGCAAATGCGTGCAAGAAGTTCGAAAGCATGCCCGAGGGAGACTGTGATGACTAACTTTAGAGTGAAAACAGGGGCAGAGGTTTGTCCAGGCATTCATCCAACAATCTACTGATAATGGTTATTGACGATGATCATTATCACGATGGTATATCACAGAGTCTGTGCAAATGCGTGCAAGAAGTTCTAAAGGATGCCTGAGGGACACCGTGATGACTAACTTCAGAGTGAAAACAGGGGCAGAGGTTTGTCCAGGCATTCATCCAACAATGGACTGATAATGGTTATTGACGATGATCATTATCACGATGGTATATCACAGAGATTTTAAGTACCAAATGGTATATCTTTCAGGATCACACTAATCCCATTAGGCCGAGTGCCAGTCGAAAAGAGTCCGTCAGAAAATTTATAATATATATAATGTTCTCTCACATGAAGAAGATGCTTTAGTGTTTCCAAGAGTCACATGATAAATATTAGAAATAAGTATACTATATATATATATATACTTAAGAGCAAAACTGAAGACTAAGGAAAAACTTTAGAATTTAAAACGAAGGTTGCAAAATAACCTGAAGATCAAAACGCGCAACGCAGCAGTTTTGAAAATTCAGAATTCACATTCTATAAAGAAGATACCTAAGCAAAAAAATACATATATAATTTTGACTCACACCTAGTACAACATAGAAAAGGTTATGTATCTACCTGTGTGAGTAAAAGGAGAAAAGATAAAAAAAATAAAATAAAACTACTGAATGTAGAAGGTGTCGAGAATACTGAGCCTTGGCTTTATCAAGGACCAGCAAAAACTCTGCATTTTCTCACTTCCACAAAGACCTAGTTGGAAATGGGTTTCTGCAAGGCCATAGATGCAAGTAACATTCCCACCTAAAATAGTTTAAAATATATATATATGTCATGTCCTCCGTAGAGTTGCATGACCTAGCACTAGTTAACAATTTCGCTTGCATCCATTAACCTTCCTGGCCCGACCCATGCTCTTCATCTGTTACTATTAAACAGAGAGAAGAAGATTAAAGAGAACTCAAGCTGTGAGAGTGACATATAATTAGAAATGATTTTCAGCCATAACGAAATGCCAAGTTCGTTTGAGAGAGAATTTAAACCTGAAAATCAATGCAAAAGAAATCCAAATTTTTACATTGCAATTAAAAAAGGAAATATTAATTTTTAACGAACAGATTTTTGAAAGAAAACTTGAGTCTAAAACCCCCTACTCTACAACTTATGACAGCACGAAAACGAGAATAAGTTAAAGATAATAATTAACTAAAGAAAACTTTGTGAAAGTTATATACCTTAAACAGTTAGTTGCAATATGTACAAAGTATTTCAGCAGTGCTTTAAGTGCATAATTAATTAGTTATTAAGAACTTAACTACTTTGAAAAAACAGCGCATAGAAAAGGAACAAGCTTAGCCATCTTCTGTTCCTAGGTACCCCAAAAGACACTCAAAGTTACAAAGAAAAGAAAGAGTTAAAACCCGCAAAAATGTTAACAGACAAACCAATGCCTAAAAGCTGAAAAGCTAAAAAACAACAGAGAAAAAGTACATGAAGTACAAACATTGAACTTATAAAACCTAGAACCCAAAAACAAGGAAGAGAGCTTACCTCTTGTGTGACAAAAACTTTTCTCCTCACAAGAGAAGAACATGGCTGACCTCTTCCGCCACTCCCTAGTTGCTGGGGGCAGTGAGGGTGGGGCTGATGGCCTCCTCATACAGCAAGAAACCAACGCGCGGATATTTTAACCAGAGAAAAAAATATATATAAACTTAAGACTGTGGATCTGTATGATCAGAAAGAGCAGAATTAACTCTCCAGAATACATGAGAAATATTATAAAATACACGAGCAGTGTATTTAATAATCTTTGCATGTATTAAATCACCTTAGTGAGCTTCTATAGATTAATCAGAATCTTATTAATTTTAATGTTGGTTTTACTATTTTTAGTATAGCTATCCTAGTGATGAATAACTAGTTTTCTTTTTTATTTGTTTTTATTTTATTTGTTTTTATTTTATATAGGTTTTATTTGTTTTTATTTTATATAGGTAGTTAATAGGCATCCTCTAGCCAACTTCCTTACGGCTTTGATTGGTCAGAATCATATTATTAACTGTGTAGAAAATTAAAGCAGATCTGCCAACCTTACTCTATTATTCAGAATAATTTTTCTTAAAGTTCTTTTGATGAAAGAAGAAGGAATTTCGTTCTCTAGAAAACTTTCTAATAGTATATTAATGTGGTAATTGAAGTCCAAATTGTTGCTGCAAATTCTTGAAATTCTTAGGACCTGAGAAATTAGTACATTCTCAATTACTTTGGTTGAAATGTTATTATTCCAGTGTAGATATTTAATTACTTTGAAAGGAAAATTAACTCTTTTATCAAAGAGGCTAATAGATGGGTTACCTCTGTTGAGCTTAATGCTTAAGTCTAGGAACTCAAGTTCCTGATTACTGTGGTTGGTTTTACATAAGTTAAGAGAGCTAGGATAGATATTATCAAAATCACTCTCTATAACTTCTGAATTATTGATACACAGCAGATCATCAATATATCTAAAAGTGTAAAGGTAGTTATCTGAGCAGGTGGGGTGATTTTTAATGAATTTATATTCCTTAAAGAACAGGAATAGATTAGCGATATTCGTGGACGTTGATGTTCCCATGGGAATACCGTTCACTTGCTTATAGAGAGTATTATTATATAAGATATGGTTATTTTCTATGCAGCAATTGAGATAAGAGTTCCAAGTTCCTACATTAACAAATTGGTTAAGTTTAAATTCTGCATACAGCTCTTTAAAGGTAGTGATTATATCTGATAGAGGCAGATTAGTATATAGGTTTTCAAAATCATAACTATTAATATCTAGGGGACAAACTTTGAGTATAGTAGAAATTACTTCTGCATTATTATTAATTATCCAAAAATCTCTGTACATCAAGTTAGAACAGTTTCTAATGTGTTTCAAAACCTTCTTTAAGACATCTTCAAAAGCAAGATCTATTTTCTTTTTATGACTCCTTACTCCACTAGCTATGAACCTGAACTTCACAGGATCCTTATGAAACTTAACCGTTGCAAAAAGAAATGGAAATTCAGGCTCATATCTTCTAGTTTGTGGAATTTTAAGTTTCTTGAAGAATGCCTTAAACCGATTTTCTAACTGCTTGGTAGAATAACTTACGGGCTCGTATGTTACTCTATTATTGAGTTCCATAGTTAACAATTCAAAATAGAACTTCTTACAGATAATTGCAAAATTATTGCTAGCTTTATCCGTAGTGGTAAAAATAAATTGGTCTTGTAGTTTGGAGAGTGACCTTTTAGCTTCTCCAGAGAAAAAGAGATTTCTGTCGAAACAAAAGTCCAGACCTGCCAACTCACCGGTGAAGCTATTGATTATATTATATTTCCATTCTGCGAAGGCCTCAATAGGCTGATTGTACGTTAAACTGGTTTTTACTATGTACCTATTAACATCTTGAGTGAAGCTCTCAAGAATCCTTTCATTGGAAATTGTGAAGGAAGGTCTGAATTTAGAGCCATACTCTAATAAATTCCTAAGCTTTTCATTTTCAACAAAACTCAAGTTTCCGGTGATAATATGGTTGTAATTCTTATCATAGTGAACTGTTTCTTTATGTTCATCACAAGAACATGTAGTAATTACAGGAATGTAGCTCGAAGAGTTAAGTTTGTAGTTTTTAACTATTGACCCTAAGGTCTTAACATATTTAAAACTTACAATAGACTGGTGCCTGTGGATGGGAAAAAAATTGCATTATTGTAGAACAGCTTCCTTACATTGAGATTATCGTAGGCTTTATTTAGAAACCTGATGGTAACAAAATTACTGGAAAATTCTTTAAGAGAAATTTTATCTTTAAGAATATGTTTAAGAATGTCCAGAACCAAAGCAAAAACATGCTTATCAACATGGTCAGCAGTTTCATTCCAGAATTTGAAAAAACTTTTAAGGACAGAGTGCTTGAAGGACTTGAGAATTTTGTAAGTATTTTTAACAAAATTAGTGCCAGTTTTAAAGCTTTCCAGAGTTTTTAGCAAGTTAGCAAAATCAACTTTGCTTGATGTGCGAAATAACCTCTGTCCTCTATTACCTCTAGAGCAGCTCTTATTATTAACAAGAAAGAAGAGTTCACGAATTGAAAATTTATGCTGATTATGCTTATTGTCAGATAGAGTGGAATTAAGGCCATAGGGATAAAGAGACTGATGCTGCAAAATTTCAAGGGATTCAGTTTCTAGCCGAGCATAGAGGTCAGGGATAATATGTAGTACCTCTATTTTCACTTTGTCAAAACCATGAGTATGGAAATGCTCTAATTCAAAGGTAGAGTACTGGTTGGCGTTTGTATAGGGGTTCACTCCTGAATTAGAGAACTTGTTAACTAGAGACCTGTGACCATTAATCCTAAGATGAAGAGGATTTTTACTTTGGCCAATATAGCTAAGGTTGCAGACAGTACAGGTGAGCTTATAGATGGTATTGTAGGCTTTGCAAAACTTGTTGGAGCAATTATCCTCAACAGAAGAATACAGGTTAGGATCTGCAGATTTACATGTCAAACAACGTTTGTCATTTCATAACTTTAGATTACCTTTGCCAGCGAGTTCATACACTATGGGAAAGGGTGCTAGCCTAACCGAGCGGGAGGACTTAAAATATCTGAGCTGACCTCCAATCCTTTCATCGTCCTTAGAACTCCACTTGGGCCAAAACATACAAATTCTGAGCAAACCAACTAGGAAAAACTTTTAGAAATAAGCAGTCCAAGAAAAGACCAAACTCGAGTATAAACTACACTCCAAAAAGCCGCATCCAAAACATACAAAAATAAAAATTAGAAAATGAAAAAAAACCTCAAATAAAAAAATAGTAATTAAAAAAATAATAATAAAACATTTCAACTAGAATTTGCGCATGAGCTGCTAAATAATAAATTGAAATTAGTTACTTAAGAGCAAAACTGAAGACTAAGGAAAAACTTTAGAATTTAAAACGAAGGTTGCAAAATAACCTGAAGATCAAAACGCGCAACGCAGCAGTTTTGAAAATTCAGAATTCACATTCTATAAAGAAGATACCTAAGCAAAAAAATACATATATAATTTTGACTCACACCTAGTACAACATAGAAAAGGTTATGTATCTACCTGTGTGAGTAAAAGGAGAAAAGATAAAAAAATAAAATAAAACTACTGAATGTAGAAGGTGTCGAGAATACTGAGCCTTGGCTTTATCAAGGACCAGCAAAAACTCTGCATTTTCTCACTTCCACAAAGACCTAGTTGGAAATGGGTTTCTGCAAGGCCATAGATGCAAGTAACATTCCCACCTAAAATAGTTTAAAATATATATATATGTCATGTCCTCCGTAGAGTTGCATGACCTAGCACTAGTTAACAATTTCGCTTGCATCCATTAACCTTCCTGGCCCGACCCATGCTCTTCATCTGTTACTATTAAACAGAGAGAAGAAGATTAAAGAGAACTCAAGCTGTGAGAGTGACATATAATTAGAAATGATTTTCAGCCATAACGAAATGCCAAGTTCGTTTGAGAGAGAATTTAAAACCTGAAAATCAATGCAAAAGAAATCCAAATTTTTACATTGCAATTAAAAAAGGAAATATTAATTTTTAACGAACAGATTTTTGAAAGAAAACTTGAGTCTAAAACCCCTACTCTACAACTTATGACAGCACGAAAACGAGAATAAGTTAAAGATAATAATTAACTAAAGAAAACTTTGTGAAAGTTATATACCTTAAACAGTTAGTTGCAATATGTACAAAGTATTTCAGCAGTGCTTTAAGTGCATAATTAATTAGTTATTAAGAACTTAACTACTTTGAAAAAACAGCGCATAGAAAAGGAACAAGCTTAGCCATCTTCTGTTCCTAGGTACCCCAAAAGACACTCAAAGTTACAAAGAAAAGAAAGAGTTAAAACCCGCAAAAATGTTAACAGACAAACCAATGCCTAAAAGCTGAAAAGCTAAAAAACAACAGAGAAAAAGTACATGAAGTACAAACATTGAACTTATAAAACCTAGAACCCAAAAACAAGGAAGAGAGCTTACCTCTTGTGTGACAAAAACTTTTCTCCTCACAAGAGAAGAACATGGCTGACCTCTTCCGCCACTCCCTAGTTGCTGGGGGGCAGTGAGGGTGGGGCTGATGGCCTCCTCATACAGCAAGAAACCAACGCGCGGATATTTTAACCAGAGAAAAAAATATATATAAACTTAAGACTGTGGATCTGTATGATCAGAAAGAGCAGAATTAACTCTCCAGAATACATGAGAAATATTATAAAATACACGAGCAGTGTATTTAATAATCTTTGCATGTATTAAATCACCTTAGTGAGCTTCTATAGATTAATCAGAATCTTATTAATTTTAATGTTGGTTTTACTATTTTTAGTATAGCTATCCTAGTGATGAATAACTAGTTTTCTTTTTTTATTTGTTTTTATTTTATTTGTTTTTATTTTATATAGGTTTTATTTGTTTTTATTTTATATAGGTAGTTAATAGGCATCCTCTAGCCAACTTCCTTACGGCTTTGATTGGTCAGAATCATATTATTAACTGTGTAGAAAATTAAAGCAGATCTGCCAACCTTACTCTATTATTCAGAATAATTTTTCTTAAAGTTCTTTTGATGAAAGAAGAAGGAATTTCTGTTCTCTAGAAAACTTTCTAATAGTATATTAATGTGGTAATTGAAGTCCAAATTGTTGCTGCAAATTCTTGAAATTCTTAGGACCTGAGAAATTAGTACATTCTCAATTACTTTGGTTGAAATGTTATTATTCCAGTGTAGATATTTAATTACTTTGAAAGGAAAATTAACTCTTTTATCAAAGAGGCTAATAGATGGGTTACCTCTGTTGAGCTTAATGCTTAAGTCTAGGAACTCAAGTTCCTGATTACTGTGGTTGGTTTTACATAAGTTAAGAGAGCTAGGATAGATATTATCAAAATCACTCTCTATAACTTCTGAATTATTGATACACAGCAGATCATCAATATATCTAAAAGTGTAAAGGTAGTTATCTGAGCAGGTGGGGTGATTTTTAATGAATTTATATTCCTTAAAGAACAGGAATAGATTAGCGATATTCGTGGACGTTGATGTTCCCATGGGAATACCGTTCACTTGCTTATAGAGAGTATTATTATATAAGATATGGTTATTTTCTATGCAGCAATTGAGATAAGAGTTCCAAGTTCCTACATTAACAAATTGGTTAAGTTTAAATTCTGCATACAGCTCTTTAAAGGTAGTGATTATATCTGATAGAGGCAGATTAGTATATAGGTTTTCAAAATCATAACTATTAATATCTAGGGGACAAACTTTGAGTATAGTAGAAATTACTTCTGCATTATTATTAATTATCCAAAAATCTCTGTACATCAAGTTAGAACAGTTTCTAATGTGTTTCAAAACCTTCTTTAAGACATCTTCAAAAGCAAGATCTATTTTCTTTTTATGACTCCTTACTCCACTAGCTATGAACCTGAACTTCACAGGATCCTTATGAAACTTAACCGTTGCAAAAAGAAATGGAAATTCAGGCTCATATCTTCTAGTTTGTGGAATTTTAAGTTTCTTGAAGAATGCCTTAAACCGATTTTCTAACTGCTTGGTAGAATAACTTACGGGCTCGTATGTTACTCTATTATTGAGTTCCATAGTTAACAATTCAAAATAGAACTTCTTACAGATAATTGCAAAATTATTGCTAGCTTTATCCGTAGTGGTAAAAATAAATTGGTCTTGTAGTTTGGAGAGTGACCTTTTAGCTTCTCCAGAGAAAAAGAGATTTCTGTCGAAACAAAAGTCCAGACCTGCCAACTCACCGGTGAAGCTATTGATTATATTATATTTCCATTCTGCGAAGGCCTCAATAGGCTGATTGTACGTTAAACTGGTTTTTACTATGTACCTATTAACATCTTGAGTGAAGCTCTCAAGAATCCTTTCATTGGAAATTGTGAAGGAAGGTCTGAATTTAGAGCCATACTCTAATAAATTCCTAAGCTTTTCATTTTCAACAAAACTCAAGTTTCCGGTGATAATATGGTTGTAATTCTTATCATAGTGAACTGTTTCTTTATGTTCATCACAAGAACATGTAGTAATTACAGGAATGTAGCTCGAAGAGTTAAGTTTGTAGTTTTTAACTATTGACCCTAAGGTCTTAACATATTTAAAACTTACAATAGACTGGTGCCTGTGGATGGGAAAAAAATTGCATTATTGTAGAACAGCTTCCTTACATTGAGATTATCGTAGGCTTTATTTAGAAACCTGATGGTAACAAAATTACTGGAAAATTCTTTAAGAGAAATTTTATCTTTAAGAATATGTTTAAGAATGTCCAGAACCAAAGCAAAAACATGCTTATCAACATGGTCAGCAGTTTCATTCCAGAATTTGAAAAACTTTTAAGGACAGAGTGCTTGAAGGACTTGAGAATTTTGTAAGTATTTTTAACAAAATTAGTGCCAGTTTTAAAGCTTTCCAGAGTTTTTAGCAAGTTAGCAAAATCAACTTTGCTTGATGTGCGAAATAACCTCTGTCCTCTATTACCTCTAGAGCAGCTCTTATTATTAACAAGAAAGAAGAGTTCACGAATTGAAAATTTATGCTGATTATGCTTATTGTCAGATAGAGTGGAATTAAGGCCATAGGGATAAAGAGACTGATGCTGCAAAATTTCAAGGGATTCAGTTTCTAGCCGAGCATAGAGGTCAGGGATAATATGTAGTACCTCTATTTTCACTTTGTCAAAACCATGAGTATGGAAATGCTCTAATTCAAAGGTAGAGTACTGGTTGGCGTTTGTATAGGGGTTCACTCCTGAATTAGAGAACTTGTTAACTAGAGACCTGTGACCATTAATCCTAAGATGAAGAGGATTTTTACTTTGGCCAATATAGCTAAGGTTGCAGACAGTACAGGTGAGCTTATAGATGGTATTGTAGGCTTTGCAAAACTTGTTGGAGCAATTATCCTCAACAGAAGAATACAGGTTAGGATCTGCAGATTTACATGTCAAACAACGTTTGTCATTTCATAACTTTAGATTACCTTTGCCAGCGAGTTCATACACTATGGGAAAGGGTGCTAGCCTAACCGAGCGGGAGGACTTAAAATATCTGAGCTGACCTCCAATCCTTTCATCGTCCTTAGAACTCCACTTGGGCCAAAACATACAAATTCTGAGCAAACCAACTAGGAAAAACTTTTTAGAAATAAGCAGTCCAAGAAAAGACCAAACTCGAGTATAAACTACACTCCAAAAAGCCGCATCCAAAACATACAAAAATAAAAATTAGAAAATGAAAAAAACCTCAAATAAAAAAATAGTAATTAAAAAAATAATAATAAAACATTTCAACTAGAATTTGCGCATGAGCTGCTAAATAATAAATTGAAATTAGTTACTTAAGAGCAAAACTGAAGACTAAGGAAAAACTTTAGAATTTAAAACGAAGGTTGCAAAATAACCTGAAGATCAAAACGCGCAACGCAGCAGTTTTGAAAATTCAGAATTCACATTCTATAAAGAAGATACCTAAGCAAAAAAATACATATATAATTTTGACTCACACCTAGTACAACATAGAAAAGGTTATGTATCTACCTGTGTGAGTAAAAGGAGAAAAGATAAAAAAATAAAATAAAACTACTGAATGTAGAAGGTGTCGAGAATACTGAGCCTTGGCTTTATCAAGGACCAGCAAAAACTCTGCATTTTCTCACTTCCACAAAGACCTAGTTGGAAATGGGTTTCTGCAAGGCCATAGATGCAAGTAACATTCCCACCTAAAATAGTTTAAAATATATATATATGTCATGTCCTCCGTAGAGTTGCATGACCTAGCACTAGTTAACAATTTCGCTTGCATCCATTAACCTTCCTGGCCCGACCCATGCTCTTCATCTGTTACTATTAAACAGAGAGAAGAAGATTAAAGAGAACTCAAGCTGTGAGAGTGACATATAATTAGAAATGATTTTCAGCCATAACGAAATGCCAAGTTCGTTTGAGAGAGAATTTAAACCTGAAAATCAATGCAAAAGAAATCCAAATTTTTACATTGCAATTAAAAAAGGAAATATTAATTTTTAACGAACAGATTTTTGAAAGAAAACTTGAGTCTAAAACCCCTACTCTACAACTTATGACAGCACGAAAACGAGAATAAGTTAAAGATAATAATTAACTAAAGAAAACTTTGTGAAAGTTATATACCTTAAACAGTTAGTTGCAATATGTACAAAGTATTTCAGCAGTGCTTTAAGTGCATAATTAATTAGTTATTAAGAACTTAACTACTTTGAAAAACAGCGCATAGAAAAGGAACAAGCTTAGCCATCTTCTGTTCCTAGGTACCCCAAAAGACACTCAAAGTTACAAAGAAAAGAAAGAGTTAAAACCCGCAAAAATGTTAACAGACAAACCAATGCCTAAAAGCTGAAAAGCTAAAAAACAACAGAGAAAAAGTACATGAAGTACAAACATTGAACTTATAAAACCTAGAACCCAAAAACAAGGAAGAGAGCTTACCTCTTGTGTGACAAAAACTTTTCTCCTCACAAGAGAAGAACATGGCTGACCTCTTCCGCCACTCCCTAGTTGCTGGGGGCAGTGAGGGTGGGGCTGATGGCCTCCTCATACAGCAAGAAACCAACGCGCGGATATTTTAACCAGAGAAAAAAATATATATAAACTTAAGACTGTGGATCTGTATGATCAGAAAGAGCAGAATTAACTCTCCAGAATACATGAGAAATATTATAAAATACACGAGCAGTGTATTTAATAATCTTTGCATGTATTAAATCACCTTAGTGAGCTTCTATAGATTAATCAGAATCTTATTAATTTTAATGTTGGTTTTACTATTTTTAGTATAGCTATCCTAGTGATGAATAACTAGTTTTCTTTTTTATTTGTTTTTATTTTATTTGTTTTTATTTTATATAGGTTTTATTTGTTTTTATTTTATATAGGTAGTTAATAGGCATCCTCTAGCCAACTTCCTTACAGCTTTGATTGGTCAGAATCATATTATTAACTGTGTAGAAAATTAAAGCAGATCTGCCAACCTTACTCTATTATTCAGAATAATTTTTCTTAAAGTTCTTTTGATGAAAGAAGAAGGAATTTCGTTCTCTAGAAAACTTTCTAATAGTATATTAATGTGGTAATTGAAGTCCAAATTGTTGCTGCAAATTCTTGAAATTCTTAGGACCTGAGAAATTAGTACATTCTCAATTACTTTGGTTGAAATGTTATTATTCCAGTGTAGATATTTAATTACTTTGAAAGGAAAATTAACTCTTTTATCAAAGAGGCTAATAGATGGGTTACCTCTGTTGAGCTTAATGCTTAAGTCTAGGAACTCAAGTTCCTGATTACTGTGGTTGGTTTTACATAAGTTAAGAGAGCTAGGATAGATATTATCAAAATCACTCTCTATAACTTCTGAATTATTGATACACAGCAGATCATCAATATATCTAAAAGTGTAAAGGTAGTTATCTGAGCAGGTGGGGTGATTTTAATGAATTTATATTCCTTAAAGAACAGGAATAGATTAGCGATATTCGTGGACGTTGATGTTCCCATGGGAATACCGTTCACTTGCTTATAGAGAGTATTATTATATAAGATATGGTTATTTTCTATGCAGCAATTGAGATAAGAGTTCCAAGTTCCTACATTAACAAATTGGTTAAGTTTAAATTCTGCATACAGCTCTTTAAAGGTAGTGATTATATCTGATAGAGGCAGATTAGTATATAGGTTTTCAAAATCATAACTATTAATATCTAGGGGACAAACTTTGAGTATAGTAGAAATTACTTCTGCATTATTATTAATTATCCAAAAATCTCTGTACATCAAGTTAGAACAGTTTCTAATGTGTTTCAAAACCTTCTTTAAGACATCTTCAAAAGCAAGATCTATTTTCTTTTTATGACTCCTTACTCCACTAGCTATGAACCTGAACTTCACAGGATCCTTATGAAACTTAACCGTTGCAAAAAGAAATGGAAATTCAGGCTCATATCTTCTAGTTTGTGGAATTTTAAGTTTCTTGAAGAATGCCTTAAACCGATTTTCTAACTGCTTGGTAGAATAACTTACGGGCTCGTATGTTACTCTATTATTGAGTTCCATAGTTAACAATTCAAAATAGAACTTCTTACAGATAATTGCAAAATTATTGCTAGCTTTATCCGTAGTGGTAAAAATAAATTGGTCTTGTAGTTTGGAGAGTGACCTTTTAGCTTCTCCAGAGAAAAAGAGATTTCTGTCGAAACAAAAGTCCAGACCTGCCAACTCACCGGTGAAGCTATTGATTATATTATATTTCCATTCTGCGAAGGCCTCAATAGGCTGATTGTACGTTAAACTGGTTTTTACTATGTACCTATTAACATCTTGAGTGAAGCTCTCAAGAATCCTTTCATTGGAAATTGTGAAGGAAGGTCTGAATTTAGAGCCATACTCTAATAAATTCCTAAGCTTTTCATTTTCAACAAAACTCAAGTTTCCGGTGATAATATGGTTGTAATTCTTATCATAGTGAACTGTTTCTTTATGTTCATCACAAGAACATGTAGTAATTACAGGAATGTAGCTCGAAGAGTTAAGTTTGTAGTTTTTAACTATTGACCCTAAGGTCTTAACATATTTAAAACTTACAATAGACTGGTGCCTGTGGATGGGAAAAAAAATTGCATTATTGTAGAACAGCTTCCTTACATTGAGATTATCGTAGGCTTTATTTAGAAACCTGATGGTAACAAAATTACTGGAAAATTCTTTAAGAGAAATTTTATCTTTTAAGAATATGTTTAAGAATGTCCAGAACCAAAGCAAAAACATGCTTATCAACATGGTCAGCAGTTTCATTCCAGAATTTGAAAAAACTTTTAAGGACAGAGTGCTTGAAGGACTTGAGAATTTTGTAAGTATTTTTAACAAAATTAGTGCCAGTTTTAAAGCTTTCCAGAGTTTTTAGCAAGTTAGCAAAATCAACTTTGCTTGATGTGCGAAATAACCTCTGTCCTCTATTACCTCTAGAGCAGCTCTTATTATTAACAAGAAAGAAGAGTTCACGAATTGAAAATTTATGCTGATTATGCTTATTGTCAGATAGAGTGGAATTAAGGCCATAGGGATAAAGAGACTGATGCTGCAAAATTTCAAGGGATTCAGTTTCTAGCCGAGCATAGAGGTCAGGGATAATATGTAGTACCTCTATTTTCACTTTGTCAAAACCATGAGTATGGAAATGCTCTAATTCAAAGGTAGAGTACTGGTTGGCGTTTGTATAGGGGTTCACTCCTGAATTAGAGAACTTGTTAACTAGAGACCTGTGACCATTAATCCTAAGATGAAGAGGATTTTTACTTTGGCCAATATAGCTAAGGTTGCAGACAGTACAGGTGAGCTTATAGATGGTATTGTAGGCTTTGCAAAACTTGTTGGAGCAATTATCCTCAACAGAAGAATACAGGTTAGGATCTGCAGATTTACATGTCAAACAACGTTTGTCATTTCATAACTTTAGATTACCTTTGCCAGCGAGTTCATACACTATGGGAAAGGGTGCTAGCCTAACCGGAGCGGGAGGACTTAAAATATCTGAGCTGACCTCCAATCCTTTCATCGTCCTTAGAACTCCACTTGGGCCAAAACATACAAATTCTGAGCAAACCAACTAGGAAAAACTTTTTAGAAATAAGCAGTCCAAGAAAAGACCAAACTCGAGTATAAACTACACTCCAAAAAGCCGCATCCAAAACATACAAAAATAAAAATTAGAAAATGAAAAAAACCTCAAATAAAAAAATAGTAATTAAAAAAATAATAATAAAACATTTCAACTAGAATTTGCGCATGAGCTGCTAAATAATAAATTGAAATTAGTTACTTAAGAGCAAAACTGAAGACTAAGGAAAAACTTTAGAATTTAAAACGAAGGTTGCAAAATAACCTGAAGATCAAAACGCGCAACGCAGCAGTTTTGAAAATTCAGAATTCACATTCTATAAAGAAGATACCTAAGCAAAAAAATACATATATAATTTTGACTCACACCTAGTACAACATAGAAAAGGTTATGTATCTACCTGTGTGAGTAAAAGGAGAAAAGATAAAAAAATAAAATAAAACTACTGAATGTAGAAGGTGTCGAGAATACTGAGCCTTGGCTTTATCAAGGACCAGCAAAAACTCTGCATTTTCTCACTTCCACAAAGACCTAGTTGGAAATGGGTTTCTGCAAGGCCATAGATGCAAGTAACATTCCCACCTAAAATAGTTTAAAATATATATATATGTCATGTCCTCCGTAGAGTTGCATGACCTAGCACTAGTTAACAATTTCGCTTGCATCCATTAACCTTCCTGGCCCGACCCATGCTCTTCATCTGTTACTATTAAACAGAGAGAAGAAGATTAAAGAGAACTCAAGCTGTGAGAGTGACATATAATTAGAAATGATTTTCAGCCATAACGAAATGCCAAGTTCGTTTGAGAGAGAATTTAAACCTGAAAATCAATGCAAAAGAAATCCAAATTTTTACATTGCAATTAAAAAAGGAAATATTAATTTTTAACGAACAGATTTTTGAAAGAAAACTTGAGTCTAAAACCCCCTACTCTACAACTTATGACAGCACGAAAACGAGAATAAGTTAAAGATAATAATTAACTAAAGAAAACTTTGTGAAAGTTATATACCTTAAACAGTTAGTTGCAATATGTACAAAGTATTTCAGCAGTGCTTTAAGTGCATAATTAATTAGTTATTAAGAACTTAACTACTTTGAAAAAACAGCGCATAGAAAAGGAACAAGCTTAGCCATCTTCTGTTCCTAGGTACCCCAAAAGACACTCAAAGTTACAAAGAAAAGAAAGAGTTAAAACCCGCAAAAATGTTAACAGACAAACCAATGCCTAAAAGCTGAAAAGCTAAAAAACAACAGAGAAAAAGTACATGAAGTACAAACATTGAACTTATAAAACCTAGAACCCAAAAACAAGGAAGAGAGCTTACCTCTTGTGTGACAAAAACTTTTCTCCTCACAAGAGAAGAACATGGCTGACCTCTTCCGCCACTCCCTAGTTGCTGGGGGGCAGTGAGGGTGGGGCTGATGGCCTCCTCATACAGCAAGAAACCAACGCGCGGATATTTTAACCAGAGAAAAAAATATATATAAACTTAAGACTGTGGATCTGTATGATCAGAAAGAGCAGAATTAACTCTCCAGAATACATGAGAAATATTATAAAATACACGAGCAGTGTATTTAATAATCTTTGCATGTATTAAATCACCTTAGTGAGCTTCTATAGATTAATCAGAATCTTATTAATTTTAATGTTGGTTTTACTATTTTTAGTATAGCTATCCTAGTGATGAATAACTAGTTTTCTTTTTTATTTGTTTTTATTTTCTTTTATAAACAGATTTTTAAGCTTTTTTTTGTGATTTTGTTTATATTATTTAATTTTTTGTTTTAATAGGACCGTCATATCCATAGCACTAAGGTTCCTTTAAGTAGTTAATAGGCATCCTCTAGCCAACTTCCTTACGGCTTTGATTGGTCAGAATTATATTATTAACTGTGTAGAAAATTAAAGCAGATCTGCCAACCTTACTCTATTATTCAGAATAATTTTTCTTAAAGTTCTTTTGATGAAAGAAGAAGGAATTTCGTTCTCTAGAAAACTTTCTAATAGTATATTAATGTGGTAATTGAAGTCCAAATTGTTGCTGCAAATTCTTGAAATTCTTAGGACCTGAGAAATTAGTACATTCTCAATTACTTTGGTTGAAATGTTATTATTCCAGTGTAGATATTTAATTACTTTGAAAGGAAAATTAACTCTTTTATCAAAGAGGCTAATAGATGGGTTACCTCTGTTGAGCTTAATGCTTAAGTCTAGGAACTCAAGTTCCTGATTACTGTGGTTGGTTTTACATAAGTTAAGAGAGCTAGGATAGATATTATCAAAATCACTCTCTATAACTTCTGAATTATTGATACACAGCAGATCATCAATATATCTAAAAGTGTAAAGGTAGTTATCTGAGCAGGTGGGGTGATTTTTAATGAATTTATATTCCTTAAAGAACAGGAATAGATTAGCGATATTCGTGGACGTTGATGTTCCCATGGGAATACCGTTCACTTGCTTATAGAGAGTATTATTATATAAGATATGGTTATTTTCTATGCAGCAATTGAGATAAGAGTTCCAAGTTCCTACATTAACAAATTGGTTAAGTTTAAATTCTGCATACAGCTCTTTAAAGGTAGTGATTATATCTGATAGAGGCAGATTAGTATATAGGTTTTCAAAATCATAACTATTAATATCTAGGGGACAAACTTTGAGTATAGTAGAAATTACTTCTGCATTATTATTAATTATCCAAAAATCTCTGTACATCAAGTTAGAACAGTTTCTAATGTGTTTCAAAACCTTCTTTAAGACATCTTCAAAAGCAAGATCTATTTTCTTTTTATGACTCCTTACTCCACTAGCTATGAACCTGAACTTCACAGGATCCTTATGAAACTTAACCGTTGCAAAAAGAAATGGAAATTCAGGCTCATATCTTCTAGTTTGTGGAATTTTAAGTTTCTTGAAGAATGCCTTAAACCGATTTTCTAACTGCTTGGTAGAATAACTTACGGGCTCGTATGTTACTCTATTATTGAGTTCCATAGTTAACAATTCAAAATAGAACTTCTTACAGATAATTGCAAAATTATTGCTAGCTTTATCCGTAGTGGTAAAAATAAATTGGTCTTGTAGTTTGGAGAGTGACCTTTTAGCTTCTCCAGAGAAAAAGAGATTTCTGTCGAAACAAAAGTCCAGACCTGCCAACTCACCGGTGAAGCTATTGATTATATTATATTTCCATTCTGCGAAGGCCTCAATAGGCTGATTGTACGTTAAACTGGTTTTTACTATGTACCTATTAACATCTTGAGTGAAGCTCTCAAGAATCCTTTCATTGGAAATTGTGAAGGAAGGTCTGAATTTAGAGCCATACTCTAATAAATTCCTAAGCTTTTCATTTTCAACAAAACTCAAGTTTCCGGTGATAATATGGTTGTAATTCTTATCATAGTGAACTGTTTCTTTATGTTCATCACAAGAACATGTAGTAATTATAGGAATGTAGCTCGAAGAGTTAAGTTTGTAGTTTTTAACTATTGACCCTAAGGTCTTAACATATTTAAAACTTACAATAGACTGGTGCCTGTGGATGGGAAAAAAATTGCATTATTGTAGAACAGCTTCCTTACATTGAGATTATCGTAGGCTTTATTTAGAAACCTGATGGTAACAAAATTACTGGAAAATTCTTTAAGAGAAATTTTATCTTTAAGAATATGTTTAAGAATGTCCAGAACCAAAGCAAAAACATGCTTATCAACATGGTCAGCAGTTTCATTCCAGAATTTGAAAAAACTTTTAAGGACAGAGTGCTTGAAGGACTTGAGAATTTTGTAAGTATTTTTAACAAAATTAGTGCCAGTTTTAAAGCTTTCCAGAGTTTTTAGCAAGTTAGCAAAATCAACTTTGCTTGATGTGCGAAATAACCTCTGTCCTCTATTACCTCTAGAGCAGCTCTTATTATTAACAAGAAAGAAGAGTTCACGAATTGAAAATTTATGCTGATTATGCTTATTGTCAGATAGAGTGGAATTAAGGCCATAGGGATAAAGAGACTGATGCTGCAAAATTTCAAGGGATTCAGTTTGTAGCCGAGCATAGAGGTCAGGGATAATATGTAGTACCTCTATTTTCACTTTGTCAAAACCATGAGTATGGAAATGCTCTAATTCAAAGGTAGAGTACTGGTTGGCGTTTGTGGAGGGGTTCACTCCTGAATTAGAGAACTTGTTAACTAGAGACCTGTGACCATTAATCCTAAGATGAAGAGGATTTTTACTTTGGCCAATATAGCTAAGGTTGCAGACAGTACAGGTGAGCTTATAGATGGTATTGTAGGCTTTGCAAAACTTGTTGGAGCAATTATCCTCAACAGAAGAATACAGGTTAGGATCTGCAGATTTACATGTCAAACAACGTTTGTCATTTCATAACTTTAGATTACCTTTGCCAGCGAGTTCATACACTATGGGAAAGGGTGCTAGCCTAACCGAGCGGGAGGACTTAAAATATCTGAGCTGACCTCCAATCCTTTCATCGTCCTTAGAACTCCACTTGGGCCAAAACATACAAATTCTGAGCAAACCAACTAGGAAAAACTTTTTAGAAATAAGCAGTCCAAGAAAAGACCAAACTCGAGTATAAACTACACTCCAAAAAGCCGCATCCAAAACATACAAAAATAAAAATTAGAAAATGAAAAAAACCTCAAATAAAAAAATAGTAATTAAAAAAATAATAATAAAACATTTCAACTAGAATTTGCGCATGAGCTGCTAAATAATAAATTGAAATTAGTTACTTAAGAGCAAAACTGAAGACTAAGGAAAAACTTTAGAATTTAAAACGAAGGTTGCAAAATAACCTGAAGATCAAAACGCGCAACGCAGCAGTTTTGAAAATTCAGAATTCACATTCTATAAAGAAGATACCTAAGCAAAAAAATACATATATAATTTTGACTCACACCTAGTACAACATAGAAAAGGTTATGTATCTACCTGTGTGAGTAAAAGGAGAAAAGATAAAAAAATAAAATAAAACTACTGAATGTAGAAGGTGTCGAGAATACTGAGCCTTGGCTTTATCAAGGACCAGCAAAAACTCTGCATTTTCTCACTTCCACAAAGACCTAGTTGGAAATGGGTTTCTGCAAGGCCATAGATGCAAGTAACATTCCCACCTAAAATAGTTTAAAATATATATATATATGTCATGTCCTCCGTAGAGTTGCATGACCTAGCACTAGTTAACAATTTCGCTTGCATCCATTAACCTTCCTGGCCCGACCCATGCTCTTCATCTGTTACTATTAAACAGAGAGAAGAAGATTAAAGAGAACTCAAGCTGTGAGAGTGACATATAATTAGAAATGATTTTCAGCCATAACGAAATGCCAAGTTCGTTTGAGAGAGAATTTAAACCTGAAAATCAATGCAAAAGAAATCCAAATTTTTACATTGCAATTAAAAAAGGAAATATTAATTTTTAACGAACAGATTTTTGAAAGAAAACTTGAGTCTAAAACCCCCTACTCTACAACTTATGACAGCACGAAAACGAGAATAAGTTAAAGATAATAATTAACTAAAGAAAACTTTGTGAAAGTTATATACCTTAAACAGTTAGTTGCAATATGTACAAAGTATTTCAGCAGTGCTTTAAGTGCATAATTAATTAGTTATTAAGAACTTAACTACTTTGAAAAAACAGCGCATAGAAAAGGAACAAGCTTAGCCATCTTCTGTTCCTAGGTACCCCAAAAGACACTCAAAGTTACAAAGAAAAGAAAGAGTTAAAACCCGCAAAAATGTTAACAGACAAACCAATGCCTAAAAGCTGAAAAGCTAAAAAACAACAGAGAAAAAGTACATGAAGTACAAACATTGAACTTATAAAACCTAGAACCCAAAAACAAGGAAGAGAGCTTACCTCTTGTGTGACAAAAACTTTTCTCCTCACAAGAGAAGAACATGGCTGACCTCTTCCGCCACTCCCTAGTTGCTGGGGGCAGTGAGGGTGGGGCTGATGGCCTCCTCATACAGCAAGAAACCAACGCGCGGATATTTTAACCAGAGAAAAAAATATATATAAACTTAAGACTGTGGATCTGTATGATCAGAAAGAGCAGAATTAACTCTCCAGAATACATGAGAAATATTATAAAATACACGAGCAGTGTATTTAATAATCTTTGCATGTATTAAATCACCTTAGTGAGCTTCTATAGATTAATCAGAATCTTATTAATTTTAATGTTGGTTTTACTATTTTTAGTATAGCTATCCTAGTGATGAATAACTAGTTTTCTTTTTTTATTTGTTTTTATTTTCTTTTATAAACAGATTTTTAAGCTTTTTTGTGATTTTGTTTATATTATTTAATTTTTTGTTTTAATAGGACCGTCATATCCATAGCACTAAGGTTCCTTTAGGTAGTTAATAGGCATCCTCTAGCCAACTTCCTTACGGCTTTGATTGGTCAGAATCATATTATTAACTGTGTAGAAAATTAAAGCAGATCTGCCAACCTTACTCTATTATTCAGAATAATTTTTCTTAAAGTTCTTTTGATGAAAGAAGAAGGAATTTCGTTCTCTAGAAAACTTTCTAATAGTATATTAATGTGGTAATTGAAGTCCAAATTGTTGCTGCAAATTCTTGAAATTCTTAGGACCTGAGAAATTAGTACATTCTCAATTACTTTGGTTGAAATGTTATTATTCCAGTGTAGATATTTAATTACTTTGAAAGGAAAATTAACTCTTTTATCAAGGAGGCTAATAGATGGGTTACCTCTGTTGAGCTTAATGCTTAAGTCTAGGAACTCAAGTTCCTGATTACTGTGGTTGGTTTTACATAAGTTAAGAGAGCTAGGATAGATATTATCAAAATCACTCTCTATAACTTCTGAATTATTGATACACAGCAGATCATCAATATATCTAAAAGTGTAAAGGTAGTTATCTGAGCAGGTGGGGTGATTTTTAATGAATTTATATTCCTTAAAGAACAGGAATAGATTAGCGATATTCGTGGACGTTGATGTTCCCATGGGAATACCGTTCACTTGCTTATAGAGAGTATTATTATATAAGATATGGTTATTTTCTATGCAGCAATTGAGATAAGAGTTCCAAGTTCCTACATTAACAAATTGGTTAAGTTTAAATTCTGCATACAGCTCTTTAAAGGTAGTGATATATCTGATAGAGGCAGATTAGTATATAGGTTTTCAAAATCATAACTATTAATATCTAGGGGACAAACTTTGAGTATAGTAGAAATTACTTCTGCATTATTATTAATTATCCAAAAATCTCTGTACATCAAGTTAGAACAGTTTCTAATGTGTTTCAAAACCTTCTTTAAGACATCTTCAAAAGCAAGATCTATTTTCTTTTTATGACTCCTTACTCCACTAGCTATGAACCTGAACTTCACAGGATCCTTATGAAACTTAACCGTTGCAAAAAGAAATGGAAATTCAGGCTCATATCTTCTAGTTTGTGGAATTTTAAGTTTCTTGAAGAATGCCTTAAACCGATTTTCTAACTGCTTGGTAGAATACCTGGGCGAAAGTACGTCAAAGTACATTCAGCCAAATAGTGCATTCGATTTCTTACAGTGAATTAACCATCGGGCGCTGGGTACAAATTTGCAATCAAACATCTAAATGGGGTTGGAATATAAGTGGGAGGGTCATCATTACAGCATAACCAGTTGTTTCCAGAAATAAAGACACTTTCAGTGAATCACAAGGAGCGTTTGTTGGATGACGTGGAAAGGACAGTAGCATTTTCAAGAAATTACTTGTATAGCATGGACGTAGTCATTCCAAAAGTGGTGGAATATATTCGCTGATATTCATCGGCGTCTTGCAAATGCTGCTTGACGGATTTTTAATATCATTGAAGTTTTAAGGAGAATTATTTTCAGAAAATAATATTTTTACTTATATACCTTGTACGATAAGCCAGAGAGAAACATTATTTTGTTTCCCAAACAATTTAAGAACGGATATTCAATTACAATTTAAAAATAGGTTCTCAACTAATAAAATTGAAATATGTAATTCTGTTCTATTTTCTTTGAAGGCTCTTTAAATGTTCCTCACAGATGTTGTTTCGAATATCTCATAAAAAAAAACGTGTTCTTTAACAGAAATCATATGTATCGCAAGATTTTAGTAAATTATTAAACAATAAACTTTGTATATATTTAATTTTAAATATAACGTTCTTCCTTGTCGTGACGAACAGTGTTTTTCAGAACAGATGATAAATTCGCCAAATTCGTAAATTTTTATATTAAGAATTAACTTTTCGTTTCGTTGTGTTAAAACGTGCAAGTGCTTGACTCCACAGGTACATGCTACTCGCTAAATGCAATCACATCACATTTCTAGTCAATAATCTTATTAATTTTAGGATCGGATTCAACATTTCAATCTGTCTATGTGATAGAGTGGAAAGTTTCTAAATATTTGAGCTAAAAATCACAAATTCTCAGATTACCTAAGGATAAACACATCGCTCTTTCCAAATTCCAGAAACACATATCAACCGAAAAATTGTTTTTCAGCCACCGCCGTGGAATTGAACCACGGAACTCTTGATAACTAGCCGAGCGCGTTAACTTTACACCACGGTGGCCAACAATCCACGGCGCTATGTGTATTTTGTAAGTCAGCTTCTGACGTCATAAATCCGTAAGATGGGCTCAGCTACTGAGACGTCTCCATCTGGTGGGCATTAACGGCCCTTGCTATATATATTATAGCTATTAAATCCAAAGGGCCAGATCCAAGGTGAAAATCCTCCAAACACGTGGCGTCAGTAAATAAATAAACACATCGCTCTTTCCACGTTCCAGAAACGCATAGCAACCGAAAAATTGCTTTCCAACCCCTCCATGGAATTGAACCACGGAACTCTAAAACGATGGAACCACGGAACTCTAAAACGATGGAACCACGGAACTCTAAAACGATTGAACCACGGAACTCTAACCAGATGGAGACGTCCCAGTAGCTGAGCCCATCTTACGGATTTAAGATGTCAGAAGCTGACTTAAACATTTGTGTATTTTTTTTGTATTGGAGGTTTAACGACCACCGTGAGCAACTCAATGGGCTATAAGCAGTCGCCGGTCCCTAATTTAGGGTCACTGGTTCCAGGGAAGGGAGAGAGCCAGTGCCGTAAGACAAACACAAAATCCAATTTAATTTCATCTATGTGCAGATAGGAAACCTTTCATTTCATAGCATATTTTACGGTGAAATCCCAGTACCACTTTAGATTTACCTCTGATTTAACATTTCGCGAATAGTAATAAATCCGTTCAGGTCTAAGAAATGTCATACACCAATGCTTGTGAAAATTGCAACACCCAGAAGGAATTGCGCAATTCGAATGAAATTTATATCACGGTTTCCGCATGTTACAGGAAATATCTGATTACATTTGTAGCGCTATACAAGATTTTTTGCGTCAAAACTCAGTATCGTATACAGCCACCTCGAACAACAATAACATCCTATACACGACGTAGTATTGAGTGAAAGAGGTTCTTCATGTAGCCATGCAGCTTCTGTGCGACAAGGTGAGTTCATTTGTGGTGACTGTCTGAGTCGCTAGATGGGCCAGTCACTTATCTGCCATGTCCCAGACATGTGCGATCGAAGATATATCCGGCGAACCTGCAGGCGAGGGAAGAAGTGGTACATGTCGTTCATAGAAGATGTCTTTTGTATTCCGGGCCACATATGGCAGAGTGTTGCCCTACTGGAATATAATGCCAAGGTAACTCTTAAGATAGGGTACCACACATGCCTCTAAAACATCCATGATGTATCGTTGGCTGTGGTGGGTTCCCTGAATTTGTATTAGACGAGATCGTGTATTCAACCCAATGCCGTCCCAAAAATTAGACCCTTGACGTTGGGCCGGTATGTCGCTGCAAGGTGTCTTTCAGAAAGGATGTATTTGAACACGTTCATCATGATGTCTTCGACCATCATGGTGCATCATGTTAAATTACGACTCGTCGGAAAACACGAAATTCTGAAATCAGTGCGAGTCCCCATTATAGCCTGATAGTTCTGTGGTGTAAGATAAAAGGGAAGCGCTTTAATGAGTTGCCAGCGACCAGTCTTTTGATAATCAGACGACGTTGAACTGTGTCCTAGAAAAAAGATTGACTTGTAACAGTGTTTCACTGCTGCTTAAACACCGTGAATGTCGATGTGTTATCTGTCACGGCCATTTGTAGATGTGGCTCTCATCACATGATGTTAAGTGATTCTGCAGTACATTTTGCAGATTTTGGGGATTCCGAGACTCATGTGTCCACTGAAGCCACATTCAAATCATTCTACTGATGTTTCGTTTCGTACGAAAGTCAATATATCGTTAGGAAATTCTAGTCTCTCTCATCCCAATAATCCTTCTTCTCTCACATTCCGTCAAGCGTTCATATTTCAATCTTATTCGGTGACGAAGCATTATGTGACACAAGAAACACCCTTTCAAATCAATAATCGCTGTTCATTGAGTGTAACATATAACAACATCCAGTGCTTAATAACCAAGAAAGGGACATCTCAGAGGGCGCTGCTCTGAAACCGAGTGCAGATTTTCTCTGATATTTTGGACCCTACACGTTGCATCCTCTTGAACATATCCTCTATGTTTCAATCTATTACCAGCAGTCCTTCATGGTCTTGCAACTTTCGCAAGCAGTAGTGTGTTTTGCATTTATCTTCATATATTTGAGAATTCAGAAAAGATAATGTCTGATAAAAAAATAATATTTTGTATTCGATTCATAAATACAGCACACACATTTTAGGTGTGGGTACAAAATTTTTAAAAGCTATCTGCAGCTTCTATAGATCATACACTTTCACAAACAAGAGACATGCATTTATATGTCTGTTTATATGTAAACAATTCAATGTATTCTATATTAAAGAAATTCAAAAGAAATATATATCAAGATAGTGCTGATGCCGCTTAGCATTTCCTAGTTTACGGTGCTTCATGGTAAAAGCAGAAATACATTTTTATTTTGCCTTGCAGCTCTGCATATTACTGTTTCACGTTGCCTAAATGATTTAAAAATTTTCCCCATTAGCAAATACTTAAATTATAAATGATGACAAAAATGAACAGTTGTGTGCATTAATATATTGTGTTAAATAATTATATATATTTTAAATTTCTTAAGAGGTTAATGCGGTAATATAATCGACAATAGTTACATATTTTTGAAAGCGGTAAACGCTGCTCTTAACTAACGTGTATTGAAGCAATTCAGTAGTATTTTGTACGCAATGTGGTCTGTGATAAAAAAGATAAAAGGCACGAACTTCCTTGCTACTGTTTGGAGCGTGTTGGCATCCCTAGTGTTCGTTTCTCAAATAGTGTACTGAGATCGCCAAGGGAGCAGCTCAGGAAAACCAACTCCGTTATCTCATTCGCCATAAGCGAAAGCTAAACCCATCAATTACCGAACTACTTGCAAGTTGGAAACGCGTGCGTGACGTGTAATGATGAAACACAGCAGAACACTAGCAGAACTAACTTGGCAGTAGTTAAGTTTATGGGTACGTTCGAAGGGATATACACAGTCCAGTCACATTACTGTGACTACCTCTTACTTTTGACATCAACAGAGCGTAGCCAATGAAAGAAGGCACGTGTCGTGAGCTAGCTTGGAAGGTATATAAGGTGTGCTGAATGCATTCTGAAAACATATCAATTGTTCCTGTCATGGACAAAATAGCGATTTATCAGATTTGCAAAAAGGGATGATTATCGGCTTTAGGGCCAAGGGTGCCAGTATTTTTGAAACAGCACAGTTTGAAAACTGTTCGAGGGCTACTGTGGTTAAAGTGTATCGTGATGGGAAAATAGCACCATTGCGAATAAGGAAAGTGCAAACTGCGGAGCGTCACGGTGAACGTCGGCTGCGAAGGTGGGTGAGGGCTGACCGACACGCTATGAATGAACCAGGGCGCTACCGGAAATGTGAGAAAAACGACAGTTCAGCAAACCCTGCTGCGCATGGGGCTCCCATACAGACAGATGGTCACTGTACTTATGTTAACGAAGGTACACCGGTAAAAGAGGCTTACATTTGCACGGGTGTACCGGATTTGGACCCCTCGGATTGGCAAAGGATTGTCTTCGCGATACGTCACGTTTTCTGCTACATTGAACAGATGGACGTTGGCGTATAAGGCGAGAAACATCGGAGAACAAACACTTTTTAATCATTGCTCGAAGAACAGAAACACCTGGGGGCAACGTTAAGGTCTGGGGAACGTTTTCGTGACATTCCCTGTGCCCACTCATACCTGTGGAAGGCACTATAGACCGAATGTTTTAGGAATTCATCCTTGCAGACCACGTACATCGATCCATGTTGATTGTCTTCCTTGGGGCAGATGGGATCTTCCAGCATGACAGTGCGACGTGTCACACAGCTATAAATGTCCTTGAGTGTTTAGAAGACTACGATGAAAACTACAAAGTACTTCCTTGACCCCTTAATTCTCCAGACTTAAACCCAATTGAGCATCTCTTGGAGCACCTGGATCGTTTTGTTTGCTGTGTGGATCCTCCAGCAGCTGTCAGATGCACTGCAGTCAGCATGTCTACACATACCGGTGAACATCGTCCAGCTTATTATTGAGTCACATCTAGCCTTTCTAGCTGCTGTCAGCGCTGCAGACGACGGTTACTCTGGATATTAGCTGGTGGTGACAATAACGTGATTCGACCATGTATAATGCTGAATATAAAGTCATGCATAATCATGAAAAAGTAGGTACAATATTAAATTTGTTCATGACCTCATTCAATTGCTCTAAGAACTACTTCATAAAAATCTGTTTCCTAAAAGTCATCCAGATTATTTGGTATATCTTAGAAAAACATAGCAAAGTGATATGACGTTTTTTGCCAGATCTTTTCTGTTAATTGCATCATTTGAAAATTTTCATTCTGTCAGTTTATTGAAAATTAAGATTTTGAAAGGAACACGTAATTGCTAATTACAGATATTTGAAAAAATACCACAGATGAATGCTTACATTCTTTAGAACACCACAAGACCGAAATCAATACTTTGTGTGGCCACCTTTGTTTTTATAACGGACGGAATACGATGTGGCATTCACTGAATGAGGGATTTGCAATATTCACTTGAAATATCTATGCAAAATACGTATTTTATCGTGTCAAGCAAAGTATGAGGATTTGATGGCTGCTTTTCTGCTGCCATGCCTTTTAAAATGGTCCACAAATTTTAGACGGGCTTAAGGTTGGTGCTATTACCCCCTCCCCCCCCGTCAAGCACAGTTATGTTTTTCATCAACAGGTAGTCCTTTACTATCTTTGATCTGATGCAGGGAGCACCACCATGCATAAGTTTGTACATCTGTGCACTGGCATAGTAGTTAACAGCTTGTCACCTAACATTTCCACATGAAAAGGACCAGTCATAGTTGTGCATGTCGGGAAAAAAGAATAATGAAGCACTACCAAATGCCGACATAGCACCCCATATCATCTTACTAGGCGGAAGTCTCACGGTGCTGACGGGGTATTTTTCATCAAACCTTTGCCTTTTGGTCGTCGAACATGTGCTTCGTGTGATTCAAATTGACGCGCTGTTGATTCATCGGAAAAAAGAGCTTGGTTCCAATTTTTGAACAGTCCACGATTGATGAAGCTTCGCGAACATAAATCTCTTCTTTTTTATAACAGATGTTAGTCTACGTTTATAAGATTTTAATCCAAAATCTAAGACATCGGAAAACAGTGCTGATACAAATATGAGACCCTTCTGAATATGGAAAGGCCTTGCTTTTCCTGTACCTACTACTCAGAGAATGCATAACTATTCGACTTGTGGTATTGTCCTCACGTGGGGTTGCTTTCCCTGGATGTCCACTTCTCTTTCAGTCTCTAAATTCACCTGTATCTCGAAATTTCCCGATCGTATTATGAATAGTAGTCTTGTTCACATTCTCCTTTCGGTTTATGTCACGTTCTGAGTATCCTTCATTATAAACGTCACTATTTATTTCCCGCGAGAAACACTGAATGACGCATTTTTTGCGCATTTTCCGCTATATAGAAAATACGTACAAAATCTCTCAGCATGAAAACCGGAAGCACAGTGACACTCGCACCCTTCCCCAAAATCTGTCAACATCTGCCGCTGTAGGACGATGCAAGATGGATAGGAAGTTGAGTCCTACAGACAGTAACTGACGCAATCGCTGAAATCTCTTAATAAAAACTGGTGGTTTTAAACTTTTGCAAATGACTGTAGATTCGTACCATCACTTTTTGTAAGGATACTGACAAAAATGTACACTGAGGTAGCAAGTTTTTATAAACACCCAACAGTATTTGACTTCCGACGTTCTCACTTACTACGCGACTATGACGTTGAGACAGATTTATTAACAACTCACTGCAAAACATTCAGACATGTACGAGTATGAAACTTAGGTAACGGCGGTTATTTTTTTTAATAGTACAGACAACAAGAAATAGGTATGGGACTACCTGTGAGATGAAGCGACTGGCCGATGCTCAAGGGAAACTGCCCATGAAAAGATTGTATCAGGTAACGAAAGAGTTCAATTTTTTTTAATAGCAACGCGGTATAACAATGGTATTGAGAAACAAAACAAAAATGGAAACTAATATGAAACATAATGCTGAACTTCTCTGGAAGGATAAAAATACTTTAGAAAAAACGAAAAGTAGCTTCTTGGCTGAAATCTTGTTTTTTCTGTTGCTCTCTCTAAAGTGAGTGAAATATCATTTTTTTGTTGCAATATAAGCGTAATAAAGAAAACAACGCAGGAATTGTACTCCATCCAATTCGGTTATTCGCATTAGTACGGGACTTTCAGTATTAACACTCATTTGAAATTCTTCCCTTGTGTGACAGCAAAGTTTTGAATTATTAGCATCCTAGAAACAAACAGAAATCTTTATGCTTATACATCTTCAAGAATATATATATTTCCTTTGCCAAAATCGGTTATTTTCATTGTGCAATTTGGATATGATGAAAAGAGCAGTTACTTTTTTTTTATACACACCAGCACGCTGTCCTGAACTATAGCAAATGTTTAACGGATTCATTTAAGGACTTTTAGCAAAGTGGTGTTGAAGCTGTTCTATTGAACTGAATTGGTGCAACATACAGATTATAGCATTTATGATACGCCCTGAGAACCGTAAACCTACGAAAACAAGCGTATGGAACTGAAGAACTTGGTGAGGTATTCCATGAGCGCTTATGTACCCTGGCATAATTTTTATGATTTGGCACATTTTTCTTTTTATCAATGCTAAAACGTTCTTCAAGGGTATGTAAATGTGTCTCATACAAAACTAAACTAATTTAAGTACCTTTGCTCAGGCGTTTTTACCTACTTTTTACGCGCTATGGCAATCTTGCTAGCCAGTGGGTCATTTTAAGGAATTTTTCTGTTATTTTTGAGTCATTATGTTGCATATTTTGGTATTTTCAATAGAAATGGCATTTTAGGGTGAATTTCCCTGAACTCTATTTTCCCCTGAAAGCCAGAAGCAACACTGACATAATGAGGGGGGGGGCGTACGTTGCAGTAAACGGTGGCTCCATGAAGACGGTAAATGCACTTCTAAACCCACTATCGCTTCCCTCAAGTTGGTGATGTGCTGTCCTCCCATTTGGAGTACGACTTTTGCCATTAAGTGAGAAGGGAAGGCCAAGCTCGGTGCTGTGGAAAATAATTTTGTCTGTTTTGTTTGTTCGTTTGTTTTAGTTTATAGGGCGTATGTTTTATTAACATAAAAAAAATATCAGTCTCGCACAGAAATTGCAAACATTTGAATTCCCTTTTTACGAGTTTTATGTTCTTTTTTGTTTTATAGGGCATGCTTAGTGGCCAATAAATGTTTTAGTTCGAAACAGAAATTTTAAAACAATTAAGTTGTATGGTTTTTTTACTTATTGTTTTGTGCTATCGATCATGTGTTGGTTATTAAAATAAAGAGTTTCAATTGACACAACACCATTCAAAAAATTAAATTACATTTTTAGATTTTTTTTGTTTTGTCTCGTGCATCTCTTTTTTCTTAATCAATTGGTTTTGCCAGGAAATAAAAAAATATGTGGATTCGGTAGGGTTTTTTTGTAAGCTATTTTTGTTGCTTTGTGTTCATAAATGCATTTTATAAGGCATGTTTTAGCAATTTTTAGTTCATACACATTGTAATCCTAGTAATTACCCTACTTTCACGCAAGCAGGCGATCAATGCGCATTCCGTTGTGGAACTATTTGTATAAGGTATTGCCACGGTGAGAGTCAGAATGTAATAAGAGAACAAGCCGGGCGGCAACTCACGCTTCAGAAGTATAGCCAAAATTTATTAGGAAGGTCAATTTTAACAAAGGGATGAAAGCGACGAAATGATGTAGCTTTCGCAACGACCGGCAAACAAGTTTTTACTTTCTTTAAACAAGGCTACACAGTCTCAAATCGTTGTTATTTGAGATCACAATTTCATTTGTGATTACGAATGTGTTCACATTGATCACCTTCGTTTTCCTCAAAATCAAAACAGCGTAGTTTATTTTAAAATTTGAAGAAAATATGATTTTCAAAACAGAAGCTGCAAGATAGTGGACTAATCTGAGATCTTAAAAAAAAACCCATGTTATCAGAAACACTATTTTCAGGGCCCGTCGCTAAGCTGCTACTGTCACAAAATATTTCATTCTGATGCAAGTATACAGAGGGAACACTATTTAAAGAAGGCATCCCAGTGAGAAGTGATGAATATCTGTGAAAATAGGCAGAATGGATGTTGATTTTGCATTGTATTTTACAATCACACTAATTTCGTAGCTTGTAGCACAAATATTTACGGACTGAATACAAATGCTTTCACTAATTTATTAAGAAATTGTATTACAAATAACTTTCCATGCGTTTTAACAATGCAATGAATATATGGACTGTTCTTTAGAAGCCACAAGCTCGTTTACAACCGGTTGTGGTGGATGCTTTGAGATATGGAAACGGCATTTCTTTTGGTTCGTGGCAGGAATTGTCGCAGGTAAGTGAAAACTGTGTCATGTTCCAATACGTAAGCAACTTTAAAATCGAACGTGCGATGCAATGAAGTCACGAGCCTGAGATCGCAGCAAGGCAAGAAGATTTTTTGCCGACGACCGTCGAATCTGGGACTCTAATGGACCTGTCTGCAAATTTGATTTGTAACAGATATCTAGCAAACACAACCATGGTTGCCAAAGTGGCTGCACGCAAATTGAAATCCGACTCACTACGTTTATTGAAAAACACCTGCACTCAACAATAATACGCTGATATCTTTGGTTAATACCTTTAACCGTTTAACAACCATGATCCTAAAATCTGTTATCACTCTAAATACCATAAAGATTGAAACTGTCAGTTTTTCTTCTTTGTTTAATAACAGCAACGGTAACTGAAGATGACTCCTGCTAATACTTCATAGGCCGTGTAGGTTTAAAAACAGGTAAGGGTAGGAAATCTGACTCACTTTTACAGGCGTTTCAGACGGCTATGGTCGTTTGTATGTGTTTTGCGTTTTGGGCGTTGTGGTCATTTCTTACGAATGAGAACCTATTTAGTCTGATGAGAGATTCTGGACATATACACATCTGTAGAGAGCAGGGAACACGCAATCACACCTCCAACATCATTGAAAGGGACCGGTTTGGAAGTGGCGGAGTTGTCGTTTGATGAGGTGTCATGCTTGGTAGCCGTACTGGCCTCCACATCTTTCAAAGAGGTTCAGTCACTGGTGTTCGCTATTGTACCAAAATTCTCCTGCCTCACGTGCGTCTGTTTAGAGGTGCTGTAGGTCCTGAGTTCCTCTTCATGGACGGCAACGCTACACCTCATCGTACAGTGGCGGTCGCACAGCTGTTGGAGGGTAAAGATATTCAACGCATGGATTGGCCCGCAAGGTCCCCGGACCTAAATCCAATCGAACACGTGTGGGACCTTCTGTGGAGACGTTTGGCAGCACGTCACCAGCCGCCAGCAACGATGCTGCGATTGGCGCTACAAGAGGAATGGGCCGCGATGCCCCAGCAGCTCCTTGACTACCTCGTCCTCAGCATGGACAGACGTTGTAAATCCTGCAACGCAGTCAGGGGTGATCATATCCCCTACTAAAGACTGGATTTTCCTTGGCAGCCGCCTGTCACATGGACGTTTCTGTCTTCTGTCCAGTTTTGCTTGAAGCTACCTTTTCAATAAAGTGCCTTTGTATCCTTTGGATTCCTTGTTTGGACGGTTTTGCTCACTTGTCCCATATTCTTACATCTTGGGGATCTTATGGTATGATATGAGTCGATGTGGAGCATTTCTGCACTGCGTTACATTCGAAAAACCGTCTTGTCCTCAATTTTTGAACGCCAGTGTATTTATATTGGAAATTATTAAAGGAAGGACAGATCAGTAATAAATGGAGATCGTAGCCTTTTGTATACGGTACTCAAGAAGAACAATTTTTCAGGTGTACTCAAGAAAGATAGCGTTTTGGCCTTTTTGAAATCAAAATGAAATTCCATGCTTTTATATTGTTTTTAATGCAGTTTTTTGGGGAGGATGATAGTACCCTTCTTTCAACGGCCTCTACTTTTCCCCTTTATTAATAGTGTTGTTTGGTCTGGTTTTGTTTAACTTTTCTTTATTTTCAGGTTCAGCAAGATTTCTGGTTTAGCCGGCCTGATTCATAGCGGTGTGAAACAGAATAAAATTGCAAAAATTTATAACGATTTAATTTTGTTTATTTGCTATAGGTGTCAGCAATGCCAAGTGAATTTCACGATGCGCAACCTGATTCTACCATTGTATGAATGGAGAAGATGTTTCGATAGTGACTATCTTTTAAGACCGTTCCTTTATAGTTCAGTGGTTGGTGAATTTTCATTTCAATTGATTGTAGAAATCTCTGTGACTCCCTCACTCTCGGGGAAGAGAGATACAGAGACTTCTGAGACCCCGCCGGAGTCACACTTCTTATAGTGTGTCGCACCAGGGAGCTTCGAATTTCAGAAGACCATGCTAAGAATGGTTGATTCTTCAAATCTTTTCAATTGTTGAATGGCTGAGAGAGATTTACTAGGGTTCTGAATGTTAATCTCTGTAACCCCTTCTACTTCAAAGAAGAGGGACATGGGCATTTCAGAGATCCTCACTGAAATTCACTCGATAGTGGGCTTCACTAGGTTCTTTTATCTTAGTAGACAAGGCGTGGTTCAGTGCCCATCAAATGAAGAAAATTTTGATTCATTTTTGTATATAATCTGTGTTATTTGGAAGAAACAGCATAATTTTCAAGAGCAATATGCCATTATGTCTTAAAAGAAAAGTGTTTGATCAATGCATCCTTCCAGTGCTTACGTATGGTGCAGAGACGTGGACCTTAACTAAAAGAGACATACAAAGGCTGCAGACAACTCAAAGTAGCATGGAGAGGTGCATACTTGGTGTAACCAGGAGAGATAAGAAGAGGAACTCGTGGATCCGAAAAATGACAAGAGTGAAAGACATCATGATCAGAGTTAAATCCCTGAAATGGCAATGGGCTGGACATACTGCCAGAAGGACAGATCATCGATGGACAGCCGAAATTTTAGATTGGATTCCAAGGGACAGGAAAAGACCCAGAAGAAGACCACATGGGAGATGGGTGGATGAAATTCGAAAGTATGCAGGGCTGACATGGAGGAGACTGGCACAAGACAGACCGTTGTGGAGGAAACTTGGGGAGACCTTCGTCCAGCAGTGGATTGATAATGGTTGACAATGATGATGATGATGACATTGATAAACTGTTTTATCCTTGGAATTCGCCAGTTTTGAATCAGAGCGAGTTCGACATACCTTTCTTTTCTTAATAATGCAAATGTGCAGCTGAAACACATCAGGGAAATTGTCCCTCAGCAGAATGCGTATGAAAGAAGATCAGACTGCATCATTCGATCATTTTAACACGCTGGACGGTCCTGTAAAACGTAAAAAATAGGTGTCTGGGTAACCTACTAATTAGTAGGTCTGTTGCCAAGTAAGCAATCAGAGATTCCATTTAGTAAAAGATAATCACAGGTGTCTATTTTATAGGGGAAGACGCCACACGGACAACCGGTTTTCTAATGAGCAGAATAAATACTAATTGCTGCGCAAAACCTCCTCCTAGACATGCAGTCAAATTTTCTTGATTTCTGTAAGATCTATCTTATCGCATTTTCATGTAAACCGCCCATGGAGCACATTAGAGTAAATTGCACTAGATGGTTGATGAAATCCTGTGTTTTATAAAGCGTGTTCCGCGTAACACCAAGAATCTATGAAGACTTCTCTGAGGTTATGCAAACCTTTTGAAATCGACTTCAGTGCAACGCTTTAGCCGATAAGCCCATTAGTAGAGGAGTTGTGTTTCGGTTGCTAAAATTGTTTGGTTAACTCTTATTAAAATTTTTTTAAAAAGGGTTCTGCAAAAATTATATATATTTGTTGGGGTTCCATGAAGTGAAAATATCAAAGGAATATAAATATAAAGTATATACTATGATCAGCTGGAATTTTTTTTTTTTTTTGAGTTACAAATTTAAATATTGTAAATGTAGAAATTTGTTGCAATGCCAAATTTATAAACACGGCCACAGATGTATCATTGACAGAAAGTCGGCTGACGTCAGAATTTCGTTATTGTGATTCCCATCGTAAATTTCTGAGGATGTCACACGAAAAAGTACGAAACATAAAAAATACTGACTAAAAAGTGACTACCTTTTAGATAACTACTTTCAGACTAAAAATCACATTCATGCAAACCTTTATTTAGATTATAAAACACTGTTTATTATATTATTTGGAGTTAGTGTTGTGGAGTACTGTGCTTTATAAAGCAAATCTACGATTGCACCTCAAGAGGAACGGCATTCTATTTTATCGTATTAATATAATTCAATGACTTATTTGATTTCTTGGAAATTTCAATATCGCTGATCTTACATAATTAGTTTCCATAATTCACGTCTCAAAATCTTAGGGGAGCAACATATTTTTTAAGGAAAGTCATATGCAACTAATGTTGTTGAACGAAAAGCATTATTTTATGTTAGATGCAATAGAATATTCAGCAATTTTTGTAAACAATGTACATTAGCGAATTTTTATGCAGAATTAGAATTCAACGCACATAATACCATGTGCTACACAAAAATATGCATATCTGTACAACGAAAAATATGGCATTCGGAGGTATTAACTGATCTCTGGTTGAGTGTTTGGTCCTCTCGAAAAGGCAAGACCTCCACCAACCTGTGTGGTACGGAATTTGTGATGTTGTAGATGAGGTTTTTGTAGTTTCTTTGCCGCTTCTCAATGAGCCCAGTCTTCAGTTCGCAAAAAGTCAGGGTTGTGCTGGGTTCCCTCAACATAAAAATTAGTCGATAGGTAGACTAATAGGTAAATAGGTAGATAGGTAGACTATCGACTGCGTCTCCACTAGTCAAAGAAGAGATATTGACTTCTCACCTCGTGTACCCAAACACGATGTTCTTCCCGGCAGTTTCTACGGGCCTTAGCATGACGTGTGGCTAAAGGGGCAGACACCATTGGTCTACGAACGTAAAAGCTAATTTGGTGAAGGACATTGAGGATAACGTAAGCTGACATACTGCGTTCGGCTGGAATGAGAAATTCTCGATTGAGCTGAGTAGAAATTTGCTACTTGTTGTGAAGAGAGCATATAACGGTGGTCCCTTGTTCATGGAAGCCTTGAATTACCTTTTTCGAATACTTCTTATATTCTGGAGTACACATTGGGAGAGAACTCAAATGAAGGTATTTACTTGAGTTAAATTTCAGTATTTTGCACTTGCATTCTTTGTATTGGAGGGCGAAGCTGTTTACTGAATCAATTAAATTGTTGAACGTTTTCAAATTATGATTGACAACTTCTAATGAGGACATTAAAAATTTATTAAAATTCAATCAAATATTTGCCCAGCTTTCTGGGTTTTTCTCAGTTAGAAAACTCCACAAAACACATTTATTTGTATACCATTTTGTCAGACGATAAATTTTATACAAATTTGCTTCGCATTTGAATGGCAGAATTAACTTTCAGTGCTGTCTAGTAGATTGCGATTTGATAAACACAAAACAAAATACTCAAAGAAAATATAAAATATTTTTTAATAATCATTAGTTTTTTGACGAAATACTAAACACTGCTTTTTTCGCTTCCATTTTTGATCCTAAATTTAGTAACTACTTTTTGATGGTGGAGAGCTAAAACAGACACAGTGAGCAAAGTTGTCGGTGTTTTATAATCGACTGCCGGTTTTAATTTAGCGCAACTAATTCCAAGGAAGCGATACAGCCAGTGACGTAAGCCGAACACGGCGCACATGCCTCATCGGAATACGAACTGTTTGTTGAGTTCTTACTGTCTTCTTCACTGATCTCTGACAGAGATATCGAGCCAGACCGTACTGGTATCATCTCGTGTGTCGCTTTGGATACACAACTAACGAGATAGGTAAAGGTAATGGTTTCGAACGAAGTAATATTATATTTTAAATGTCGGAGTGACAAAATTTCTTTGAACCGAGGCTTTTAAAATAGAATTAAATAATCACACATTTTAAAGGTCTGCCCACCACTTCAAAAGTGTAAAGACTAAGGCGGTTTTTGATACATCGTCCATTTAACAAAAGTGATCATGGAAACAATGTTTTCTCTCCACAAACACCATTTCAAGGGAACTTCCTTGCTGTGTTGCTGAAGTGTTTTCAGCTAGGGAAAATCCTTTGTAGGAGATGCAAATTTAGGAAAACATCACATCGTTTCAAACGTGTAAAAAAACACAGAACATTTGGAAAATACTTATAATAAAATATTTTTCAATCATACTTTTTTTAGTATAACACCTATTTCACGTACTTTGGTAACATCTGAGTATATTTTAGTTAGAAGTATAAGTACATAAAATGTGTTTCCATAATACCAGTGGGACCGATAGAACATATTACATTGAAAGGCCAATGTTACAGCTCTTTACACCAAAATAAAGTTTTAATGGTCAAGATTGGTTTATAAAGCTGATCATCAGTAACATCTTGTAAAAAAGTGACCAGAATTGTTTGGTATGAAGTTTCATACCGATGTTTAAAAGTATTTTGTGGAGTACTAGTATTATTTGAGATATCAGTAGATTTTATCATCTGCTCCTACGTATTGAAACTGCATCCAAACCTAGGATACATTTGACAGGTGGTGCAGATTTCAAGCAAATAAAAAACTGATTTACTCATTCCTTTAGATCTGCTCTACTGATTTCAGGCAAAAGTCCCCGGCAACAATTTCTGACACTTTAACGAGGGGCTGTTTTTCAACTCCTAAATTTTTCAAATCAAAAATATTCATCCCATGTTATTGATTTTGATTTGATGAGCGTTAACACATTTCTACACGTTAACCTGATTCATACTGTCATGCTGATAGTGGTCGTATTTAAGTTTTGTTTGCATGCATTTGTTTCTTTGCAATTCAGTGTAAAATAGAAAGAGGTAAAAAAAGATTACTTAAAATACTATATACTTTAAATAAAAAAGAAACTCAGACAATATAAATGTATTGAATTTTAAGCACATTCTGAATATAGCGTTATGTCATTAACGTCCAAATCAATTTTGTTTTGCAATGTTATGTATATTTAGTGAAATAGATTTCAAAAGTCAATAGAGACACACACAATTACCCACTAAGTTTGTGACATCAAGCATAATAAAGCGCACATCATCAGGACAAGAGAAACACACAGGTGCTGAAATTTGAAATAATGGGAATGTGTGATGGGTAAATATCACCGTACTGCGTGTATTCTATGTGACGGTATTTCTCCGCCCATCCATATGTATATATTACAAGGTATATATATATATATATATATATATATTTGATCCTAAATTTAGTAACTACTTTTTGATGGTGGAGAGCTAAAACAGACACAGTGAGCAAAGTTGTCGGTGTTAAACTTAAAATACTATATACTTTAAATAAAAAAGAAACTCAGACAATATAAATGTATTGAATTTTAAGCACATTCTGTATATATATATATATATATATATTTGGGATGCAAGGTCAGGTGATGCGAATCATATCGCCTCTCCTTGACAAATGTCAACCACGCCTTATGGTGGTGCATCCTGTTTAAACTAAAGGGACTCTGACGACCACCAGTAGCGGTATAACTATACCATCAGGATTAGAGTAAATGCTATACCACACTCCCCAACCCCCTTGGCCAGCCCAGCGTGGTGAGTTATGGCCAAACCCCTCAAAATGACTCAGTCTCTGGCAGCTGGAATGTACCTGGACAAGGCAGTGGCCAGTGCGACATGAAGGCAGAGGGTACTACGAATCACCAGAGGACCGTACTAGGCTGCCATTTGATGCTGACCATGGCTATTATTAACAGACACTCCCTATTTTCTGAGTCAAGGCTTCTTGAATTGAAAGGGGAACCATAAAGGATCAAGTGGGACATCGTCGGGCTAAGTGAAATAAACAGAAAAGGAAAAGATCTCGTTGAACTGAAAATAGGACATCTCTTGTACCATCGTGGGACAGATACTGGCAGAACTAGTGGTGTTGAATTTATAATAAACAAGAAACTGAAGGATAAAGTTGTAGAAGTTGAAAGTTCCTCTGACAGAGCTGCACGACTCGTTATCCAGCTCTCGCGAAGATACCAGGCCCAGATTATTCGAGCTTATGCACCAACCACAAGTCAAACTGAAGAAGAAATTTAAGAATTTTACGAGGTAATTTGGAATAAAAATAACAAAGGCAAACAAAACTTGAAGTTCACTACGGCTGATTTCAATGCAAAAGTAGGACAACAGCAACAAAATGAAACTTCGGTTGGTAAATTCTGTTACGGGAACAGAAATCAACGTGAAAATACTCTCGTAGAATTTGCAGAAGCAGAGAAGTTTTTCATCATGAACACCATTTTCAAGAAAAAAACACAGGAAATGGACATGAAGACATCCGAATGGGACGAGGAGTGAAATTGATTTTATTATGTGCAGCAAAAAATAAGTCATGGAAGACTGCATTGTGCTAAACAAGTTCACCACAGGTAGTGACCATAGATTGGTGAGATGTAAGATGCACCTCTCAACAAGAAACTCGAACGCGTCAAGCTCATAGGACAAACAAAATGCATTGACATAACCAACTTTAAAAAACACCACAATACCTTCAAGTTAGAACAGAGGAACAGATTCTCTGCTTTACAAAGCCTAATATAAGAATAAGTGGATATTTCTGAAGTTAACAGAAAACTCACCAAGGCTCTTATGGAAACAGCAACAAAAATAGGTTGTACTAAGAACAAGTTACATATGAAGAAAATTTCAGGACAAACAAAAATGTTGATGCAAAAAACAAGGGAAATGAGGACAAATAAAGGCGTAACTTCCAACGTGGAATATATTGAGCTATGCAAGACAGTGCGAAAAAGTATCACTGAAGAGACAAAGACACTAATTGTTGACCATCATGGCATATATTGTTGGCAACTGTGGCGTATATGCGGCGTATATGGGATTGTTGGCCACCGTGGTGTATATGTAACGCGCTCGACTAGGTATTGAGAGTTCTGTTGGTTCAATTCCACAGCGGCGGCTGAAAAACAATTTTTCGGATGCTGTGTGTTTCTGGAACGTGGATAGAGCAATGTATTTATTTATTATAGGAAACTCAATTGTGAACTAGTGAGGAAAGCAATTGAAAACAACCAGAGTCTGAAGAGAGCAAAATGGCATCTCAGTAAGGGAAGAAAACAAATTATGGCTCTGAGAAAAAAGTTGGTATTGCAACGAAAAATAGAAGCGAAATTTTTACAAGGGTGAACTATTTCTATTCCAAACTATATGAAAGGGATGATACATCTATTCCAGAAACTACGACAGGTACCATTGCCTAAGTCCCTCCAATCCTCCCTGCAGAAGCTAAATATGCAATTAAGAACATGAAACGGTGAAGAGCTCCAGGAGAAGGTGGAATTACCGTGGACCTTATAGAAGAAGTAAGTGGAGAAATTGAACTACACTCGCCCAAGTTTTCACCAGGTGTCTTAATGAAGAGAAGATTCCTGAGGATTGGAACAATGATTCAATGATCTTGCTCTATAAAAAAGGTGACATTGAGGATATCAAGAACTACAGGCCCATCAGCCTCCTTTCAGTGGTTTATAAAATCTTCACTAAGGTTCTTTCACATCGCTTGAAGGTAACATTAGATATGGCCCAACCAAGAGAACAAGCTTGATTCAGGAGTGGGTACAGCACTATAGATTATATCTATGTATTGAAAGAACTAATTGAAAGAACAAGAGAATATAAACTCCCATTATGCATTGCTCTTATGGACTATGGACAGGCCGTCGATTCCGTGAAACCATCAGCAGTAACAATGGCTTTGAAATCCTTCGGTGTTTAAGATGCATACACTAATATTATTAATAACATCTATGAAAGTGCAAGTGTAAAGGTTCGGATATTTGAGAATACAGCACAAATAAGAATTGGAAAGGGAATGAGACAATGTGACACGATATATCCCAAGCTCTTTAAAGGCCCATTGCAAAATGTCTTTCAATCATTGAACTGGGAAAACAAAGGGATAAAGATTAATGGAGATTACCTAAATCACCTTCATTTTGCTGATGACGTAGTCAACTTTAGAACTACCCCTTCAAAGCTGTAGAGTATATTCCAAGAACTTGCTGACAAGAGTAAAGAAGTGGGATTAAAAATGAACTTTCAGAAGACAAAAGTATGCTTTTACAAGAAACGAAGATTTATCGATTGATGGAGAAAAGCTTGAGACAACCGATTCTTACATTTATCTTGGGCAGAAGATATTGAGTGAGGGTCACATTGATGAATAAATTAATCGGCGTATAAAACCGGGATGCAGATCATTTGGAAGAAGCAGTGCAATTTTTAAGAGCAGTATGCCATTATGTCTCAAAAGTAAAGTGTTTAATCAATGCATCCTGCCAGCGCTTACGTATGGAGCAGGTACATGGACCTTAACTAAAAAAACATACAAAGACTGCAGACAGGTCAAAGAAGCATGGAGAGATTCATGCTTGGTGTAACTAGGAAAGATAAGAAGAGTAACTTGTGTTTAAGGAAAATGACAGGAGTGGGCGACCAGAGTGAAATCACTGAGATGGCAATGGGATAGACATGTTGCCAGAAGAACGGACCACCGATGGACAACCGAAATTTTAAACTGGATTCCGAAGAACAGGAAAAGACCCAGACGAAGTCTCCACGGAAAAAGGAAGGATGAAATTCGAAAGTATGCTGGAGTGACATGGAGAAGACAGGGCCAAGACAGACAATTGTGGAAGAAATTTGGGTTAACCTTCATCCAGCAGTGGATTCGTAATGTTTGACGATGCTGGTGATGATATATATAATTATATATATTGGATGGTAGGACTGCATTTCGCAGAATGCATATACGGATAATAAGGGCGTATACAAATATGACGGATAATCAGGGCGTTTTACCCTACAGAAGCCTTTACGACATTGTCAGAAACGTTCTGTTGGAGGAAAGCTTCCCAATTGGTTTTAACGGTTTACGAACTTTGAAGTTTACAGTACCGCTTTTCGAACAATGCTTGTATTCGTGAAAATGTCAAGCCGGAATAATGGTTTATCATAAAAAGGTCTGATTTGTTTCTAAGGTGATGAAACACAGAACAGTATTTCCGAGCAAATCGAAAAACATTTCTTGAATTCATATTTAGCTCGAAATATAAAGATCGTTCAGCTGGAAAACGCGATAATGGAACTTTGATGGCACTAGGGTCTAGCAATAAATTTCGTTTTTTACTGTAGTATGGAAGGCAAATGAAAAATTTCCTCTGATAACATGACTCATTTTATTTCAGTGTTTTATTTGGAATCAAATATGACTTATTAAAATTCATTTGAAAAAGGTGGAGATATCATATTCTTATGATTGGTGACTCTCTGTTCACATGCGAAAAACATTTGGAATCAGAAGAATCTGAGTTTCAATTAGGCATCTTCTACTCACTTTACTCTAATAGCCAATTCTACTTTAAGCTATTTAGTGACAACTAAACTTTATCTAAATGTGATTTAGTCAGTGTGCGCGCGTGTTCTTTAGGCCGTCGAAATTGTGTGTTTCATATTTATTGTTCTTGGTTCATGAAATGGAGATAACAAAGACGAAAACACAGATATGGAACTATTTCAGAAATGGAGATCATTCTTCAGATTGTCTTATAGCATATATCATGATGCGAATGAAAATATTGCAAGACGATATACATACATAATAATGATCCTATTTATCTAACAAATTCGGTAGAAGCAACATCAGAATCTTAAAAGCATGTAAACAGTAACTTCCAGTTGAAGTATTCCTTTGCCATATTTGATAGCGGTAACGAACCGCCTTTTCAGAAGCATTTTGGTTCTACGTCAATTCGTCGCGTGCGTCAATTCGTCGACCGCGTCAATTCGTCGACCGCGTCAATTCGTCGACTGCGACGATTCGTCGCGCGTCAATTCGTCGCGCGTCAATTCGTCGCCTACGTCAATTCGTCGCGCGTCAATTCGTCGACTGCGTCAATTCGTCGCGCGTTAATTCGTCGCGCGTCAATTCGTCGACTACGTCAATTCGTCGACTACGTCAATTCGTCGACTACGTCAATTCGACGCGTTTACAGATTTTGGTTACATACAAAACGAATGCAGGAAAACGTACGATTTCGAACGTCTCGCTCCCTGATCAAATTTATAAAGTTTGGACACGCAGACAGGATAGGAATATTACGTTTTTCTTTGGCACTGAAAAATATTAGACGGTAAACGGTTTTTAGAACGGGGCAGGGCCCGGTTGGTCAGAGCCCCCATATACAAAATTTTCGTAAAATCTACAGTTTTCAATTCAGAACCACCAAATATGGTATACTATCTCGTGGTATTCTAACTTAGACTGTAGACGGTTTTGGGAAGCGGTTGCAGAGAGAGGGGGGTGTTAGAGCCCTCCCCTACAGAATTGCCGTAAGATATAGTTTTCAATTTAGAACTACCAAATTTGGTATATTATCTCATGGTACTCTAACTTAGACGGTTTTTGGAACCGGTCAGGGGCCCGGTTGGTCAGAGCCCCCCCACACAAAATATTCGTAAGATCTACAGTTTTCAATTCAGAACCACCAAATCAGGTATCCTATCTCATAGTACTCTAACTTAGACGGTTGTCGGTTTTTGGAACGGGTCAAGGCTCGGGGAGTCAGGAGCACCCCCCCCCCCCTACATACAAAATTTTCGTAAAATCTAGTTTTCATTTCAGAACCATCAAATTTGGTATCATGAAACTCTAACTTAGACGCTAGACGGTTTTTGGAAGGGGTTGGAGCCCGCGGGGTCGGAGCCCGCCCCCCTTATAAAAAATTTCGTAAAATCGACAGTTTTTATCTTAGAACCACTAAATTTGGTATACTATCTTATGGTACTCCAACTTAGACGGCAGACCGTTTTTGGAACGGGTCAAGGCCCGGGGGTGAGAACCCCCCCACATACAAAATTTTCTTAAAAACTACAGTTTTCAATTCAGAACCACCTAATCTGGTATACTATCTCATGAAAGTCTAACTTAGACGCTAGACGGTTTTTGGAAGGGGTTGGAGCCCGCGGGGTCGGAGCCCCCCCCCCCCCCTTATAAAAAATTTCGTAAAATCGACAGTTTTCATTTCAGAACCATCAAATTTGGTATCATGAAACTCTAACTTAGACGCTAGACGGTTTTTGGAAGGGGTTGGAGCCCGCGGGGTCGGAGCCCCCCCCCCTTATAAAAAATTTCGTAAAATCGACAGTTTTTATCTTAGAACCACTAAATTTGGTATACTATCTTATGGTACTCCAACTTAGACGGCAGACCGTTTTGGAACGGGTCAAGGCCCGGGGGTGAGAACCCCCACATACAAAATTTTCTTAAAAACTACAGTTTTCAATTCAGAACCACCAAATTTGGTATACTATCTCATGGTACTCTAACTTAGACGCTAGACGGTTTTTGGAAGGGGTTGGAGCCCCCCCCCTCATAAAAAATTTCGTAAAATCTACAGTTTTCATCTTAGAACCACCAAATTTGGTATACTATCTTATGGTACTCTAACTTAGACGGCAGACCGTTTTTGGAACATGTCAAGGCTCGGGGGTCAGAGCCCCCCACATACAAAATTTTCTTAAAAACTACAGTTTTCAATTCAGAACCACCTAATCTGGTATACTATCTCATGGTACTCTAACTTAGACGCTAGACGGTTTTTGGAAGGGGTTGGAACCCGGGGGTCAGACCCCCCCCCGAGTAGACACTTTTTCGTAAAATCTACAGTTTTCAATTTAGAACCACCAATTTTGGTATACTACCTCATGGTACTCTAACTTAGACGCTAGACGGTTTTTGGAAGGGGTTGGAGCCCGCGGGGTCGGAGCTCCCCCATTATAAAAAATTTCGTAAAATCTACAGTTTTCATCTTAGAACCACCAAATTTGGTATACTATCTTATGGTACTCTAACTTAGACGGCAGACCGTTTTTGGAACGGGTCAAGTCCCGGGGGTCAGAGCCCCCCACATACAAAATTTTCTTAAAAACTACAGTTTTCAATTCAGAACCATCTAATCTGGTATACTATGTCATGGTACTCTAACTTAGACGCTCGACGATTTTTTGAAGGGGTTGCAGCCCGGGGGGTAAGGGCCCCCCTCATATAAAAATTCGCAAAATCTACAGTTTTCAATTTAGAACCACCAAATTTGGTATACTATCTCATGGTGCTCTAACTTAGACGCTAGACGGTTTTTGGAAGGGGTTGGAGCCCGGGGGTCAGACAAACCCCGAATTTTTTTTTTTTTTTTTTGTAAAATCTACAGTTTTCAATTCAGAACCACCAACTTTGGTATACTATCTCATGGTACTCTAACTTAGACAGTAGACCGTTTTTGGAACGGATCAAGGCCCGGGGGGTCAGAGCCCCTACATACAAAATTTTCTTAAAAACTGCAGTTTTCAATTCAGAACCACCAAATCTGGTATACTATCGATTGGTACTCTAACTTAGACGCTCGACGATTTTTTGAAGGGGTTGCATCCCGGGGGTAAGGGCCCCCCTCATATAAAAATTCGCAAAATCTACAGTTTTCAATTTAGAACCACCAAATTTGGTATACTATCTCATGGTACTCTAACTTAGACGCTAGACGGTTTTTGGAAGGGTTGGAGCCCGGGGGTAAGAGCCCCCCATTAAAATGCCGCGTAAAACCTACAGTTTTCAATTTAGAACCACCAAATTTGGTATACTATCTCATGGTACTTTAACTTAGACGGTCGACGGTTTTTGCGACGGGTCAAGGCACTGGGGGTCGGAGCCCCCCCCCCGCACACACGCACAGACATACAACATTTTCTTAAAAACTACAGTTTTCAATTCAGAACCACCAAATTTGGTATCATGAAACTCTAACTTAGACGCTAGACGGTTTTTGGAAGGGGCTGGAACCCCGGGGTGAGAGCCCCTCCCCTCCTCATAAAAATTTCGTAAAATCTACAGTTTTCAATTTAGTACAACCAGATTTGGTATACTACTTATGGTTATCTAACTTAGACGGTAGACGGTTTTTGGAAGGGGTCGGGGCCCGGGTCAAGGTAGCCCCATGCAAAATTTTCGTACAAAGTTCCGTTTTTTACTCTTAAGAATACCCTATTTACGTTCTAAGGCGCTCTTTGGCCCTTTGAGTGCCTTGCACCATAAACCATCAACCAACCAACCAACTAACCAACCTACGGTCTAAGTTAGGGACTGTAGATAACAATAAAGTGCAAAAATATGCGTTTAATGGTGTATTAAAAACACAAATCTATATAGTTTAGCTTTCACTACCAACGAACGGCTTATCAGAAAGAAATATAATGTAATGTAAACAGAGAGTTCCAGATATTCAAAATTCAAAACGGTAAGAAAAAGATGATCAATGCCAATGTGAAGTCGTATGCATGCGACATCACATAGGTACATTGCATTTCTGTGTCGCGGGATTCACAGAAGCACACGCCAGATGTACGGCAGTTCTATAGATGTCTCCTAGAAGGTAAGTATTCCCATTCCTTTTTTCTTTCTTTTTTTGTTTCGCAAAATTAAATTAACTAAATCAAAAAATTTAAAATAAGTTTACTGGAAAATTGCAGGAATATCTTTTTCATTCATTAACTTTCACCCGCTGAACTTGGTGATTCCACAAATAGTAATATGTACCTGGCAAATAACTGGTATCCCTGCTAGTACAAATTATATTAATGATTTATTTGCGTCCAGTTCAATCTAGTATATCCATAAGAGCGTTTGGGGCCGTATGAAAAATACATTTCAACGTGTGCCGCTACGGCGGCGGAGTGATCTAGGAGCTGGCTTCTGACCACTTGTCGAGAAGGATCCTGGTTCAAATCTCGGTGAATCATGGACGTTGTGCTTGACTTCTGGCACTGGCTGTCCCCCTTCCCAGGAACCAGTGGCCCAAAATTGGGAATGTCAGACTGCTTATAGCCCACTGAATTGATCACGGTGGTCGTTAACCCCCCCCTCCCTAAGATTTGCGACGTGTCCATTGCTATTTGTTGTGGACCGTACAAAAAGTATGTTTTTGATATCAAAGTGTCCACTTCCATGTAGGCTGGCCACAAAATGTTAGGGGACCGTACAAAATTGCACTTTTGTTTTCACCTTGTCAGCGCTTCGGTATATGGTTGAAGTATACGTACATATAGTTGGGCCATTTCAGCACGTAGTTTGGTTTATATAGAAAATCAAGATAATGTTACATTTTTACTCAGCTACAACACATTAATCCCACAGGCTATTTGTTGAAATCTTTAATCCGCCGTGCTCATATTCACAACGTTAACATAACATGTCAAGTTATTAATGTTGCAGTTTTACCCTGTCACAAAACTTTAGTTACAAGACCTTAGGCGTAAACTTTTTTAGGAATTTTTAGTCCGACGTATTCATAAGGTTTCGATAACATGCCAAGGTTATAGTACTGCGTTTTGACTGAGGCACAAAAATTAATAAACAGGCCTTAAGCCTTTTTATCAGTTTTCAATCAACCGTGCTCATATACATAAAATTTTCAGAGAAAGTCAAGTTTACTGTGTTGCGCGTACAAAACTATAAACAGCCATTAACTTTCACCCGCTGAACTTGGTGATTCCTCAATTCATCCATTAACAAGTCTTTTAAGTGATTGTATGCTATGGTCATATTGATAATGTTTGATGACAAGTCAGGTTAATGATGTTGCACTTATTAAAGACTTAAAAAGGTGTAGAGGCTAGTAATTATTATTTGAAGTCTAAGTAAAAGCTCATTTTTAACTTGACTCGTCATGAAATCCTTGTGAATATGGCATTTATTTTATTTTGTACATTTTACAAAGCGTATGCATTTTTTTTTGGCATTTGTTTTATTTTGTGTTGTACTTGTTACATAGCGTTTCGCATTTTTGTAATGCTTGTGACTTGTGATTGCATTTTGAATTTTTATTTGTTTCACATTTTGAATTTTTATATGTTTCACATTTTGGATTACTTTTTAACATTTTATGTTTTTGACATGCTATTTTGAAAATTTTGACTTTTTTAATTTTGCGTTGTGTTTTACATTCTTGCATCTTCGGCGGAATTACATTCTTGAAAAATTCAAATACAAGTTAGTAAAAGGTATAATTCAATTAGTGAGAAATACCAGCACATTTTAGTAAAGGGTAGAATTATATGAAATTCCTCTTAAAATGTCCAGCATGTTAACATTGTCTCTGTGCACCAAAGAAGTTCGAATTCCTTTTTATCTTGCCAGCGTTTCTCTTCTGGGTGGATTTGTTGGAATCTGTGCTATCACTCTTTCGATTTTAGCCATAGTTGTTCTCTGCTCTTTCGCAATTTCACTGATTATTTCATACAGTCACAGTTTTTCCTCTCCCAGAATTGTATTCCAGCGTCTGTCTAATCTTTCAAGTTCGTTTTGTATTCTGGGAAAGCCAAATAAATTGTTTTCACTAACTGACCAAATTGTTGGCGGGAACAGCGGAGGGCTTCTGCTTGGATTGTTTCTTCTGCTTCCACGAAATTTTCCAAGAACATAATTTTCCTCAAACCACTGAACTACAGAATCTGCATATTCTAGTAAAATTGATTTCACTTCTTCAAAAGCAGCTGGAATTTCATCAGATGAAAAAAATGCGAGTGCTTGCAAATGTCTGACTTTGAGAGCAAACTCACTGTTTTCCTTATATTCCAAGGCTATGCCAGAGGATGGATATTCCTCAGCACATTTTTTTCCGAGATGAAACCCCCAACATTTGTGTGTGCTGCTTCCAAATTCCTTTTTAGCAGCATTATCAACGGTAGCTATTTCAAAATCTATTATTATGCGTATATTGTGGTGCAAGCTGAATATCATAGTCTGATGCATAGTCTTGTAAATCCTACAAAAATACTTTATAATAGTATTATATTATTTATACTTGCTGGAAAGTAACCCATAAACTAGTGGGACAAGTCTGTGCATAACTGGATTCGTTTCAACCATAGCATGAATGGAACATAATTGCCTAAAAAGGGTTGGCCAAGTTTCAAATGTCCCATCCATAATCCAGAGGGGTGCTTCTTTAAGCTTTCGTAAATTATTCTCTGTTAAAAATAAAATAATTCTTTGATGTCCAAATGCGCTATCTCTGCCAAGAAATTTTGCACCATCTTCTCCTGTAAATTTATTGGGGCATCGATCCGTTCTGAAGTCGTAGGCTCCGCAGGCATGTCTTGGCATGTCCTCTCTTTTTTACAACTTGCCTTAGTGCATCCATATTAGGCATGTAAGCTGCATTTACTGTAGCCATTGACGTTGTCACAGTTTGAATAATTTGTGCAGAGGGCTTCGTCCGTATTTCTCGCTCGTTCTTTTATTTGCGCTCTTGCAACAGCAACATCACTTTTCTCCGGTCTTGGAGCATGATTATGTGGTTTCTCATTGCGCATCCTGTGTTCATCTCCAATAAGAATAGTACTAGCAAAGCCAGTACAATTTCCATAATTTCTTTCAATACAGTGACAATACCGTAAATCACCTCGCACTCTGTTATGGCAAAATAAATACCCTTTCCATTTCAGCAAATCATTTTCTTTTTGTGAGTTAACTATTTATGTTGCATTCTTCATCTGCATAGTGCCTTCGGAAAACAATGCACTTTCTCTTTCCAAAATATTTAGAATGATATATTTCCACTATTATCACTTGACAACGCACAACAAAGGTTTCAACAAGCACGTTCTCTGTTCTCCAGTCAACTGCGAACTAATGAGCAACCATTCAATAAAACACTCAGAATACAGACAATCACGTGAAGCTTGTTCCTCCAGTTAGGGTTTAAGCGAAGTTCAAGATTTTCGTACCTGCGGTCACAAGAAGTGGTTAATTTTAAGGATCGGCATCTTATCTTTTGTTTTTCCAAAACGCAGAGGTACATGTATTTTACAGCTGGGACGCTCCAGGCGGGGATCAACAGATGCGAAGAACCCGGGAGCCAGGTTCCGGTGGCGGCAGCAGGCGCGGACTGGGCAGCTGTACTCTGGGCCGGTAGGCGTCATGCTAATTCTCAAAAATAAATTCAATTTTTTTGTGTTGCACCATGCGTATGAAAGAAAATTGTTATACTGAAAAGACAATTTGTTTACCCCGTAACATATTAAACGAAACCTACGTCCCTACGTGCCAAATGATCTGCAAGCCAAACACAGTTTTTCATGCAACACCTTCTCCCGACTTTCTAAGTTCAGATCTGTCTCGTTCGACTTATTTCCTGTACCGCCCCTCTCTTTCGCTAATTGCAGTTAATTGCCGTGAAATTGGTGTTTTACGTTGGGGTGTATTGCCGCCTGTCCTGAAGACTATAGTGAAATCGGTGAACCCCAGGGGAAAAGTATTCCATCAAAAGCAACAGAAATCCAATGCGAGAGCAAAACTTTGTTCGTTGGCATTACATCCAAGCAATTTAGGCGAAGTAGGAAGTGTGTTTTTCTACTACGACACCAGAAGATTGTCGCGAATGCTCAGGCAATTACGATACAGATGCGTCCTTAAAACTTCTCTTTCAAGACGTCCAAAGGCCGGCACTAGGGGATGGGGAGGGATACAGTGCGGATGCTCTTTTTTGTTGCAGTTGGAAATTCTTAAGCTCATTCTTCCTAAAAACTTTGCCTGGTTACCAGTAAGTACTGTCTCATGCCTCAACCATTGCACAGATTTGTTGTTTTTGTTTTCACTCTTTGAGTTAACAGCGGGAAAATATCTGAACTGCGTTGTTTCAGTTGGAAATATTGTTTTTTACTTCAGCAACAGGGCTTCACGTATAATTGCAAAATACTTCGATAGAATAAACATACCTTACATAAAGAGTTTGCACGAGAAAATAGATTAATAATAAGGAAAATACTCTAAAACCAAAAAAAGAAATTGCGGAACAGAAAAAGCTAGGTAGAGGAAACAAAAGGCTCAAAGAAAATGTTCATATTTAAAGAAACCTGTAGTCGCTTAATGAGTAAGTGGTATAACTCAATACAAAATCATGTGCTGTATTTGAAAAAAAAATTAGAAGCAAGTAGGCATCGTGACTGTCCCCAGTTTCCCTTTTTCATCCTGTCGACATTACAACTACCACAGAAAATAAAATAACAAAAACATAACAAAAACACCCATACAAAGTAAAATGCCCAAAACATAAAAAGAAGTAACCACACAAAATGAAATGCCCAAAACATTAAAAAAACTGCAACCACACGAAACAAAATACCCAAAACATGGTAAGACATTCTGTTGAAAGCACAATGAAGGTATACGATAGGAGAAATATATGTTTTTAAAACTTAATACAAGTGTCAAAACTGAAATAAAAAAGAAAGAAAAAAGAAATATTCCAAATTTCATTGTTACTTTAGATATTTTGACCTGTTGACATTTCGTAAATTGTACTTGCACTCGGTCAAAAAATATTACTTACAAGGACTGTTTAGTAACTTTTAATCGCTGTGGTCGTCATTATAAGGTTTGCATAACAAATCAAGTTAATAATGTTGCGCTTTCACTTACCGTCTCCCGCTAAGTTAGAGTTTCATGACACAAAATTTGGTGGTTCTGAATTGAAAAATAAAAATTTTAAGACAATTTTGTATGTGGGGGGGGGGGGGGTCTTTTCCCCGGGCCTTGATCCGTTCCAAAAACCTTCTACCGTCTAAGTTAGAGTACCATGAGATAATATACAAAGTTTGGTGGTTCTAAATTGAAAACTATAGATTTTACGAAAGTTTGTGTGTAGGGGGAAGGGTAACCGCCCTTGCCCGAACACCTTCTACCGTCTAAGTTAGAGTACCATGAGATAATATACAAAATTTGGTGGTTCTAAATTGAAAACTATAGATTTTACGAAAGTTTGTGTGTAGGGGGAAGGGTAACCGCCCTTGCCCCGACCCGTTCTGAAAACCGTCTACCGTTTAATTTAGAACACCATTATATAGTATACCAAATTTGGTAGCTCTAAGTTGAAAACTTTAGTTTTTACGAAAAATATTTATGGGCGGAGGGACTCTGACCCCGTGCCCGACCCGTTCCAAAAACCATCTACCGTCTAAGTTAGAGTACCATGAGAGAGTATGCCAAATTTGGTGGTTCTAAATTGAAAACTGTAGATTTTACGCGGCATTTTTATGGGGGGGGGGCTTTACCCCCGGGCTCCAACTCCTTCCAAAAACGGTCTACTGTCTAAGTTAGAGTACCATGAAATAGTATACAAAATTTGGTGGTTCTAAATTGAAAACTAGATTTTACGAAAAAATTTTTTTTCGGAGGGGTGGTCTGACCCACCGGGCTCCAACGCATTCCAAAACCCGTCTGGCGTCTAAGTTAGAGTACCATGAGATAGTGTACCAGATTAGTTGGTTCTGAATTGAAAACTGTAGTTTTTAAGAAAATTTTGTATGTGGGGGTCTCTGACCCCCGGGCCTTGACCCGTTCCAAAAACGGTCTGCCGTCTAAGTTAGAGTACCATAAGATAGTATACCAAATTTGGTGGTTCTAAGATGAAAACTGCAGATTTTACGAAATTTTTATGAAGGGGGTCTGACCCCCCGGGCTCCAACCCCTTCTAAAAAACCGTCTAGCGTCTAAGTTAGAGTACCATGAGATAGTATACCAGATTAGGTGGTTCTGAATTGAAAACTGTAGTTTTTAAGAAAATTTTATATGTGGGGGGGGGCTCTGACCCCCGGGCCTTGACCCGTTCCAAAAACGGTCTGCCGTCTAAGTTAGAGTACCATAAGATAGTATACCAAATTTGGTGGTTCTAATATGAAAACTGTAGATTTTCCGAAATTTTTATGAGGGGGCCGACCCCCCGGGCTGCAAACCCTTCAAAAAACCTTTGGGCGTCTAAGATAGAGTACCATGAGATAGTATACCAAATTTGGTTGTTCTTAATTGAAAACTGTAGTATTTACGAAAAAGTTTTTATTCGGGGGGTCTGACCCCCCGGGCTCCAACCCCTTCCAAAAACCGTCTAGCGTCTGAGTTAGAGTACCATGAGATAGTATACCAGATTAGGTGGTTCTGAATTGAAAACTGTAGTTTTTAAGAAAAAATTTTATGTGGGGGCTCTGACCCCCGGGCCTTGACCCGTTCCAAAAACGGTCTGCCGACTAAGTTAGAGTACCATAAGATAGTATACCAAATTTGGTGGTTCTAAGATAAAAACTGTAGATTTTACGAAATTTTTATGATGGGGGAGGGCGACCCCGCGGGCTCCAACCCCTTCCAAAAACCGTCTAGCGTCTAAGTTAGAGTATCATGAGATAGTATACCAAATTTGGTGGTTCTAAATTGAAAACTGTAGATTTTACGAAAAAGTTTTTATTCGGGGGTCTGACCCCCCGGGCTCCAACCCTTCCAAAAACCGTCTAGCGTCTAAGTTAGAGTACCATGCGATAGTATACCAGATTAGGTGGTTCTGAATTGAAAACTGTAGTTTTTAAGAAAATTTTGCATGTGGGGGGCTCTGACCCACCCGGGCCTTGACCCGTTCCAAAAACGGTCTGCCGACTAAGTTAGAGTACCATAAGATAGTATACCAAATTTGGTGGTTCTAAGATAAAAACTGTAGATTTTTCGAAATTTTTTATGAGGGGGGGGACCCCGCGGGCTCCAACCCCTTGCAAAAGCCGTCTAGCGTCTAAGTTAGAGTTTCATGATACCAAATTTGATGGTTCTAAAATGAAAACTAGATTTTACTAAAATTTTGTATGTACGAGGAAGGGGGGGGGGGGGGCTCTGACTCCCCGGGCCTTGACCCGTTCCAAAAACTGACAACCGTCTAAGTTAGAGTACTATGAGATAGGATACCTGATTTGGTGGTTCTGAGGTGAAAACTGTAGATCTTACGAATATTTTGTGTATGGGGGGCTCTCACCAACCGGGCCCCTGACCCGTTCCAAAAACTGTCTACCGTCTAAGTTAGAGTACCATGAGATAATATACCAAATTTGGTAGTTCTAAATTGAAAACTATATTTTACGGCAATTCTGTGGGGAGGGCTCTACCCCCCCCCTCTCCAACCGCTTCCCAAAACCGTCTACAGTCTAAGTTAGAATACCACGAGATAGTATACCAGATTTGGTGGTTCTGAATTGAAAACTGTAGATTTTACGAAAATTTTGTATATGGGGGGCTCTGACCAACCGGGCCCTGCCCCGTTCCAAAAACCGTTAACCGTCTAATATTTTTGGTGCCAAAGAAAAACGTAATATTCCTATCCTGTCTGCGTGTCCAAACTTTATAAATTTGATCAGGGAGCGAGACGTTCGAAATCGTACGTTTTCCTGCATTCGTTTTGTATGTAACCAAAATCTGTAAACGCGACGAATTGACGTAGTCGACGAATTGAGTAGTCGACGAATTTGTCCGCGACGAATTGACGCACGACGAATCGTCGTGGTCGACGAATTGACGCATGCGACGAATTGGCGCGCGACGAATTGTCGTAGTCGACGAATTGACGCGCGACGAATTGACGCAGGCGACGAATTGTCGTGACACCAAGCATTTTTTATTAGATACACAAAACAATTAACAAAGCAGGTATTCTTAATGTACAATATCTTTCAAATAATTTACTGTTACATATAACATGAACATGCATTACACTATTGATATTTCGAAAATGTCACGTGCACACTATAACCTTATGAATCAAATAAGAATGAGACATCTAGTTCAGAGATTGCGTGAAAGAAAAAGACTTAGAAGTCCTCCTCTAATGTCATGCAGATATGCACATTACTACTCAATTTTTGCACAAAATGATATCCAATATTTGTCTCCAGATTAGCGAGAACCGGATAACTGTGTGCCTAAAATTATAGTGTAATACTTCATTAAATTTAATATTACTAGTTTACTGCATGTAGTGCATATGTATTTAAAAACATAAATAATAGACAAGATAAAAGGAATAATGACGAAAAGTAGGTATTGTGCTCTCTTATTTATAACAATGAAGTGATCTTTTCATATCAGTACACCAAAGTACAGTGTATGTACTATACACAGTAGGAAAAATAATAAAACTCTGATACAGCAGAGATGTAATGCCGCCTGCGTAGCAACACATGGTCCAAAAATTGCAGTAACCCACGGTCCTGACTTTACAAGGTCGCGTAACCCTTAATTGCATACCTTCCATTCTGCATACTGATTTTTTGTGTCTGCGAGTAATACGTTTTCACAATTGCCAACTACAAAAAAAAAATAAGACTGCTGATTTATGGCATGTATTTGTCATTTTCTTGTAGGACTTCCGTCCACAGTGAGTAGAGTTTAGGTCGCAGCCACCTACAGCGAGATCGCCTTTTGGGCAGGACACAGAAACGGAAGGAATGAGAGCAAGTCTAGCGACTTTGACAGAACTGTTTGTAGTGAGATTAGAGTACAGTAGATGGCGCCACCGTACAAGTACGATATTGCACATAGAGGGGGAGAGATTTCAGGGGTAAAATAGGAAAGGATACCCATTTAAATAGTGGGTCCAGTCTGGGGGCCGTCACTTAACGTGCTCGTCCGATGCACGGCTGATATTCAGCGATTGTTAGTAAATCACACCATCTCCGAAAGATCAGCTCAGGCTTGAACCTGGGGACCTTGCATCGATAGTCTGATTCACTAAACACTAAGCCATCCGCAGCTCAATTTAAAGCATATCGCCAACTTTCAATAAATAATTTTGAACGTTTAGATCACCCTTTAAATATTACTTAAAATCTTAGACATTAGGAGTTTACCTGTTGCCTCTTATAAATAATTTATTTTTCGAATTATTGAGTGAAAACAAAGTTAGTTTTACAGTATTTCAATTTCGGTCTTTTTTTGAGATTTCCACTGAGAGCCATTCCTTCATAATGTCAATAATCATTTTTAAACTAAATAACCTAATGCATATGAACACTCATGTTCATTAAAAACATAATAACTGAAAAGAGTCACGCTACGACGTTGGTTTAAGTACGACTGTTTTATACAACGACGTGGGAACCTTACAAACGGCTGAGCAAGCAGTGACATGGACATAGAGTCACGCAGTGCTTATAAAACCGTTAAGCGGGCAATTTTCGGTTTTTTCACATGGCTCGATCTGATTTGCAAGACGCAGTAAGCATGCACCTGTAACGTCGAATTGTCAATCATTTTTGCATTGTTGCCTTGTTACCCTACGCTGAAAAAATCGAAGCCGCAATGCAATTCATTTCAGTTCTTCTGTTCTTTTAATATGCATGAGTGTATGTCCTTATAGATTTTAAAAAACACTGAATCTGTTATTACAGTTTAGTACAATATCCTTTTGGTTCTCCCAACAAATTTCAGGAGTTCTATCTTAGTTCAATGTGTTAGAGTATTTTTAAAAACGTGAGGCTAGCTTAGTTTACAAATTTGCGAAGGAGAGTCATTTCTTTTAATGTTCTTTTCTCTAACTGTGGCCTAATAATATAAATTATTGCAAATGCAATTGTAAATACACTTGTCACGGCCACACTTCGCATTTCTGCGTATCTGGGATGGACCATATGTAGATTATCCTTCTGACCATTTACCAGAGCTACTACGTTTCTTCTTCGTAGATTGAGTCTGCTAGAAACCAAGAAATGTTAGTCAAAGCCATATCTTTAGTGTCTAATACATGTTCGACTGCAAATCGATGACAACTTGGTAATTTCAATATGTCGTCCCAGACGAGATACCGTCCCAGTGCAAATGTGTGACTGTAGTTTCTATGGAACACATTCAATTTCCCTCTTCCCTTTGTCCCTTCTGAAAGTGCTCTATATTCATTACATCGCACATCATGTCTTAGGAAAGATACTTAACCGGACATGGGCTTACATCATATTTGAAAAACAATGTGAAGAATAAACATATTCGTTTCTGTCATTTCTTAAGGATTTCTCTTTCCCAATCCAATATTTCTCTTGCAGATAATTTGTATCACAAACTGCTCTATTTTATTCCTTCAAAGGAGCACTCTTTTGGCACAAGAAGAAAATTACTATTATATGCATATAAGATCTGTATGGTCTTTTGTTGAAGAATCAATGTTCACAAGAGTTTCAGAACACATATAAAATTTATATATCGATTACTATTATTTCTATACATGCGAGTAACTCCCGCCTGACAAGTATTTTAAGAAGAAAAATCCGTGAAACCAAGTTTCCAGTAACTTTGATATCTCGCATATGTTTTCCGTGAACTGAAGTGTTTTGCAAGAGATACCAAATCGTTCAGAAACGGTTGTCAAATATGTATTATAAGATGGAATCTGATCTTCGGAATAAACATAACACTGAATGCCGCTACATTTCGGCAAACGTGTGTTTGAAATACTTATGCAGTGCAAATCATCCATCAAGCATTTCCTCTTTCAACTGCTATTTGAAGCTTATTTTTTATTTCAATGTTCTTATTACACTATCTCGGATATTAATACACTGGTGTGCAAAACTTAAGAACGAAGAGGAGAAATTAGCATAACAGGGGAACGAGCAGGCAGAACGGACCGAAAAACCACTCAGACGATAGACTAAGGTCCGGTACGGTAGCGCACGTGCATATATGCAGCATGACCTAGATGGGGGAGTGTCGGAAGGGTATAAAACACAACGGAGGTGTACGCTCAGCAATTCGGTGAAAGCCATTGCACGGTGTACATCGATTTGAACGACATCGAGTTGCTGCCACCGTGTGATATGGCCAACAGGCAATCCAGTAGACGACATCTGGATGACTTTTATAGAGGTCGCGTCATTGGGAATTTGGAAGAAGGTCGAAGTGTGCCTAGTGTGGCCGAGGAGTTCGGGATGGTCACAGCATCGTTTCACGAGCTTGGAGAGCAATTCAAACGACAGGAACAGCTGTCCGAGAGTTTAGCAGTGGTCGTCCACGAGCAAACATGGCGGCGGACGACCGGTATATTGACCTACAGACGAGAAGAGGCAGACGGCAGACAGCAGGATATATCGCAAGGCACATGCAACAGACAACTGGACGTCCGTTATTGCGTTTCACTGTGCCCAGGAAGCTGCACAAATGTGGTCTATTTACACGACGACCAGTACGGTGAGTGCCATTAACGCTTGCTCATTGATGACGGCGGTTTCTGTAGTGCCCGGAACACAAGAATTGGGCACATCAGCAATGGGGTCGAGTTCTCTTTACTAATGAGAGACGATTTAGTCTGACGAGCAACCCTGGACGTATATACACATCTGGAGAGAGCGGGGAACACGCAATCACACCTCCAACATCAACGAAAGGGACCACTTTGGAAGTGGCGGAGTTCTCGTTTGGGGCTGTATCATGCTTGGTAGCCGTACGGACCTCCACATCTTCCAAGGAGGTTCAGTCACTGGTGTCCGCTATTGTACCGAGGTTCTCCTGCCTCATGTGCGTCTGTTTAGAGGTGCAGTTGGTCCTGAGTTCCTCTTCATGGATGACTACGCTACACCTCATCGTACAGTGGCTGTCACAGAGATGTTGTAGAGTGAAAATAATCAACGAATGGATTGGCCCGCAAGGTCCCCGGGACTAAATCCAATCGAATACGTTCGAGAACTTTTTGGGAGACGCTTGGCGGAACATCACCAGCCGCCAGCAACGATTCCGCAGCTGCGATTGGCGCTACAAGAGGAATTAGCCGCGATGCCTCAACAACTCCTTGACAACCTTGTCCTCAGCATGGACAGACTTTGTAAATCGTGCAACGCAGTCAGGGGGGTGATCTTATCCCCTACTGAAGACTGGATTTTATTTGGCAGCCGCCTGTCACATGGACGTTTCTGTCTTTTGTCCAGTTGTGCTCTAAGCTACCTTTTCAATAAAGTGTCTTTGTATCCTTTGGATTCCTTGTTTGGACGGTTTTGCTCACTTGTGCCATATTCTTACATCTTGAATATCATATGGTATGATTTGAGTCGATGTGGAGCACTTTATTTGAGTCGATGTGTTCTGCGCGACGTTACATTCGAAAAACCGTCTCGTCCTTAATTTTTGCACGTCAGTGTATTATAGCTGTAGCCAAAATTTCTTCTGTTTAAAAAATATCTACACCGCAATGTTTTATTCTGTATGTGTTTCGGTATATAAATCCAAAAAATATATATATATATTCAAATTTTAGTTAGTAATTTCATCAACAACTCGGTATCTTCATCATCAATTGTGTTTTATGGCAACAGTTATCTGCTTACTGAAAAAGAACGGTGATATCTGAAAGTGGTTGCCAAAGTGTTTATTAGAAAAACTAGAGATGAGCTTGAATACTATATGGTGATCACGGCGCTAGCTGTGACTTCTACTCAAAAGTAACACTGCTTTTTAACCCTGATTGGAATCACAGTTTAGTACCTATTTGTTCACTTCTGTGTACCAGTAAAGTAACTAATAGTAGAGTAAGGTTAGAAGAACGGTTGGAATGGGTGTCTCTCGCGATCATATGTAGCGGATCGTGAGTTATTTGTTTGAAATTTTATTGGTAATTCTGCGCTAATCCTGATATTTTGCTCCAGTTTTTACGGCTTTTCCAGTTGAAATGTGTGTAATTGTTATCAAAAATACAATGTTCTTTTATACCTAACATGGAATGTTACAACTTTGAAAGAAAAGAGGCAGCAGTTTTTCAGCCTTAAAATGTATGAAGCTACTAAAATTTTTCTAAGTAACGTTCAAAATTCACTAGTTTCTCCGAATTCAAAAAAAATGTACCTCACTCACTGCGAGAACGACGTAACGGTGATTTTGCAAAGAACGCTGTGAAAAAATAACGAAGAGCAAGCAGCTTCTAAATCGCAACCGCAGATAACGATTAACAACCAGTAACAACTAAAACTACAGGAGCAGAATTCACTCTGTAACAGTTATGACGTAGCTGTGAAAAATTACGAAGAGTATGATGGGTAGCAATGACAGAATGAAGAACGTTTATTGGACGATCACTGTTACACACGGTTTTCAGTAGCAGGCGCTAACTGTGATTTTTCGATAACCATAATCAAATCACAAGTAATGAAATAACGCTCATCTCTAAAAAAACATTTCCTTTTCAAAAGTGTCACACTTCGGAGAGTAATCTACGTTCTGAAAATAGGATATGAGTATTCAAACTTCAGGTATAGCACGTTTATAGGACGTTTTCGTTGCTACTGTAATTTAAAATGACAACCGTACTCGTACAGTGAGTAATATCTTGCTTAAAATATGCCTGAAAAACAACTGCATATTCGCAACAATCTAAAACAGCAAACATTTTCCTGTTTTATTGATACCTAGAACTTTTTAAGGAGCATGTTTCCGAGAGATATCTGGTTCGTGTGTTTCCTGCATATGGGTCCATATTCTTTCTGTCTTCTTGAGGTTAACACTTTGTTTTGAGCCATAACTCTCGAAAAATATGATTTAATACTATGGTAGATCCCCACCACCTTAGCCTTTGTACCTAATATTTTTTTCATTCCAGTCCCCTTTAAGTGAATACTCTATCTTAATACTCTATCTTAAACATTTATTCAGTACGAGCTTTTTACCAGCATGTGTTTGAATATATCTAACTTTTTTCCTATGTACATATGCAAAAGAGAAAGGAGATGATAGGACAAATACAGATATCTCTTCCAAAGTGGAATATATACAGCTACGAAAAAGTATTACTGAAGACATAAGAAAATTCTGAAATTCTACGGTGCTCTAGTGAGAATACCAATTAAAAACAACCAAAGCCAAGAGGTATGTCAGTAAGGGATGAAAATAAATTATTGCAATAAAAGAAGATGACATTATGAAAATAAATATTGGCGATGGTTTGCCAAGAATGAAATATTTCTACTTTTTAAATAGACATTGCTTAAAAATTTTGATAAACATTTCCTATTTTTCTTATCTCTAAAAGACGTACTTCTTGCTTTCGGGGTTTTTTCCCTCACTCTTCGAACAAATTTTAATGATTGAACCCGGTCATGATCTCTCGAAGTTTATGGGCACCGAATATTTAAAAATTTCCTCAGATATAATTTGGTACTACTCAGAGAGTCTGCTAATCCTCAACATTATTACATGCGCGTGTTTTTGAGAAGAGCTGCGAGGAATTTAATAACAAAGCGGCAAATGTGTTGTATTCGGTATTCTCTCAGCCGATGATTTTCGGTTAATGACATCTGAGTTGTCTATATTGAAGTGCTGGGCAAAAATATTATTCCTATTGTGTTTTCTTTAATGTACGTGAGTACAATCCACTGTAGTTTACGGGGATTAGCGACAGGCAGCTTATATGTATAATACTAGACCCTTAGCACTGAACCAGAAATGGCGTACGTTCTATAGGGCAACGTGTTTGGAAAAATGTGTTTTTGAAAAGCACAAAACTGAAGGAAAGGTGTTAGGAGCTGCGGGACAGTTAATTGTAAATGTATATAGAGATCTAGAGAAGCAGTTCAAGTCACCGACATCAGTTGTTGTAATGAACACGGCTGACAAGTAATGGATACGCGTGCAGAGTATCTTTGTAGCCCAACGCAACCTTCAGGTACAACGGAGGCAAATTTCATTCCTTTCTTTATAGCGGTTATGGATCAGTCAGTACGGTTTAAAATGGCGTCGAGTGATGAGTATATTCAAGGCGCAGTGGTTGGATTTCTAGGTCCCGAAAACATGCTGCCAACAGAAATTCATCGCCGTTTAAAGGCCATGTATAGTGAAAACACCGTTCACAGAAGTACAGTAAATCTTTGGACCATTAAAATTCGCTAAAGTGAACCCGGCATGCTTACATTGTCGACAAATCATGCAGTGGAAAACCAGTTTGGGTGGCTGATGAAACTCACCGAAAAGTCGTTCATGCTCTCATACTAAACGACCGCCGTATCACCAAAAAGCGAATCACAGATAAGCTCAAAAAGTCAAAAGAAAGACTGTACTATATCATTGCTTCTATTAGCTTCACAAAATTTTATTATCGATTGGTTCCAAGCCTAAGGACACCACAAAACAAACAGAAGAGTCTTGAGTGGTAACATTTGAAGTGTTATCGTGTGGAGAGCCATACATTTTAGTTTAATAATTTTACTGGAGATGAGTCATGTATCCATCACATTAACCCTGAATAAAATGAATTAGCATTGAATACCAAAACGTTCCTTTCTTCGTCACAAAATATGAGAAACAGTGCGATCTACCAGCAAAGTTCTTTTCGCTGATTTTGGGACTCACTCAAAGTTTACCTGACAGAATTTTTGGAAGTTGGGATCCCTGTCGATCCAGAACGTTACACTGAAACAAAAAAGAACCTACGCGGGGAGGTGTACCGAAATGGGAAGTGACCTGCACCGACTTTGTTGCTGCATGGCATTGCAAGACCGCACACTTTTCGCACAACACTTGATTATCTCCAGAGGCTGAAATTTGAGATTCTCTGTCATCCGCCCTACTGCCCGCACTTCGCACCGAGCGGTTTCATTTCTTTCTAATTCTGAAGACGGATTTCAAGGGGAGTTATTTTACCTTAGATGATGACGTGAAGCACGCTGTCCATCCTGAATGACACAGATAATCCCTTAATTCTGCATTGACGGTATGCGTAAGCTTGCCTCAAGTTGAGGGAAATGTATTGAACAAAGCAAGAACGTAAAAAAATTGTTAGGTCAGTTGGTACTTATCATAGTGTACATTCATTTCGATTTTTGTTTGTGCCGACACATCGTTTCTTTTCCTGGATATTTGATTGTGTACATTACTTAACAACCTACCTTTCATCGCCCACCTCAGAGAACGCCAAGACACCACTCAAGCGTAAACATAAAGCCAAAAGAGATTTGCACACAAATTAATACTAAAAATCCTTATATCCCCAGCGGCTTTTGAACATAACATTATTGTTTGGCTGCTATTAAAAGCGGCAAAATTTTACCTTCTATTTATATCCTAGGTTGAAAAGAAACTTTCTCTCACATGATGCAGCATTTCTAAAAACATTAATATACTGGATAATTGGAAAAATATTGCAACTGTCGTTTGTACTCGCCCTGCATTGTTTAAAAAAATAATTTGCAGAGACATTTGCTCATATTTTGGTATTTAATTTCAACAACATATCCAGTGCAGTCATTGTTTACAATGCATTCATCATATTTGCTTCTTCAATTGCACTCCCAGCTTGTATTTACTAGTAAACATTTTCAATATTTTTTCACTGTTATTCGAAATATTTGTATACGTTCCAAATCTCAAGTTTAAACCGTACTCATTGAGGACTGTTTAAAATATTTTATTACTAAATCTCATTAATTATAGATAATGGTTATCTTCTCTTTTGGAAAATAAATCCTAGAGACAATGATGTAGATAAAAATGAAATTTCGAAGCTAAATGCTTTATATTCCTATTACTATAGTATACTCAGTTATTAATACAAATCTAATAGGTTATCAAAATAATTTGATTAGAAATCAATGCGTGTACCAGATAAATAAATTGATATCCATGAGCTCTGAAGAGGGGAACTGATGTGGCATTGAGTAGGTGTCGGAGTCCTCTTTGACGAGACGTCGATCAAAATTCTTCCTTTATCTTTAAAGTAAATTTGGAACTGTTTTATAGCGGTTGTCTATTAAAAAAATAATATATAAATTGCATGATTTCTGAACGATTGCAATTTTCCACTTCTTGTGTATGATTTAATGCTTGAAGCATCATTTACAAGAAAGACGAACGAATTGTACATAATTTCATCGTAGTCACCTAAACATGCGTCCTCACGTTCTCAAGTTTTATTTGCCTGTTCTCCATAACAAAATCATTTATTCCCCATGAACACCTTATCCCTCTTCATGGAGACATGCTCTTAGAACAATTATCAATCTTCGTCTTAGCAATGGACTATACTGTATGATATGATATGATATGATATGGAAATCTCAAATGTATTACCTCGCAAACCTACGCCCCGGGCGCTGTGAATCGATTGTTCAATCAGTGCTTAGTTTCTGTTGATTAGCTACTTGAAATAAAAGTACAATGGTGTAAATATTCGATGTCATCGCTCTGTCCACGTTAGTTTATAAACAACAAATAGCAACTGAAAAATTGTTTTTCTGACACTTTTGGGATCGAACCTCAGATCTCTCGATAACTAGCCGAGTGCGTTCGCTTTACGCTACAGTGCCAACAATAGTGCTGCAAATTGCTGGCATCGTAGCGTAAAGCGAACGCACTCGGCTAGTTATCGAGAGATCTGAGGTTCGATCCCAGCGGTGTCAGAAAAACAATTTTTCAGTTGCTATTTGTTGTTTATAAAATAACGTGGACAGAGCGATGACATTGTATATTTACATTATCTCCAAGTATTTGAAATATATTCACAAGCAAAATGATGGACGGATCCATTATCTCTAAGAAATGCAAACTTTAAACGTCATTCGGAACAATTATCATGTTTCAACATAGTGGAGGAATAGTATAGTTGAAAGCAACAATATCAGATTATGGGTGTTAAATTTCCAATTCAGAAACAGATAGGCCATTTTGGAATAACTCACTATAATAAGTAAAATTTTCGTTTTCTTGTCATTGACAAGAGCAAATTGTTTACTTGAAAAGTTAGCATGCATGTATATTTCATATTCATAACTAGAAACCCAAGTTTATCCCAAATATACTAAATGCGCGGAGGGATATAGAACTCAGTGTCAAACGTATTATTTTGTTTTTGTGTAGAATAACGCTGTCGATACCGGTATTTGTGCGCACCAAAAAAAGATCCTGGGTTTTTTAGTTTTCAAACTACGGGGAATGTTATTTCCAAAACAACTCTTTGTCGGTGATGTCCTAATGCAAGCAATTTTGTAATCCACCTAGAGATACAAGGAAGTCTAGCGGCATAACAGTCTTACCAAATATTTGGTGTGGATTACTTTCCTGGAGATATTTTATAATCAAACGAGCATATTAATAATTATTATTCCAAATTGAAAAATAATCGTAATGTAAACACGTTAAACATTGAACAACACTCCGTGTGTTTAACTGTTAAAGCGAAATAAACTATCTTTAGTTTTTGATGAAAATAAATTTATCAAAATATGCCACTACTCCGTGCGATGCAGGAATATTGGTTAACGTGCTGCCATGTATCGGAAAAGGTGTGGAATGACAACACATAATTCCTGTATCGATATCCAAGACTTCACAAATTTGGCTAGACCTTAGAAGTATTTTCAGTGATTTTTACTGAGTCACTACTTTAAAATTCGTATTCCGAATAAATACTTTTGAGTCCATAAGGATCAGAACCTATATGGCAGAATGAACCAAATACCTTTTTTTATTCTCATGACAAGTCAATCGGTCATCTGATTTTTCAGCGCCACTTGAGCGCGTTAATGAAATAACGAATTAGAGGTATTCTGAAACTCTCTCTCGACACTAGTGACGTAGCTGTCATATCGTCTCATTCGATTACGCTAAATAGTAATCACTGCATTTTTTCTGACACCTTACAAAAATTGCGGCACCTTTTGCCTTCTATTTTGTAAGGCAGAGAAAATTTATGTGCATCATTTTTCTAATATCTGATGCAGAGGATATGGCTTACTGTCACGAACTTCGGTGGGGATTCACTTCAGATGGAAAGAAAATTAATTTCCTCATAGGTGTTGGTTTCTTATAATGGTTTTATCGCAATATAACATACAATAATTGTTAGTGCGTATTTTGATCGCTGGCGAAAGTGTAAAAGGGCTAAATGCTACTACGAATGATTGTCATTCATAAAAATCGTTTCAATCACACGAAGAAATTGACTTTACAGAGTTGCGCTGTGACGTGCGTTTGCATTTGTTCAGCTGAACATTATTTTGGCGAAACATCACATTTTCTGTATTGGGCCTGGAACCAGATTACCACCATAGCAAAAGCACGATACCTAGTTATTACACGACCGTATCAGAATAACATGATCACCTACCTAACAAAGGGAATAAACATCCTTGGCCCGCATGACAACGGCGAGACTGTGTGGCACGGACGCAATGAGGCTCTAGAAGGTTGCCCGAGGCACACTTGCTGATTCAAAGGCAGCAGAGCACGAAGGTCCTGGATCGGCACGTCGAACCTGTCGATACAAATAGTCCCACCAGTGCCCTGTAAGATCGAGGTCGGCCGATTTCGCCGGCCAAGAGAGAACGGAGACATCGCTTACGTGTTCATCGAACCACTCACTCAAACCATTGTTGACCTGGCACAGAGCCTTGTCTGTTGGTAGACACTATCACCACCAGAGTAAATCTTCAATATAAAAGGATTCATGTGGTCAGCAAGGATGGAGAGGTAGCCACCGGCATTCAGGGACCCGTCCAGTGGTACCAGCGGTCCCAGGTCACACCAGGAGAACATCTCCCCGACATGTACGCTGCCACCCTAGCCCGCACTCTACGGACAAGCGTTTCCGGGTGTTGCTTCTTTTCTGTCTGACCCCGAATTTGCAACCGCCCGTCACTTATGCGGAGTATAAACCTCGATTCGTCGGAGAACAAAACCTTTTTTCCATATTCCACTGTCCGATGACGGTAGACCCATGCGAACTGCAGGCGTTGTTGCAGATGGACCTGGGTTAAATTAGGTGCCTTGACGTAGCGTCGACACTGCGGAGCCTCAAAGGTCATCGACCCGACAGCAAAACGTCGCCTCCGTCAACTGCAAAAGGACAACCGAAGCGCAACAGTACAGCAATTGACTACGCAAATGAATGCAGGGCACTCACGTAAGGGTCCCCGAACACAGTAGCGCAAACTCTGTTACGCATGGGTCAGCAAGTACTCGGCGCGCCAGCGCACGATTCTTGGTACACCTTTATTACAACAGCTCGCGAACAGCCCACGAAATGTGCTGTTTCTGAGATGTTTCCACCCTTTGCGCTGTAACCGATGATCATTACTATTTGCACGCCCGTCAGTTCACTACCTCTGCCCATTGTGATCACGTGACGCACTATGACACATCTGTCCTGGCCTGCTGCTTATGTCTCCGTGTGTTCGACGTTTTCACGTGCACTCTGTGTCTCGCCTGGACAGGTACATAGTGATTCCGGGGTGGTCATATTATTCCGATACAACTTTTTATTATTAGCAGATTTTTAAAACTTTCCTAAAGAAACTCAGTGCTCCACGTACTGAAATATCGGAGTAGAAATAAACATTTGCGCTCCGACATTTATTAACTTCGATCAAAAGCGTAAAGTCATGTCTACGTTTTATTTTTATGGCATCATCCGCAAAACGTATCTCCTGTGGCTCCCAAAAATTATGAGCAAACCGTTTCTTGGTACAGAAGTTTAAATGACAGTGGCAGGTATGTTTTTAAATACTCATTTTTTAAAGATATAATATTAAACAAAAGGGCCAAAAATTATAATGTGTTTAGTATATCTTTTTGAAAATGTAAAATATGTAGTTTCACATAGAATTTATTCATTCGTAGGGCCGCAGGTGGCCTAGTAAGAAACGTTCGTGACTACATGGAAAGGATCCGAGGCAGATACGAACACTTGATCCCCTAAATATCCGCCGTGCATCGGATGGGCACGTTAAGCCTTCGGACCCCGGTAATAAATAAGGGCGTCGTCCTCCCCATTTCTACTTCGTTTCGGTGCCACCTTCCTATCGGGCACTTTAGCCCAAATCTCCTAGCTTCGTATTTCTAAGGGTTCTTTAAGGCCTGGGGTCAGACACTAACTTCCTGAAATCCTCTACGTATGATCTGTTCTGATCTATTCATTCGTAGAATAGCTGAGTCTAAGAATTTCTTTAATGTCAGGATTTTTAATAAATGTTGAACACCACATAACCAAAATTCGATAACACAAAGAAAATGCCGTACAATTACTATGGATTTATTTTGAAGTAAAACAATATGTTTGCTGAGATAAGACTACTACTGTACAGTAAATGTATGATACAAGGCACTGATTTATAAAAAGCGCTGAGTTTTTGTTGCCAAAGGTGATTCTACATGCCAAGTTCAATCGCACTTGGCAACAAAAACTCAGCGCCTTTTACAATAGCCTATATTGCGCGATACATATATGTTCAGATAAAGACAGTTTTGAAAAGAACTTTATTTCCTTAAACGTGTTGCAGTACAGCGAGGATACAACCCTTCCATTACAGACAAGGCTTGTACAAAATTTCGGAAATCGAAGTCTATCTCCACTTTAACTCCTATAATTCGCTCAGGGTGGGATAATTTTGCCATGGTTCCATTTTCCCATGACATTGTTTTCAAAATTTCAAAAATTTAAAGTGATTTCTAAGCCCATAAACAAAATGATGGCTTTAGGATCAAGGAACTATGTTGAAGACAAAAACGTGTGAGGAATTTATAAAATTCCATGTTCATGTGGCGCATCGTATACAGGAGAGACCAGTAGAGCCTTGCGTTTTCAATTGAAGGAGCACAAGATCAGCATTGGGAACTGTGACTTAAAGTTGTCATCTATGGCTAAACATTGTTACTTAAAGGACCATACATTTCTCCTTGTACAATCAAAACTAATTGACAAGCCAGATTCAACCACCAAACTAGAAATTTTATAAGCTTTCCCTATATATCAGAAGTATTCGCAACTTGTTAATGACATGGCAACCGCCCCATTTCTATCAAGCGCATGAATGCAACTTACCAAAAATCCGTGAGTGTAAACACCATTTATGATATCATAAACAATTTGAAGGTTTACGTGCCATTCGTCTTGATTAAGCTAGGTGAATACGCAGCGGAACAGTTGTTGACTTGAAAAAATATGCATTTGTGACAAACCTTGTTAAAGTCTCTTAATATACATATAATCCTCGCAAGAGTCTTTGTGATAATCATAGATGTGTTCCTGCTCTGACTGTTCACTTTCAAAGGACGTTTCTTCCTGGGAGTCGAAAGTATGACAATCTTTCTCATCTCAGCCTTAATTCTGTTAATACTGGCCGACAAAACTGGGGTTAAATTAGCACAGAGAACAATTTTGTTCTCCGATTTCATACGATTCTGTTCTCTGAGCTTTGAATACACATTTAGGAAAATACACTTGACAGAACTACGCAAAGGTTTTGTAGGAGAATGCGGCTGAAAAGTATAAACAAACGAATCTGAACAAGATGCCATAGCTAAGAAAGAACTTAATTCACAACCGAAGAGTTACCCGACAGAAATGAATTGGTGAGACTCCACACAGCAGAACCGGTTTACCGGAATTCCACTGAACGCCAATTATACTCCCGAGAGCAGCCATGGTGGTGGTTAGATCATTCTACGACGTCATATTCTTGCTCGCTTTCGTGTATATACTTTCGTATATACATTACAGACCACGTTTTAATTGCAAAATTATTCTTACGTTTTATCAGCTCAACCATTACTTTAATGTTTTATGTCTGAAATGTACTTTTTATCAATCCTGTTCATAAGCGAATGTGCGAACTATATGGCAATGGCGGAATCATCTTGCTCTAGGCAATATGGTTAGGCCTGACCAAAGTACAGAAATGTTCGCAGGTAAAAAGAAAAGGGATATAGAAGCAAATACTTCAAATTACTTTATGGGATCAGAAAAGAGATTAAATGGAATAGATTGTGCTGATCTTATTTCTAGAGCAAGCAGTTCTGTACTGCAACGACCTCATAGTCGTTACCGAATTTTTTGATCCTAGAAGCACATCATCTGAAAGTCCAAAACTGTAACTCACTTATCGAATAATAAAAATTATGGATAATTGCACCGGAATTTTCCATCTCAATATTGAGCAACACGAAAGTTGTCATGCGACATCTTCTTGACGAACTTCTCGGGAAAAATGCCAAATAATCGTGTAAAAATACTTGCTAGAGATCTGCATTTCTCCAACCTGAATAATATTCATGTTGCAGGGCAAAATATTCTTGAGGAGACTCGCGGCCTGATTGAAGCATGAGCCGTAAGAGAAGAGGTCTCATAAAAGTTATTTGTGGAACTGATAATTAATCATAAACTTTTTATTATTATTATTATCAGTGTCATTCTTTCAACAATTTTGAGTAGCAGAAAATGCATTTACATACAAACTGTATTTTGGGAGATGCTTTTGCAAAACTCGGAAAAGAAGCCATGGATCCAAAAGTAATATTAACCTGTACACTTTTCATTGATCAGGCTGGTTTAAATTTCTACTCACACAAAAAAACCTGGGCTGGGTTTTTTTAAAGGAAGATATGCAACTTTTACCAAAATACATGTACTTTTCTTCCAATGTTACGTATATGATTAGATCTTTTTCCCACTATATTCACAATTCCAGTTGCTTCACTCAATCTCCGACACTTTCATGAAAGGAACATATGGAAACTCTTACCAAAATACATTTACTTTTCTTTCAATATGATGTACACTGAAGAGCAATTGAATTAGAGACAGCTGGTGTTATGCAAATGTGGCGTTGTGGGCGGCCCTGTAAACCGAAACGACATGACGTATGCAGCGATCCGACAATATAAGGGGTGATGTGACGGGAATCAGTAAGAGTCGGACGCAGTATGGATAAGATGAAGGATCTAAGAGCATTTGATCATGGGCGAATTCTCGTGGCCCGACGACTGGGTCACTCCATCTCGGAAGTCGTGCAGGCACTAGGATTTTGAGGAGCCACTGTGTCACGGGTGCACTGTCAGTACATCGAATCTGGTAAAACCATCCCTGCAAGGGCCAACTGCCGTGGAAAACAGCGTGTGGATGGTCGTGGTCATCGCCGGCTAGCTTGCATTGTAACAGCGTAAAGACGGCCCACAGTGCAAGAAATTACACGCTGGTGCACAAAAACGTGTATGCAGCAACACCATCCAGAACCATCTCCTCGCTATTCGGTACAGAAGCCATCGTCCCACGAGGGTACCTCTGCTGACTGCGCATCACAGGGGGCAAATATTAGCATGTTGCCTGGATTTATGAGTCAAGATTCACGTTGGTACATGCGGATTGCAGAATACGAGTACGGCGCAAACCACACCAAGCGATGGATCCTTTTTGCCAGAAGGGTACTCTTCAAACTGGTGGGAGTGGCATTCTCTTCTGGGGACTGTTTACGTGGACTGAAATGGGACCACTGGTATGTGTGACATCGTCCCTCACAGGTCAACGTTACCGGGATATCGTGGACGACCATTTGCTCCTGTTTGTGCGTCTTCAACATCCCACTGGGGACCTCATCTTTCAACAAGACAATGCACCGTGCCATTGCTCCCGAATTGTATCCGAATGGTTGGATGAACACTCCACTGGCGTGACCTCACTTACTTGCCCAGCTAGGTCACCTGACTTCAATCTCATCGAGCACATCTGCGATGCCATCGAAAGAGATGTTCGAGGCTCTGACCCACTCCATCAAATTTTCGTGAACTGTGGGAGCTTATTCAGGAGTCGTGGATCCGTATGGATTCCCAACTTTTCCGGTGTCTTGTCGAGTCCATGCCGAGACGAATAGTCGCCGTAATCAGGGCGAAAAGTGGTGCTACACGTTACTGGACAGGTATCTCTCATTCAATAGCTCTTCAGTGTATATGGCTAGAATTTTTTCTATTGTATTTTAAATTCTAATCCCGACACTTTTATGAAAGGAACATTTTAACTTTTAACAAAACCAGTTTTACTCTTTTTTGAAATTGGTACTTCACCTTAAGAAGAGAAAGAAATTTTCAAGTTGAATATGTTACAAATCCTAAAATTATTGATAGCTTTTAATACAGATTTGCACATCAATAATCGATTATTCAATCCAACATTTGTGTTTTTTTTTAATTTTTTTGTAACAGTCGTGAAAAGTCTAAAGTTAAGTGTTTTAATTGCTACCGATATGGCGATTTTTTTTTCTTGTTGTACCATCAACGAGAAATGCATTTATTTCACAATTAGTAATCAAATATAAAAACTATGGCAGTTTTTCTTTTATAACATTTATTTCACAATTAGGAATCAAGATCGGATCGAACTGCTCTGTGATCAAGAATGGACGACACTAGCCTAAGTCTTGATGTTAGAGTTTAAAAGTTTTGTGGCATATGGCAATAAATTCACAATCGATAAAACTGTAAATATCAGGCAAAGATTCTAAAGGACTGGGATTTCGTTCCTGGATTGATCTTTTTAGGAAGATAACCTTGAGATTTACACTCATCGTCAGAAAAATAGTTGCACCCATAAAGGCGTGTTGGATTGCAATGTTATTCGATGGAAAGGTAAAGGTAAATGATTAAAGGAAGAATAAATGATTAAACATTGAAACTGAAATGGGCAATGTAAGGGTCGCCCGCAATCGAACTGTCAATTATGAATTTATGTACTTTTAATATTGTGATGAACACGTGCGGACGGACGTTTCATTCCGCCATTTTGTTGTTTCAGATAAGAACTGATATTCTTCACCACCCACGTGGTACCATTTTAATCCTATGTGGGATTAAGAGAGGGGTGCATGAACACCTATGGCATCTGACCTTGAAGAGTCAGCTGCTCGAGCGCTTCTTTTAAACAAGTTGTCATACTGCTTTTGTATACGTGCAATATTGTAATCCCCTGCTGGTATCCGACGACATTCCTGAGTACAGGTATTTCACGTGCTGACCGGGAAACCAGTTTGTCTTGCGCATGCGTGATAGAGGACAGGAAGGGCGAGGAGAATTGAGTGAGACAGTTGAGCTTCTATCGTCAAGGAGAGAGGGTCCTGGTTTGGACACCGGTTTCTGACGGAAGGACTGCGGTTATCGCAGACGTGCAGCGTGGTGAACGGGAAGGAGGATTCCTTCGTCCACCGGGTATCGCAGAAAGAATTGTGGAAAGGTAGCACGTGGTCAGCACGGGAACCTGAGCGGAAAATCATCGGAAACCCGTGAAGCAAATGTTATCGGAATAATAAAGTCTTGTTGTTGTTTTTATTTCCGTGTACTGGACTGAGTTTGTCGAGGTAATTATTCTTCTACACAAGGACGCCTTCAGCAGCCTTGATAGCCAGATCGTATAGTAAAGGCGAGGCGGTAGCTCACTATACGGCGGGAAAGAAAAGGTATTATCTAAGAATTGATATGTCTGGCCCTACAGCCAGATAAGTGGCGCAGTAGGCAGGATCAGCCTGAAAGCGAGCTCATGAATGACGTGAATGGCGACACGTGTGAAGAAGGAACAACGGACTTTTTGTGAAAATTCCTGTGACCGAATGACAGAACTCTGACGACGTGCCGACCGGAAGAAAGTGACATGAGCGTGCTAGCCGAGATAAGGCATCCATCGTGTCGACCGAGACAAACACAGTGTGCCCCTCAGCGTACGGAAATTCCAAGCCGGACGAGGACTTACAAGCAAGACGACAGGAGAAGCAGAAGGGGGTCCTGAGTGCTCCGGTAACGTACCACATTTTTTTTTTCTGAGATTATTTCTGTGTCTTTGCCTGTGCATTTGGTATAATTTAGGGTTAAGAGTAGAAGTTCTCATCATGGTACTAGAAAGGAAAGGGAAAGCTAATAATTAAATACTCTCAGAGTAAAACATTGTAAATGTAAATATTTGTAACAGTAAATTTTATGTCAGTTGCTAGAGAATGCGAAGTGTCAAAATATTTTCATTAAGTAATAAGTGTGTTCAGATAAGTCGAGATTTCATGTTTACGATTTAAGAAATTTGAAGCTAAAATAGCGTAGTGATTTTTTTTACGTGTAGCGAAAGAGGCAGAAGGAATATAAGTATGCGAAGTCAAACAGGATAATAGATGTTCGGGTAATGCATGAAGGTAGAGATTGGTTAGAAACAAAACAAGAAGCAGATTAACCTTCGATGATTTAATGCGGAAGTTTGCATGGTTTCTTTTCTTATTTCTTTGCATGAGTGTATTTTTTGAATGTGTATTGTAGTGTATTATCATGAATGAGCTTTTGGAAGGGAAAGTTGAGGATAATTTAGACGCGGACAACGAAGATAATAGTATTCTTAACGATTCAGAATCAGATTCTAGTAAAGAAGTAAGCATTAATATGGAAGACAAGAAAAATAATCCAGCTAGAATAGAATGGGAACTTCAATTTAAAATGCTTGAGATAGAAGAGAGAAAGGCTGAGAGGGAACAAAGAATGCTAGAATTACAATTAGCGGATAGGAAAGAAGAAAGGCAATTTGAGTTAAGAAAACTAGAATTAATTAATGAGAAAGAGAAGGAGTCTATTAAAAGTAAAAATGAGGGTAAGTTGGCCAAATACATGAGAATCTTAGAAAGAACTTTACCCAGAAGTCCCAGTAAGCCGGTAGAAATTCTGGACTTCTTTGATTCGTTAGAAAGGGCATTTGTATTACACTCAGTACCGGAAGAAATGAAAGGTCGTTTGGTGATAGCCTTATTCAATTCAGAATGTGTGAACCACTTATTTCGTCGTTTGACTATAGAGCAGTACGATAAGTACGAAATAGTTAAGGAGGCAATTTTGGTGGAATGCCATTTGACTCCGGATATTTATTTGAGACAATTTGAGGAGATTAGTAAGAACAAAGGGGAAAGTTACCTGCAGTTAGCCGGACGTATTAAGAGGACCATAACATACTACATCAACAGTAGTGAAGTGAAAGAGTTCGATCAGTTGGTCAATTTGTTGGTATGCGACAAATTCAAAACTTTGTTTTCCCCAGAACTGAAGACCTACATTCTTCAAAGAGGTTCCGTAGGAAAGTTAGTTCCTTCGACAGAATTAGGAGAACTTTGTGATTTATACGAAAGTCACGTGGGAGCTATGGAAATAGAAGAAGAAAGATACAAACCCAGTCATCCCTCGGGAACGTATTTCCAAGGAGGTCAATCAGAAGCCGGGAAGAAGGGAAAGTTTTCCGACAGGCGGAAATCAATGGAAAGGAAAGTTTTCCGGGACACATCAGAGAGTCGGAAATAAGACAGGTTATTCCGCGGCGAGGTCTATGGTAGAGAATTCCAGTTTGCATAAGGGAATTATATGCTTTAGATGTGGAGTAGTGGGGCACCGTAAAGCAAATTGTAACCAGACGGCATCCCAGAATACTCCCAGCTCTTACTCTCAGAATTGGAAGAAAGACCCCCAAATAACGTAAATAGAGTAACGGTGGGACAAAAGGGAGTCAAAGATGTCTCAGAGAGAAGGACAGAGCCGGTAGAGATAAGTGATGATAAAAGAATGACAGCTAAGGTAGATAGAGTTTTAGGCCAGGAAGGAAGTCAGTACGAGGTAATAGAAATTCCGATAGGAGAAGTGAAGAGGGAATGTGGAAAGAGCACCAAAATCCTTATTGACTCAGGCGCGGAGGTGAGTTGTGTAAGAGAAGGGTTACTTGGCGAAGAGCTGTTGGAACCAAAGGGAAGAATAATTTTAAGAGGCTTCGATGGTAGTAAGGGAGAGTTTGTCATTAAACAATTGAATCTCCGATTAGATGAAGAGGGATTGGAAACAGGAGAAGCGCCAGAAAGTTTTTGCGAAGTGATGTGTGCAATTGTTCCTAATCTGGTAAACAGGGTAATTATAGCAACGGAGGATTACCAGCGCATGAAAAGTTTAAGGGAAGCTACTCCGATGTGGGCAACCTCGTGTGAAAAGGCGTTAGAGTTAGGGAATAGGTCGGATGTGCATCTAGAATCTGAGACTGGCGAAGCGCTAATCGAAGAGGAGGATATTCCAGGAATGGAAAGCCCCGCGATCACAGATATTTCAGCGGAGGAGGAGCAAGCGCGCTTGGTAGGTGGAGCATGGCTTGAAGAGCAAAATAGCCCCAGGATATTAGCGCTCAGTGCTGAAGCCGGCGAGGAGAATCAGCGAGGGCAACAGCAGGTCGACCAAAACGGAGGAAGCAAAAGAACCTGAGGAAATCAGGATAGATAGGGAGAGGATAACTCGGGAGCAACTTAGGGAGTTACAGGAGCTGGTGAAGAGCTTGAAGAAGTTCTTTTCGGGAGAAGTGGGAGAGACGTCAGTAGGGAAGCACGCAATTACACTCAAGCCGGAAAGCGTACTTCGTACCCAGCACAGGTACAAGGTGCCACAATCGATGCAGAGAGCAGTGGAGAGCCAGATCCAGGAGTTGTGGGATCGTGGGATGATTGAAGAATCAAAAGAAGAGTATAGTCATCCGGTAGTATGCGTGGCTAAGAAAAATGGAGAGGTTCGTATGTGTGTAGATTACAGAATGTTAAATTCCTACACTGTTCCGGACGCATTTCCGATGTCTCATATCCCAGATTTGTTGAAGGTGGGGGCAGCCGGGTATATTACTACGCTTGATATGTTAAAGGGCTACTATCAAATCCCAATGGAACCCGACAGTAGAAAGTATACCACTTTTGCAACGCATAAGGGGCTCTATCAATGGAAAGTAATGCCCTTTGGGTTATCAGGAGCGGCGGCTACTTTTCAGAGAGCCAAGAATAAGGTTTTGACCCCGCACCAAGACTATGCGATAGCGTACCTGGACGACGTGGCTATTTTTTCTGGCTCATGGGAGGAGCATTTAAAACATTTGAAAGGAGTAATTGAAAGTTTGGAGGCGGCAGGCTTTACGGGAAATTTGAACAAATGCTGTTTCGCCCGTACGGAGGTGAATTACTTAGGGCACGTGGTCGGCTCGGGCCATCACCGGCCGGACCCCGGGAAATTTCAGGCCATCAGGAACCTTTTGCCCCCTCAGACGAAAAAGGAAATACGTAGCTTTTTGGGATTATGTGGGTATTACCGTGATTACGTACCTAACTTCGCAAAGATAGCTAAACCTTTAACAGATTGCACAGTAAAAAGGGCGGCAGATAGGGTAGTTTGGTCGGAAAAGTTGGAGGAATCATTCAGGACTTTGAAGGAAAATTTGTGTAAGGCACCGGTATTAAACACCCCAGATTTCAGTAAGCATTTTATCTTACACACGGATGCGAGTTCCTTTGCGGTGGCATGTTGTTTGAGTCAGAGTGATGAGGAAGGCAACATTAGGCCAGTGGCCTATGCTAGCAAAAAATTAAATGGGACGCAAGCCAGATGGGCGGTCAGCCATCACGAGGCGTACGCCATAGTATGGGGTTTGCAAAGGTTTGAAGGGTAGATTTTCGGTAACCGGGTTGAAGTTATGTCCGATCACAACCCCTAACGTTTCTCACCCGTTCCGCATCGCAAAGTTCAAAATTACAGCGTTGGAGTTTGGGCATTTCCCAATTTAATTTATCCATATCTCATGTCGCGGGCAAACGAATTCCTCACGCCGATGCGTTGTCAAGACTCAGTTTTAAAGGGTAGGCCAGCGCCATGGTGAGAATGTTTCACGGCACAGGTGGAGATCCACAGAAGGTCTCAGGGTGGTACAAGTGTATATGTTACATAACGTGCGAGAAGTGAAAAAGTGTATTATGTTGTGTCACCTAAGATCTGCAGGCAAGGAAGAGACTGACTCGAGAATACGGCCAGAGACCGTATCTCTCGTTCATTTGGTGGGGGCCTGTAAGGGTCGCCCGCAATCGAACTGTCAATTATGAATTTATGTACTTTTAATATTGTGATGAACACGTGCGGACGGACGTTTCATTCCGCCATTTTGTTGTTTCAGATAAGAACTGATATTCTTCACCACCCACGTGGTACCATTTTAATCCTATGGGGTATTAAGAGAGGGGTGCATGAACACCTGGGGCATCTGACCTTGAAGAGTCAGCTGCTCGAGTGCTTCTTTTAAACAAGTTGTCATACTGCTTTTGTATACGTGCAAGGTTGTAATCCCCTGCTGGTATCCGACGACATTCCTGAGTACAGGTATTTCACGTGCTGACCGGGAAACCAGTTTGTCTTGCGCATGCGTGATAGAGGACAGGAAGGGCGAGGAGAATTGAGTGAGACAGTTGAGCTTCGGTCGTCAAGGAGAGAGGGTCCTGGTTTGGACACCGGTTTCTGACGGAAGGACTGCGGTTATCGCAGACGTGCAGCGTGGTGAACGGGAAGGAGGATTCCTTCGTCCACCGGGTATCGCAGAAAGAATTGTGGAAAGGTAGCACGTGGTCAGCACGGGAACCTGAGCGGAAAATCATCGGAAACCCGTGAAGCAAATGTTATCGGAATAATAAAGTCTTGTTGTTGTTTTTATTTCCGTGTACTGGACTGAGTTTGTCGAGGTAATTATTCTTCTACACAAGGACGCCTTCAGCCGCCTTGATAGCCAGATCGTATAGTAAAGGCGAGGCGGTTGCTCGCTATACGGCGGGAAAGAAAAGGTATTATCTAAGAATTGATATGTCTGGCCCTACAGGCAATATTTAGTGAACTACATGCTAATAAGTAGCGTCTCCCTGTGTGGCGTCAGGCAGTCATGTTTGCTCACAGAGCATGCCATACCCCACGTCATGCGGTTGAACAGGTTCCAAATGGTGTCCTGGGATAAGACATCCTGTACAGCTTGAACTTCTTACTCAGTTTCGGCAAATTGTGCGGTAGTGGTGGATTGTGGATAGGGCGTCTAATAGCATCACACAAATTTTCAAACGGTCTAGCGTTGCGACTGGCGATTGGGCTAGCCATGGTAGATTGTCAGTGCCTTGAAGACAAGCTCTCGAGACAGCACATTTATAAAGACGAGCGTTGTCCTGTTAAAAAAGTCATCGCAGTGAGCGTTCAGAAAAGGTAGGGCCACTGGTTGCAGTACCTCATTAACATAACACTGGGTTGTACAAGTGCCTGCAATTAACACCAAAGGTTATACAGCATCGTAGGAAATTGCTCTCCACACCATGACGTCAGGCCTTCTGGATGTGTAACACTTGACAAAAAACTTTCATCTTGTCTCTGAATACGATGCCTCCACCCACGAATTCGGTGGTCGTCTATTACATGACTAAAGCGGGAATCGTCACTAAAGATCACCCGCTGCTATTCTGAGTGGCTTCATGAGAGTCTGGCACGACACCATAGTAGTCTTTGGCAAAGATGCAATGTTGTTTAGGACAGTCGTGGGAGCGTTCTGCGTGCGTTCAGTCCTACTTCGTGCAGTCTTCTTCCAACGGTGCTGGCACTAATCGGACTTTGCGTGGAGGGCACTATTGCTCGCTGAATATATGCAGCCGTGGCTGTTGTGTCCCTCGGCCTATGTCGGACAACCCGTCGGTCATCTATTTGCGTGAATCGGCTAAGTCTCCCAGATCCTTCCTGTCGCTTCTGCATGTCTTGTTCTATCTACTGCCGCCAATAGCGTGATATGTTGATATCCGCACGACCGGTATGGTACGCAATACGGCGATAAGGCCATCCAGCTTCCTCGAACCCGAATTTGTGGCTCCTATTGAACACCTCCAATTGCTCGTAATATTTCAGAACTTATCTCCAAAGCACACTTCACTTGCAAAGGATGTAACTGACTTGTACATTGATGTTTGCTGCTGCATATTGAAGTGGGGATGGTAGCGCTTACCTGCGGTCTTCCACACCTTGACATTGTGGTCATTTCTCGCATACAGAAGCGGGATTCGTCGCTGTATGTTATGCTTCGCCAGTCCGTAGCATTCCACGCTGTTCGATGCTGACACCACTGAAATCGACGCCGGCGATGATTAGGGTAAATCGCAGAAAACAAACAAAAAGTCTGTGAAGAATGCAGATGCGCATCTGCCAGGTGTCTGGAAATGGTTCTGGAGGACACAAGAGTACCTTGTACAGTCGCTACATGTCCCTGGATATTGAACGAGGACGTGGTTTATCAGCCCGTGCCGCTCTCACGATCTTACGGTCCTCTCTGCTAGTTGTGTGTCTCGGTCGGGTGCCTTCCCGTGTCCACTGCTCCCAGCATAATCGGACGTGCTGTCCGATCGTCCAAATGGCGTCCGATTAGGAGCGCCGGTCACCCTTCCTCTCTCATACCGACGATACGGCCTCGTTCTAACTCCGTCAATTGCCCATACCCACATAAAGGACGGCTCCTCGGCATGTATATCGCTCAGGGATCTCAACTGACTCTTACCGTTCACTTGGACACGAATGTGGGATTTCTTGCCTGGTTCCCTATGAGCCCCAAGGATTGTGATTGCAACGACGGTCTTGGACGTTCAGGCATGCGGCATTGCGCGAAACTTTCATCATTTGCATGTCAGTCCTCCCAGTTGTTATTCGCCGAATTTCGCATTAGTCGCACGGTTTTTCTTGGTGCGCGGAGTTTTATGACAGTGAGTGTACTGTCTCTGTTGGAACCCAAATACATGGTGATCAACAACAGTAATTTTTTGTTGGATATGATTTTTGTGGCCCAGATCTTTTTCGGCACGTTTGTCTGGAACATTATACTGAACAACCTAAGAAGTGCAACAAAAAGAAGGGGTCACAAGCGTTGTAATTACCTAGCTTTTAAGTAAATATCTAATAGCTATATCACAAATTGTTTTCGTACTAAATCCAAGAAACAAAAAAAATGTGGGTAAGGACTGGGATAATGATAGAGCTCGTCAGTTAATCTAAATATATTATCGAATAGTAGATATTGCATTATAACTATCATTAAAAAAATGTACAAAGGTTGTGTAATTAGCTACGACAATCAAAGTATAGAATTCAAGAAAGCAGAAGATTTCACCAAATCAATGAAATGAGGAAATAAATTTGCTACCATGAAATGAGCCAATAAATTTGCATTCAATAAAAGGAATAATTTTCACAGCTTATTGCAAAAAAAAAAAGAAAGATCAAAAACAAAAGAGAAAACCTGAACTTTTTAACGTAAACATGCTTGGCAAGGCTTCATGCGCAAGACCATTTGTAATCTCGAAACATAAACATCTTACAATGGCGGAGTTAAAATATTACCGCGATGTGTGATCTCTTACCATGAATGTCATTTGTTTACTTAATTTACTGCACAGGACGTTGACATTTTGTACAGAACACTGTATAGTATCCGGTCAGTGCAAGATGTTTTCGTTTCCAGATTGCAAACGGCACTTCCCACGAAAAATTGGTAAACGCGCATAGGTAAAAATTTCGTGTGATTTTTTTTTGTTTTTTTTTTAAATTTGCGGCAAAACTAACAAAAGAAAAAACGATAATTGGCACGTTAAACATGCTCTCCCGAAGCAAAAGTGCAGGATAACCTACATAAATGTGTAAAATCCGGAAAAAAATGTCGTGCTTACTATTCAGCTCAATTAACTTTCAAGTTAAAAAAAATATCTACCTGAACAAAAATAAAAAGAAGCACACAAAATGCTAAATTTGAACAGATAATTCCTGCAATAAAGTTGTTAGGTTAGAAATGATAACTTCAGAATGGCGAAGAAAGCTTAGAAATATATGTACATTATGCATTAACACAAAATGCTAATTATAACCACAACAATAAGCTAATATCCCCACGAGACGCAAACCAACAGAACTACAATCGACCGTGAGTGGAATAAGCCAGGAATCAACACCAACGTAGTGTGAATCCTGGTTTCTGCATTGTTATTCTGCACATCCCACAGATTGTAGAGATCATCCCTTCATGCTCGATTGAGTCAGGCTAAGACTGAGTGCATATACACTGGTGTGCAAAAATTAAGAACGAAGAGGAAAACTTATCATAACAGCGGAACGAGCAGGCAGAACGGACTGAAAGACCACTCAGAAGATAGACTAGGGTCCAATACGGTAGAGCATTCGCATATATGTAGCATGACGTAGGCGGGGGGGAGTGTCGGAAGGGTATAAAGCACACGGGCGGTGTACGCTCAGCAATTCGGTGAAATCGATTGCACGGTGTACATCACTTTGAACGACGTCTAGTTATTGCCAATGTGTGATATGGCCAACAGGCAATCTAGTAGACGACATCTGGATAACTTTACCCTAGGTCGCGTCATTGGAAAGTTGGAAGATGGTCGAAGTGCGACTGGTGTGGCCGAGGAGTTCGGGATCGCTCACAGCAACGTTTCACGAGCTTGGAGAGCGTTTCAAACGACAGGACCAGCAGTCCGTGAGTTTAGCAGTGGTCGTCCACGAGCAACCACGGCGGCGGTCGACCGACCGGTACCTTTTCCTATAGGCGAGAAGAGACAGACGACAGACAGCAGAAGAAATCGCAAGGCACATGCAACAGACAACTGAACGTCCGTTATCGCGCTTTAATATGGCCCTGTGGTTTCACAAAGGTTGTCTATTTGCACGACGACTAGTACGGTGTGTGCCATTACCGTCTGCTCATTGGAGACTTATGTGGTGCCAGGAACACAAGAACTGGTCACATCAGCAATGGGGTCGAGTTCTCTTCACGGATGAAAGCCGATTTAGTCTGACGATGGATTCTGGACGCATACTGATCTGGAGAGAGCAGGGAACATGCAATCACACCTCTAACATCATTGAAAAGGACCGGTTTCGAGGTGGCGGAGTTCTCGTTTGGGGAGGTATCATGCTTGGTAGCAGTTCTGACCTCCACATCTTTCCAGGAGGTTCAGTCACAGGTGTCTGCTATTGTACCGAGGTCCTCCTGCCTCACGTGCGTCTCTTTAGAGGAGCTATCGGTCCTGAGTTCCTCTTCATGGACGACAACGCTACACCTCATTGTACAGTGGATGTCGCAGAGCTGTTGGAGAGTGAAGATATTCAACGCATGTATAACGAGGTAAATTTCTTCGTCATTTCTGTCCACGCCAGGATTCGAACTCGGATCCCCTCATTCCGGAATAAGTCACTCTACCAATTGAGCTACGCGGACGTTTTATTCTGATTCCTATCTGCCTTTATGTCGTGTGCGTCCTTCTGGCAAGTACGTCACATCTCCTGGTACGTTACATCATCTCCCCCTTATTTTTTTTCGAAGTGCTGGAGAAGGGATTCTCTTATTTTTTCCTATCTCGCGGTGTGGAAAGAACATCACACCACTGCGAGATTTTGAACGGTCGGGTCATCCGGATAGTTCGGGCACCATTATAACGAATATGATTTATCCGTCATTTCTGTCCATGCCAGGATTCGAACCCGGATCCCCTCATTCCGGAATAAGTTGCTCTACCAATTGAGCTACGCGGACGTTTGTTCTGACTACTATCTGCCTTTATGTCGTGTGCATCCTGCTGGCAGGTACGTCACATCTCCCTCCCCTCCCCGAACGAGGGCCGGGGACATGGCCCACGGGTCAGCCGTGACCATGAATTGTTGCAGGCAGCCATCCGCTGTAGAACGTGCACTTGAGAACTCCCAGTCAATCTGGTGTGTGGAATGCAATGTCACACACATTTCTTTTTCGAAGCGCTGGAGAAGGGATTCTGTGATTTTTTCCTATCTCGCGGTGTGAAAATAACATCACACCATTGCGAGATTTTGAACGGTCGGGTCATCCGGATCCCATTATAACGAAGTAAATTTCTTCGTCATTTCTGTCCACGCCAGGATTCGAACCCGGATCCCCTCATTCCGGAGTAGGTCACTCTACCAATTGAGCTACGCGGACGTTTGTTCTGATTGCTATGTGCCTTTGTGTCGCGTGCGTCCTGCTGGCAGGTACGTCACACATGGATTGGCCCGCAAGGTCCCCGGACCTAAATCCAATCGAGCACTTGTGGCATCTTCTCGGGAGACGCTTGGCAACACGTCACTTACAGCCAGCAACGATTCCGCAGCTGCGATTGGCGCTACAAGAGGAATGGACAGCGATGCTTCAACAGCTCATTGACAACCTCGTCCTCAGCATGGACAGACGTTTTAAATCCTGCAACGTAGTCAGGGGTTATCATATCCTTTACTAAAGACTGGATTTTTCTTGGCAGCCGCTTGTCACATGTACGTTTCTGTCTTCTGTCCAATTGTGTTCGAAGCTACCTTTTCAATAAAGTGCCTTTGTATCCTTTGTATTCCTTGTTTGGACGGTTTTGCTCACTTGTCCATATGCTTATATCTCGGGGATCTTATGGTATGATTAGGTCTATGTGGAGCACTTCTGCACGACGTTACATTTCGAAAATCCGTCTCGTCCTTATATTTTTGCTCGCCAGTGTAAGATAGATCCGACCTGGCAGGACTTTTGTGTTTCTAGAATTATGCTTTGATATTCCTTATACATGTGTATAATCTACTAAAGTTGTTAATCTTTTTAGGACTAAGAAATTTATGAACTTTTGCATATTCTCAAATGCTGAGTATTGCTTAATATTTAGAATAAATTCTGTCGTGAATGTGAAAAAAAGAGATCATCGTATACATATTTAGTTCAAGTAGCGTCTGTGTCTTCCTTTAACTGCATTACGTCAGAATATAACAATATTATCTATAGGAATATTTATATTGACAATAAGAAGTTATAGGTTACACAAGCGGTCGCATATACAATAAAGCTCTCAGCAGTAATTTATTAATAAAAAAATTATATAAAATAATTCATACTTTTTTCCCCTAATCATAGGTCTTTTGAAATGTTTCAGTTGAAAGTGCTTAGTACATCACTTAACCCTAGAAACTGGTTCTGGTTTGGCATTATTTGATAATTGAACGGTAAAAACTGATTGAAGATGACAATCCGTTTTATTTGTTGTAAATTTAACAAGGATGGCAAATCAGATACTATACGAAAAATTGAACTTTTCGTCGTCATGTTGCGAGAATCGAACCCGTGTCTCCCAATTAGCGCCCTGTTATGCTAACCACTACACCACCCAGAACGAGCAAGTCTGAAATTTTCGATTAATTTGATAAAAACTATCACATGATTCGCTAGTCGAGACAACTGGTATTCATGTTTAGCGAATCTGTAGGTTAAGAATCCTATCCCGTGATTTTCCGGAGGACTTACCATCCTAGTCATATTTACACCAAAAAAAAACGGATTGAAATGCGAATCCTATATTGGTTTTATTCAAATTAATCTGAAACTTGAGACTTACTCGTTCTTATTGGTGCAGTGGTTAACATACCTGTTCGCTATACGTGAGACGCGGTTCGATTCCCTCTCCAAGACGACGAAATTTTTCAAGTTTTCGGATATTATGTTACTTACCTACCTTGTCGTATTTACACCAAAACAAGGATTGTCATAAAATCAGAATTACAGTTGTAGAGACCTGAGTTTCAGAAGTATTATGCAAGGTACCTTTCAACTGTTATTTCTTGCACCATCATTGGGACGAAGGGAAATTCTTAAAAAATATTTCGCTGAGACCTTTTTAGAATATGCTGTTTGCTGATGTTATTGTATCTGTTTGAATTTTTCAGTACTTCAGGAAAAAAAGCAGTCACCACAGAACCATACCAATGGCCTTTCGATAACTGTGGTGTAGCAAAATTCGTAGATGCACCGACTATAACGTTCAAAAATTTTTAATTTTAAGTAATAATTATCTGTCCTAATTTTAAGGAGAATCTCTACTCATTATTTGATTTGGCATTATTTTACGTAGCTGCTTTGTCGAATCATCAAATTGAGCGAATAAGTATTCCTGGTATGTATTTAGTTTAATCAGGCAATTTCCCCACACATGGGTTTTAAAGGTTAATCACTACTCCTTTTCAGTAAAAGGCGAAATAATTACATTTTCACAATATGCTATGCGGTATAGTTCCATGTAAAAATTATGCAATAAAAACCAGAGTTTTTTCCCCCCGATGAGACAGGTTGAACTTTATATTCAATTTAATTTTCCAGCATATATTAATGTGATGACTCCCAATTACCTGTAATTCCTTTCGCGGTCACTTGAAGAAAATATCATCCATTCTCATACCCAGCGAAGGTCGGTATTTATTTAAAACTACTTTTCAGAATATTTTATTAAACAGAACATTGAGACATTTCAATCAGGTTGTAAAACAATATAAATACTTCTAACATTTTTTTAGTATTCTTAAAAATGAGAAAGTGTTTATAAAACATATGCAGCTAAAATATTAAAAAAAATGCAAAAATACTGTTATTAAAAAAACGACCTTGTTTATTCTGGATTTTTGAAATGCAAAACGAAAACGAGTTGTCTTCAAACGTTAAGCAAAAGCTGCGGTGTGTGTTGTAATGAATAATCTATGAAGAATTGCCCGTGTTATAGGAAAGACTTTGTGGTTTTACATATAAGGATTTTATTCAGCCCAAATTGCAGAAAGCTATTTGGAAATTTTACAATCTCCAGATCCGTTAAGCATAAGATATGAAACACGCTTTGTTAAACTGTTATACCAAAAAAAAAATATTTTTTTTACTTGACAAATTTTGCATGGAGACTGAAAATTGGTCACTTTTCTAATATTCTAACTAGGTCGGCGATGCGCATAAAGCGGCATGTTCCAGTATACCTAAAAGAAACAACAAAACAGGCATATATTTTGTTACATGTTATAATTAAAGCGCAAATGGACAACATCTGACGAAATTTGAATTTACCTTCTGTTCTTAAATATTCGTACATTTTGATCAGGCATAATCTGTTTTCATTCTTGTTTCAGACTATATAACAAGGTTAAAACCTGAAAACATTCAGTATGTCAGATATTTAGGTACGAAAAACCAAACAGTTTTCGGAAGACACCACTTCTAATACATACTGTATATGATAATGCCGAAAACATTTAACATGTCAAATGTTTAAAAATGAGGTCTTGATCTTGCTATCTCTTCTACTTTTAGTAACATGATATTAGTTCTTAATACATTTTGCTAAAAGTAATAAAAACAGGGAAACTTTATTTTAACATTGAAAAGTAATCACACATGGGAACGAAAGGTCTGATGTACCTTTCATGCGCAAAATCCATTTACACCACTAAACGTTCGTGAAATAAACGCACAAACAACTTTAAAATATTAACGATTATCGACTGAAAAAAAAACGACGTCTCTTCGTAGGATTGCGCTTAGTATGAAATTCCGTACATAAAAAATGAAATTCTTATTTGCAATAGTATTAATATCTAAGACGTCATCGTTTTAAACTTATGGTATTGTTATCATGGGACTTACTGAAAAGGAAGTTTCTTCCACAGATTATTCGCATTTGTACCTGTAACACATCTTCTTATTCACAGATTATTCATTTTGTACACAGTAAGAACCCCTCTTTGAAGAAGAAGGTCTTCACACCTACGAGTCATGCTTTAAACGATATTATTAATGAGTGCTTGGGTTTGGGGCATCTGGTCCCATATTGCAGGCAACACATTACGGAAGACAGCAGTGTATTGGAATGTTTAGCGTTGTTACCGAGATGTTGCTATACAGCGTCGCAAATGTTATCAACCGGATTGAATAATCTGAGACTGGTATCTTTTCGAGAGTTGGATAACAAGTCGTACAGCTCTGTCAGAGGAGCTTTCAACTTCTGCAACTTTATCCTTCAGTTTTTTGTTTATTATAAATCCAACACCTCTAGTTATGCCAGAATCTGTCCCACGACAGTAGAAGAGATGTCCAGTTTTCAGTTCAATGAGATCTTAATCTTTTCTCCTTACCTCACTTAGGCCGACGATGTCCCACCTGATCTTTTGTAGTTCCTCTTCTCATTCAAGGAGCCTTGAATCAGAAGATGGAAAGCGTCCGTTGTAAGTAGCCAAGGTCAGCATCAGATAGCAGCCTATTCCGGTCCTCCGGTGATTCGTAGCATCCTCTGACTTCATGTCGCACTGGCAGCTGCCTTGGCCAGGTACATTCCACCAGTGGGAGACTGAGGGCAAAGATTTAGGTTGTGGAGTCATTTTGGAGTGGTTTGGCCGTAACTCCCCACGATGGCCAAGCAGGTTGGTGAGTGTGGGACAGCATTTTCTCTAATACCGATGGTATAGTTATACCGCTATTGGCGGGCGTCAGATACCCTTTAGTGGGTACAGGATGCACCACGAGAAGGCGGTTTTAACATTTGTCCAGGAGAAGCTGTAGTAAGTTGCAAATAACCTGACCTTATATCCCGCTTATATTTATATAATCTGAAATTGGCAGAAATATACATATATATACACTACCGGACACCCAAAATGCAACACCAAGAAGGAAGCATCCGATTGGCGTGAAATTCGCAGCATGGCTCGCCCGCGAGAGGACATGCAAACGATTAGCATTGCAGGGCATATGCAAATCATATGCGCCCGGCACGCCACCGAGAAGCACTGTAAGAAGGGTGCACAGAAGGCGGTGGTAAGTAGTGGAAGTGTCTTGAGCTGCCGGAACTGTGCGTGGATAGCTTCCTGATGCCTCGTCGCAGAATACGGCAGTCATTCCAAAACGTTTCGGAGTTCGACAGACGACGAATAGTCGCTTATCGCGACAGGGGTTTATCGTACCGAAACATTGGCACCCGTGTGGGACAACATCCAGCCACAGTGAGGCGAGTATGAATTAGCTCAGTGCAGGAGAGCCGGACTGAAGGACGCGAGTGATTGCCGCAGCCATGTCACACCACCGAGCGAGAGGATCGGCATCCTGTGCTGCCGGAATGGACGGTTTGCACCGCCACATCACGACTGTTAGCGCAGGAATTAGGGCGTGTTGAGCAACAACCTACGTCAGCACGTACCGTTTGACGTCGTCTACAGGAGCGGGGAACTGTCGCACGGCTCCCATTGCTCCGATTACCATTGACGTTACACCACTGGCGAGTACAACGGCAGTGGGCCGTTGGACACCGCACCTGGACTACGGAATGACACGACATTGTCTTCTCCGATGAATCCCGCTTCTGTCTGCAACACCACGATGTTCGGACTAGCGTGCGGCGGCAACGTGGCGAGATAATGTATGACGCCTGCATTATGCATCGCCATACCGGTCCGTCGCCTGGGTTATGGTTTGGGGCGCAATTGGATATGACACCCTGACCCCTCTGGTACGCTTCGCCGGTACGCTCAACGGCTACCGCTACATCTCCGACATTTTGAAGCCTGTAGTCCTCCCTTAACTGCAAGGCCTGCCAGCGGCTGCGTTTCAACAGGACTATCCGCAACTGCTCGTGGCAAGCATCGCGCAACAATTCTTCATGGCCCACCAGGTGTCATTGCTGCCGTGGCCCGCCTGTTCTCCCGATATGTCGCCCATCAAACACGTCTGGTCGCTGATCGGAAACCGAGTGGCCCGGAAAGCATCACCCAAGGCTTCGCCTGATGAACTGTGGCAACGTGTGGAAGCAGCCCGGACCGACATACCCTAAGCCCACATTCAAAGCCTCTTTTCGTTCGATTCCGCGGCGTGCAACGGCCGTTATTGCCAGCCATGAGGGCCACACGAACTATTGATGTCTGCGTGTTCTGCAAGTGGCTCGGGCCTGTAAGCTCAATCGTTTCATCTTTGTATATGTTATGTGTCCAGTAAATCTGGCCTTGCTGTCTCGTGTCCTTCTTGGTGCTGCATATTGGTTGGCCAGCAGTGTATATATACATTGAGTGGCCACTTTATTATGATCACCTGACAATTTTAAGAAGTGAGCTATGGCTGCACGCTGTTGCCACCAGAGGGAGAGGTCAGTTTAAAACGGGAGGGCTTAGCGATTGCGACAGCAGTAGAAGTGATTTTTGATTGACGAGATGGGTAAAAAATGCGATTTGACGGGCTTTCTACGTGGGATAATTTTCGATCATCACCAAAACCACCGCATTCGTGAAATGTTCCAGAGCAGCTGTTATTAAAATGTTTAAAGACTGGATTGTCAGCCAAAAAACTGTGTCTCTGCGTGCAACGTGTGGTCGTCGTTGCTAGTGACTGCTCAGGTGGAACGGAGTGAGTCCAGACTGGTAACACAGAACAAAACGGCAACAGTGCAGCAAATTACAGACCATCTTAATCAAGGATCCCTTTAAATAATCTCTGCCCGCACTGTTCGCCGTACACTGCATCGGATGGGGTATTGCAGCCGAAGGCCTGTTCGAACACATTTGCTGTCTGCAGTTAACAAGAGAAAACGTCTCCAGTTCACAGAGGAGCACAAGGATTGGACTGTTGGTAATTTGAAACAAATTATGTGGTCCGATGAGTCACGTTTTCAGTTGCACCATGCCGAGGCCGTGAGGAAATTCGGCGAAAACAGCACGAAAGCATGGACACGAAATGCATTGCTACAATCCTTCAAACTGGTAGAGGCAACATTATGGTTTGGGGAATGTTTTCCTGGCATGCTTTGGGCCTTTTAATTCGTGTTAATCATCGTCTGACTGGCACATCCTATCTAAACATCGTTGCCGACCAAGTTCATCCTGGCCGCCCCGGTGGCGCTGTGGTCTAAGCGATGGCTTCTGATCATTCGTCCGAACGGGGTCCGGGGTCGAATCCCGGCGAGGAATGGATTTTGTGTTTGTCTTACTGCACTGGTGCTCTCCCTTCCCTGGAACCAGTGACCCTAAATTAGGGATGGGCGACTGCTTATAGCCCATTGAGTTGCTCGCGGTGGTCGTTAAACTTCCAATAAAAAAAAAAGTTCATCTGTCATGTGGATGGTTTATCCCAATGGCGATGACTAATTTCAACAAGATAATGCGTCCTTTCATAGTGCTCGTATTGAACAGGAATGGTTTCAGGAACATGCCGGTGAGTTTACTTTGCTTAGGTGGCACCCGCAATTTCCAGATCTCAACCCCATAGAGAATTTATGGGATGAAGTTGACCGAGCCATCAGACAGCTGGATCCACAACCCTGCAATCTCACACTCTTGGAAAGTGCTATTCATCAAGCATGGTCTCAGATTCCACAAATCACCTATCAGCATCTCGTGGAGTCCAAGCCATGAAGAATTGATGCAGTATTAAAGGCAAAAGGTTTCCCAACGAAGTACTGAGGGGGTGGTCATTATAAAGTGGCCACTCAATGTGTATATACATATAGAGAAAGAGATTTACCGTTGTGTCATTGTGATTAAATTTAAAAAACTGGGGGGGGGTATAATTATAACATAATTCTTGGCGGCCTTTTATTTTTATCACTAGCTTGATTCACAGTTCTTAGTTTGTTGTTTCGTTTGGCATTTTTCGCAGCAATTGGTTAAAACTTCTGTTTCTTTCTGAGTAATTCAACGAAGACATGTTTTTTTTTTTTATCACAACTGTAAAATTGTGGGGTGTTACTTGTTTGCATGACGATCTTCGAAATTCGTGCTGCACAATACATAAAGAAGGATAAACAATTGAGATTTGAAGTGTTCAGTAAATTCTTCCCGAAAACATTATCTATAATTTTATATTATTTGTAAAACATCCTGAATCCTTGTATGAATATCCTCTCTGCTCAGGAGCTACATAGCTCCAAAACTCTTCTGAAATAAAGATTTGTAATTAAATTTTAAATGATCTGCATACCAAGTTTAATGTAGTTTTTGTTTTGCCTAAGATATAGACGGTAGCACTAACCAAATGAAAACTTAAAAAAAAAAAAAAAAAAAAGCATGAACTTTGTTTTGGACGAATATGGGTTTTGTTTTATGACAAAATCCTCGTATTGTTTAATTGCCGAAAGCCATTTGCAATAATATCTCTCAACTGAACAGGGTGAGTTCTTTAATTTTTTCCTTCTTGAAATTTAATCTGAAATTGGCAGAAAAGTATATGTACGTAAGCAGCCTCTAAACATGCAGTTACCAACTTTGTGAAAAGGTGCCACACGTTTCAATTTTCTTAAACGTGGCCCGAATTCCTGTCTACGTACTGATGATTGTTACACTATCAAAAAAAGTTAGATAAATACAAAAAGGTTACAAATCGCTTTTAGGAAGACGGAAATGTTTCATAATAATAAGCAATCATATCAACTCATATTGACATGTTTTGTTTCTTCTGTAATAATGGATCCAACTGTTCAATGAAGAGCCATGCACTATATATATGCCATACATGACCGTTGTCCCGTTCCATGATAGCCAATTGTAAATATATGTGGTATCAAGTACATTGCTGTAAAGAATTTAAGGAAGTTATGTATTGTGGTAGATATAGATCATGAAGGAACAAATTGAGCTTTTAAAGGTATGCACACGAGTCCGCTGTGACGAATGATAACACTTCATGATGCGCAACACGTCAGCACATTTTCTGTGATCATGTGGTACCTGCCAAGTATGCATATGCGCAGTAAGGCGAGTCATGTCTGATACGAATTCAGTTTTTTTACGTATTTCTTCGTTTACCGAGGATCCACGGGTCCGTGGTAAAAAAAAGGATCTTACACAGACTTCAAACGAATGTTTATACAATCTAGTCCACGAAGTACAAGCTGATGACCGTAGAAAGATAAGTTCACTCCTTTTCTGACGTTACTCATGTTACACGTCCTGATACGTATGTGTCGTGTTTGACGTCGTACACGACATAGTTGGAAACCAATCGAAATACTTGGTTTCCGCGTGATATCACTAAAAGAATGAACCCATCTCTCTCAAATATCATAGCCGTGCATTTCTAGACGACCCGAGGTCTAATACTCAACACTATCAAAGGCGGTACTTATTTATTTTGCAAATTGTCTGCTCTTATCCTAGCGACAACAGTTCCTAACTGATGTCTGACTTTTTCTTGCAGTTTGTTGCTTAGGACACAACACGTACTTCAGGCCTTTTGCTCTAATATCACTTCTCATCTGACTGAAATAAAGTACAGGATCACATGTCGCCATGTTTCCGAATGCAAACCTAATACGTATTTCCTCGTCTTTTGTAGAAGTCACATGTGTAAGATTTTCCTTATGTTTTCCCGCTTAGATCAATGAGGTAGCATCCGTTAACCACGATTACATATAATTACACATGCAATTTTTTAAAGATTAACCCTGTTAAAAGTTGTAATCCAGTCAACAAAGAATATGACAAGACGATTACTATGTTATTATTTGGTGGCTGATTCTGAACAGCATTGAGAACGTTTTGGTCGACCTTATACAATTTAGAATACTGCACGAAGGTGACTGTGTGATGAATTTACCCATTTAGGGTTAAAATTGCAGTCAGTTTTTGTTCATATTTTTATGTACGTTAGATCAGTGTATGAGTATCCCTTACACGATTATATGGAAAGTAGAACGGAAAATCTATATTTGCATAGAGACGAAACTCGTAAAGGATAGGTGTTCTTAAATGCTCTCAGAAAGCAGGTTATTAAATACTCCTGCCTTCATCGTATGAAAAAAACCCCTCGAATTCGTGAAATGGTAAGTTATCAGGGCTTGTGATGAAAATCAGGCAGACCTCGTCGCCGAGGTCCAGCTGCCGTTCCATTGATTGATGGAACTAGTCAAAATAATTATTTGAGCTCCTTTAAACGTGGCATTAAAATGGGCTCCAAATGGGTCGGTTTGTGAGTCTCCCAAACGTGGTCCATTTTGCATTTCCGGATTTCCTGGCAATACCGCTTTATGGTTATGTCTTGCATAATGTGACATAAAAACCATTTCCTGTAGTCGGCGTTGCTGTAGACTCAATTGGTTGGTGTGTTTGAGGAGTGAAAGCTAATCGGTCGCATGCATCGTGGTCCGTTCCCTTCGTTACCAGATATGACATGCTTTCGAGGATGACCAACATCACAACTGTGTTCACTTCGCTATTCATTTCGACAGCATAGTCTCTTCTTTTTGCTTGCAAACTTCAAGATATTCTCCATTGGACTATCTGATTTATCACCACTTTCGACCACACGTTATGCGGTTGCCGTGCATGTTTCGCTTACCACGCCATTTTCATTTAAGTCTCACTACGCTTCTGAGCGAAGACATAAGTATGGCGGACGTTTCAATTATTATCGCAAAGCAAAGTTTGTTGTCACCTATCTAGCCGCTTTGAAATCGTTCACATAATTCCTTTTTTCTATTCCAATGTTAATCGAACACCACCTAAAACTCGGTGGGATATTCAGCCTGAAATATACTGCACAACATATACTGCAAAATATTGATCTAGTCTTACGTAATGGAGAAGGTCATATATGCAACGAGACAAAGTGTATCAGAGGAATCCGCATTACACGAAATATTGTCTAAAATCTATTCATATTATTTGGTTGATATATACTTAATGCTCAAAATAGTATAACTAATACATTAGTAATCTTTTTTTCATGACGTAGAAAAGAAAATCAAATTTTTAAAACTTTCGTTCAAATTGTTAAAGTGCTCTGTTATACATTTTGCAGGTTGCTGTCTGCCTTCCTTGAGAAAGCCATGCGGTTGATGTTGGAAATCTTGGAAACTTTGATTTTTTATTCAACGCAAAGAAATTCGGATTACTAGTAAAGTGATACTATTTTGAGTATAGTTGGTGTACTCTTCCTATTTATTAATTATATTTAATGCATTTGTCGTTATATATATATTTATAAGTTTCTTTAGTTTTGGTTTTCCTTTAAAGAATGTACAGAATAAGAGTATATTCCAGTTTATGAGCTTTACTGGAGATCGACCTGTTGAAAATATTGATCTAGATTTATCAATAACATTTAGTAGCCTTATTTCTTGAAAGCGGTCAGTGGTAAATTATTGTATACCGTAAATAATTCTAAATGACATACCAATAACGTTGGTATTTCGGTTTTTATAATAAGTAGAGAGTTACCTTAACTTTTATTGACAGTTTCTAATCACCCTGGAAAAATTCATCTATATGTGGTATTAAATAACTAAAAATATATTACTCATTTTCAGTAATAATTTTGGATAATGTGTGATAAATTTTGAATATGTTCCAAAACTCATGGTTCACAGATAACTTTATGTTGATCATGTTTAAGGAGTGCTAAGCACCCATGGATGTAGGAATAAGGGCAGAAAGTATGACATCACAAACTTGAAAGCCTTGTTGGCGCAGTGGTCTAAGCGATGGCCTCTGACCAATCGTCCGAAAGGCGTCAGGGTTCGAATCTCGGTGTGCCGACCCGGTGGCGCAGTGGTCTAAGCGATGGCCTCTGATCATTCGTCCGAACGGGGTCCGGGTTCGAATCCCGGTGAGGCATGGATGTTGTGTTTGTCTTACAGCACTGGCTCTCTCCCTTCCCTGGAACCAGTGACCCTAAATTAGGGACGGGCGGCTGCTTATAGCCCATTGAGTTGCTCACGGTAGTCGTTAAACCTCCAATCAAAAAAAAAAAAAAAAAAGAGTCTCGGTGAGGCATGGATGTCGTTTTTGTCTTACGGCACTGGCTCTCTCCCTTCCCTGTAATTAGTGACCATAAATTAGGGACCGGCGACTGCTTACAGCCCATTGAGTTGCTCACGGTGGTCGTTAAACCTCCATTAAAAAAACTTGAAGCTTTCCTAACAGACGACGCTCATGGTGTGGCGGCCAACTTAAGCCTCTGATTGTGGTTTTGAGCCATTGGGTTACGTACGTGATAAGTTTGATTTTCGAAATTTGAAGTTATCTTTTTCAGAAATGGTGTGTTGTTGCTCTTATGGATGTCACAACAATTCCGGGCGACAACCTCATGCAGTTACTTTTCACAGGTAAGCAAAGGAGAAACATTTAACATGAAATCTTTTTCGGAAGAGCATTTAGTAGTAAAGCACGTATATGAAGTCAATTTAGATATGACCAATTTAATTTCCAATGTTGATTGACAGAATGACACTGAGCAGTATGACATTTTGTTGTGCTAACAGATTAAAATATTCTAATAGAAACTCGGAAAAGTCATCTTTCGGAGCTTATGCTTGTGCACACCGGTAAAAAGCCTTACCAACGTGATGCATGTTCCAAGTAATTTACTCGAAAAAGTGATATTTCAGTGCGTTTACTGACACACACGGGGAAAAGCCTCACCAAGTGATTTATGCTCCAAACAATTTGCTCGAAAAAGGGATCTTTCGAAGCATTAACTCATTTAGACGTGTGAAAAGTTTCACCAATGTGATGTATGCTTTAAACGATTTATTCGAAAAAGTGAACAATCGAAGCATTTGTTCATTGACACGGGGGGGAATCTACCCAATGTGATGTATACTCCAAATAATTTGCGCCGTCGCGGTGGCACAATGGTCTAAGCTATCGCCTCTGATCTTTCGTCCGAAAGGGGTCGGGGTTCGAATATCGGTGAGGCATGGATGTTGTGTTTGTCTTACGGTACTGGCTCCCTCCCTTCCCTGGAAGCAGTGACCCTAAATTAGGGACGGCCTACTGCTTATAGCCCATTGAGTTGCTTACGGGTGTCGTTAAACTTTCAGTAAAAAAAATGCTCGAAAAAGTTATCTTTAGAAGCATTTACTCATTCAGACGGGGGAAAAACCTCACCAATGTGATGTATACTCCAAACGATTTGCTCGAACAAGTGTTCTTTCGAAGAATTTAGTCATTCACAAGGGGGAAACCTCACACATGTGATGTATGTTACAAGTAATGTGATCGAAAAAGTGTTCTGTTTCTTTAATTTATACCTCATGTCCGAAACTTTCAAAACGCCGGAGCATTAGGGATTGTTAAAGAACTGTTTTAGGAAACTATTCTTTTTTTACCTTATTTTAGCATTTATTATCACATTCATGCATACTTTTAGTAAAGAATAAAAGGTTGTGTTTATTTTTTTTTATTTTGAAATATGAAATATTCATAACATTGGATCCTTTAATAACTGACATTTTCTTATACTTCCATCCAGAGCAGACAACCAACTGAGGATGTGGTGATCTGTGCAAGAGTGGCCCCTTGCAACAGGAAGTATACAATTTATCTAGGAATACCCTTGAAGAACAATCTACAAAAGGTATGAGATTCCTGTCAAAGGCATTTCAGGAAAAAACCCTGACAAAATCTAGAAAAAGTAAAATAATTGTTTAAAACAAGAAAAGACAGGAATGTGATGTAAAACAATAGCATAGGAAATATGAAAGTTAGATTGAAAAACATCCATGGATCCTTTACATTATTATAATTAATGACAGTGTTTTGTATTCTTTATCTATAATATTCCCGTGTGTGGAATAAATTACTAGGTGTATATTACTATTATTCAGTAAGTTGTTGAAAAGCTACCAATATCCTGAAAATTGAATTAAATACTTTTTTTAAAATGTTTGAACAGATACTGACACTGTATTGGAAGCCGAAATGATATGCTTTTTAAGAGAATGGGATATCTTTAAGTTTTATATCGTTTAACAACTCTGCTAAAAAAATTTAAAATTAAAGTAAGTTGTCCTATAATTTTATTAAGAACTTTCGATCCTTTCTTACAAATAACTGGAGCCAAAGGCTTCCATTTTTTAAGTCTTTTGAGCACCGTTATTTCTGGTTTCAAATTCTGAATATCGTCTAATGTCACATATAATGGCAATTTTGATCTACTCGGTATTTTTAGATTTTTGTTCAAAACATAAAGCGTTTCTGTTTTCCCAAATGTTATATTTTGCAACTGCAATTACATAATGTAGTATTCAATTTTCAGATTCAGAGCAGGAAAGAGGAAGATGATAAAAGATTTGGTGTATCGAAAATTTATCTTTATAATTTAAATATTGATATAACCAATTCCAAACATGTTTTGAAAAGTTAATATCAACAAATAAATGTTCTAGGGTTTTCTCTGAGCCACAGTAGGTGATTAAAACATTTACTCATTCACACGAAGGAAAAGCTTCACCAATGTGATGTATGCTCCAAACAACTGACAACCGATCCTCCTTCGTACAGGAGAAAATTGTCATCAATGTGATGTGTGGTCTAAGCAATTTGCTCAGAAAAGTCATCTTTTAAGGCATATGCTTGTTCATTCAAGTGAAAAGCCTTACCAATAAGATGTATGTCCCAAGCAATTTCCTCGGAGAAGTAATCTTTCATGGCATGTGCGTTTTCACAGTTGAAAAGGCAAAATCATAATATATCTATGATAAAGTAATTTTGGGGTATTACAACGTAACCTTAATTTGTGTACACTATCATATTCTCTTCATTTTAACAGAGCAGGTCTCTATAAAACGTCACTAAAATGACGTTTTATAGAGATCTGCTCTGTCTTAAACTTAGATTATCACTAAACTTAGTTTATCATACACACAACTTTAAAAACTATAAAAACGTCACTAAATTTAGATTATCATACACACAACTTTAAAAACTATGAAATTACACTATGGTTTATCTACAGAATCAGAAAAACCCTTGTACTTACGCTCATCCCCCAGAAGTCAGCCGAAATGTTTCCTAAATTCTAAATACCTGGAAGTAGCCGTAACGTCCTAAACATTGGTAAATCAACTAATAATATCCTTGAGAACAGTATATCAACGATTAATATAAAAAAGAAGGGCAAATTTATTAATATTAAAAGCAAATTGACAACTTCATGCCTCGCACAGCACTAACAGCTATTACATATTCTGCTCATGTCAGGCTTAAAATGGCTACCGTGGCGTCAGAGGCGTGATGATTCGCTGGCTTCAATTGGATTGCATTGAGTCAACGGAGAGTGCTATCTCCCATTATTCCTACTTCCATGTAAGCACTGCAATTTGTATGACATTAAAACCAGACGTACCGTCATCATGCGGTTTAACAGGCTAATCATCCCATAAAAGCATTTCTGCATATTGCAAACATCGCACACAAAGATGAAATTATTTAAAAAAAACGTTTTAGGCAAGTATTATCACTGCTTCAATCCTTCCTTTGCAAACAAAACCATTCTCTTTGCAAACAAGACCATTCTCTTTGCAAACAAGACCATTCTCTTTGCAAACATATCAGTGCCCCTTTCGATAAATTCAGGGTCCTGCAAGAATGCTTTAATGAAATAGAGCTCCGAAGTAGTTCTCATGAATCACATTCGAAGGCAGTCCTAACGCTGACTGTAATTCAGGTCGACTTCAATCCAAGCTTTAATACTGGTAGAAACAGCCCGACATCGACTGTGGAACACCAAGAAACAAATTATCCATAAAATAATTTATTCCGTCTCCCGGTTCGACCTAAATTGCAGCTCTTGGGGCAGATTGCACAGCAATTCCCGCAGCAACGCACCAAAAACATAATGAAAAGCATTTACAGTTGAGTGAAGGCTCTTACAACAGCAAAGATTAGGCCAACATCTTCATTTTCCCCTTCCTTTTACTTTGAGTTTGTTCATAAGTAAGTGTCCGAATCTTTTTGATCATGTATGATATTCTGAACTTACCTAAATGCTTCGTTAGTAGCATAATTTCTTTTAACTTCAATGTCTGCGTGGACCAATCAGATATAAACATACTTTTTTATATTATTGATATTCGACTTACGTATAAACTACATAATCGAAGTATGTAGGTAAAAGTGGTTTCAAAGTTTTCTCTGTTTTACATACGGTCATCATTTTATCATGAAAGAAAATTTTGCAGGTTTGTAGGCTTAGTAGCCAGAAAGAGATTTTTATCTTTTCCCAATATAAAGTGTTTCTTCCTGTGATTTGCCAAATTATTTTCTTTCAACACATATTCATAGACTTTTTAAGTTATTTATAATATTAGGTTGAAACCAATTCTTACATATGCTACCAATGAACAGCAAATATGATACACTTACCTGACATTTAACAATATATTAACCACATTAAAATTTAACTGATTATTTCGAGCAGGTAACAAAAAAATACTTCATCAAAGTTATTTGAAAAAAATGTTTCAAATAAGTGTAACAATTAGGTGTTCTTAAATGAGCACATTTTCCATTTTTGATTAATTTTGGAATTTGAGATATTCGCATTACATCTCTAAGAAGCTTTTATGAAATGTACTAATATCTTGAGATTTCGATTCTAATGTGGATCTGCTTTGTGGTGCTGATATATGTCCCACTAGGACAGCAAACGAACGTGTCACAACAGTGGTCATAATTTTTTATAAAAAAAAAGATGGTGTGCACGAAATTTTAAGATGAATAACAAATATAAAACACATTTTAGGAAAATAACCCAAACGTTAATTGGACTGTGCTCTTTGCATTTGTTTTAAGTGTAAATAAACCTGCATCTTGTTGTTTGCATAGAGCTGATCAATGCCTTCAATGTTTCCCCTAACAGGAATTTTTTTTCTGTTTGATGAAATATCTTACGCTATTGAAAAATGCTTTAAATTACGTTTAGAATGCGGAGTTACCTATTCATTTTTCTTCTTTAGCCTGACCTTAATCTTCTTTTCAGAAAAACAAAAATAATTGGCATATCACACACGTCAAGTATACATTTGGAATCTCACGTGAATACAAGATTTACTTATCGGAGAGCTGACAAAAAAACGATTTGTCGTTAATACATATTACTGTCATAAAGGGTAAAATGAAAAGCAGCAACTACCAAAAATTAACAGTTATTCCTTTTGAAAATTTTCTACTTCACCACTTGCGTTAAAGGATTATTTATTTTACCTTTAGATGGTCCGTTCATCTAAAAAATTGTTTGATCTCTATGTGAAATCGGTGTATTTTTTATCGACTTGTTGCACTGACGTGCATTCTTGGTAACCATGGAATATTTAAGGCCTTTTTTTTGAAAGATGAATATGATGGATCTAGCTTGAAATCCCAGTTTGGCATGGATGTTGTGCGTGTCTTACGGCACTGGCTCTTTCCCTTCCCTGAAGCAAGTACCCCGAAATTAGGGACAAGCGACTGCTTAAAGCCGATCGTGTTCCTCATGGTGATTGTTAAACCCCTAATTAAAAAAAAAAAGAAGTTGGCATCGACACTTGAATGCGGTCACCTTTGGGCAGGTAAGCTGCTTTTACTAGCTTGGGAACTTTGTGCCTATATATGTTTAAACTTTGTGCAAATATGAACCGAATAATTTGCGGTGGCCGATATATGCTATTAAACAGAAGTATTTCCGTTTCGACCGATTATATTACATATCCGTCTGATGTCTATAGTAAAAGACTTTTTTAAAATAGCTAAAATAAATTCACGTATTAACATTTAGCATCTTTATATCACCTTTTACCTTTTTGAGTGATTTGTAAAGTAAGATACTAAACGTAAAAGCTTGTTAAACCTTCATTTAACAAGTGTTTTTTTAAACTCGTCTGTTTAAAAGCATTTTGGTTGTTCTCAGAACTATTTCCTCGTTTTTGTTACTAGTGAAATGAGTTATTTCTGATGTCTTAGAAAAATAAAACAGAAGAATGATGGCTCGGAGAAAACAAATACAGAATTCTGATAAAGCGAAATTTCGGCTGCAGGATTACAAGAACTTCCCACCCGATTTTCAGTATGGCATCCGAAGTGAAATCACAGGCATGGGTTTTTGCTTTGTGATGTTGAAAAGCCTTTGCACATTTTGCGCCACACACGCGGTTTATTGTTTGTGTATGTTTTTACAAGTATGCAATTAAATCTCGAAGTTGACAATCGTACCTTAGACCATGTATTCCTGATGAACAATGCCTCTGTAGTCCCAGAAAACAGTGAGCATGACTTCACGGCGTAAATTTAAGTTTAGAATTTGTTCGTTCAAGCAAAAATTCGGTGTCGGTAACCCAGCAATTGATTGGAATTTTCAATTCTGGGTCATATTGATATATCCAACTTTCATCACCAGTAACAATACTTTCGAGAAAACCACTTCCATAGTGAACAAACAACCGTTGGTATGTTTCGAGCCTTGATTTCTGCATTTCAGGCGTTAGGTGAGGCGGTATCCAACGTGCACACACTTTATTGCATCCTAAAACGTTTACAATGCTTTTCCACTACCAAACTAATATTAAGCTTGCCTTCTATGGTTCTCTGAGTTATTCTTCGATTTTGCATGATGATCAAACTGCAAGTTGCGATTACGGGCCTCACACCTCGGGCCTAATACTTTATGGCCAAGATTTTGCAATAGTCCCTCGACTTTTTTACCAAAAGACTAACAGTGCTTTTGTCCAAAGGTCAAGAATCACAAAATGCCACCGATCTGGTGTGAATCTCTTTAGGAGGTACATTTTCACGAGTTCAAAACTCTGTTACTGCTCACTGTTTGACACCCGTAAAAATTGTTGAAAACGAATGACGCATTTTAAACACAGTTAAATACGGACAATATTACGCACTAAAACGAAGCTAATGCAGAAGGGATCGTTTTCCGTTTAATTGTTTGCTGGCAACAAGTCCTGACCGAGACACTGGAGGGCGATTGCTACTCATTGAAGACACCTCGTAATTCGAAAATTAAACGAATGGGCAAATTTAGGCACGTGGTTCAACTAAAAAGATAGATACAAGGACTACACGCACAAAATCCATCTCATATTCGCACATGTATTCGTATCCACTTTTTTGCGACTTTGATATCATACATACATCCATATCACTAAAATGTTCTCTGTTACTCAGAAGTCAGCTCCTCTATCAAAAATCATCCAACAAATTGAAGATAAACCAACGGTAGGAACTAGATTTTACTTACTCCAGATATATCGAACATCTCCATTTTTGGCGATCTTGGCACACAGCGGGAGCTTCATGGACTTCCGTCATGCGTCTCATATAAGAACATTGACACATTATACTCATTATCTCTCTCTCTCTCTCTCATATAAGAACATTGACACATTATACTCATTATCTCTCTCTCTCTCTCTCTCATATAAGAACATTGACACATTATACTCATTATCTCTCTCTCTCTCTCTCTCATATATATATTTCTAAATGTGTTTCCTATGATTTGTACGGCTTTCCTGCACATTTGTTCTTGCAAATAGGGCTCGACAGTTTCTCGTAATTTGCATTTCATTACTTATTTCTTCAGCATATCCACACCACCTGAGATTATTTGTCTCTGATTATTTTAACAACATTTTGCCACATATTGCACATGCAAATAACACCATTCCCCACATAATCGTATGCATTCTTACCCAAAATCTCCCGTAAATAGCACATGTGCTCAGCAGAGAAACTTCTTTTGTGTCTATTCATCACTGCCCAAATGTCAATGCCTCACGCCCTGATGAGAACCATTAAAGTTTCTTTTAAAGCTGAATTTTCCCGCCTACTAATTTCAAAATACAGTATTCTTTGTTTTTGAAGTTTGCTGCCTAATATACATGTATATAAAAAAATATACGTCATATAATTATGTGGTGTTTCGAATAGTCTTCCATTTAGTACTAACAGTGTACATATTAATGAAGAATCCCACCGTCAAAAACCAAATGCTCTATACCTGCATACCATTTTTGTGCATACCTGTAAAGAATTTTGATCATTTAGAGTACCAACTTAAACGAAGGAAGATATGCAAACCTCTATGGTTCTGAAGCAACGTTGATTATATTAAAAATGTTTTAAAGCCATTTTATTTTAACTACGGCCGTACACACATAAACTTATGTGTATAAAAAACAGAAGATTTATCTCTTAGTTAACATTTCGCCATGAGAGAACATGAATTTCCTAATTGCGTATGAGAACTCTTACAATAGAATGAACATACTAAGTAATGTTTATTGCCTTGAACACAGTTTTTTTAATCTCTTACAAGATATGTAATACTTTGTTACTATGCATTGATATTAATAGTTAGAATAATTTAGCCGTTTAGGAATAATGCGTAAACTCATGTTATTTAGAAAACATCAATATACTTACGTATGGTAATCAGTAATGAAATCGAAAAGTAAGTTTCATAAAAGCAGCTAAATTTTATGTTTCCTGTTTTTCTTGAAACTCTTTGGTTCTTTAATGTAATGCACCCCACTGAATTTAAGAAAGAATTAGTAGATGTCACATGCATTCCTGTTGTGAATCAGAATTCATTAAAATATTACTTGGTTTTTATGAATGTACCCCATTTTACAGCAGAAGCTATATTTCTACTAGTATGGATTTGGTACAATTATTATCAGTAAGATGTAGGAATGTGTCCACTTAACGATTTCAATGCATTTTGAATTTATTTTAGACATCTATCCTATTCTCTTCCTGCAGGAAGAAAATAATATAGGTTCTTGTATTTTTGAATAGATTAAGTCTTATGTTTCCGCCTTTCACTATTTCCATCCCCATAAACTAAAAAATACGGTAATTCCTGGAATTTCAATTAACGCTCCTGACTGAACAGATTGGTTTTTAGGATTTAACATTTGTTTTATCCCGTCATGATTACAAAAAATCATCCAATTTTCATCACATGTCCCAATGCACCTGAAGAAACCGTCATCCTCGAGATTTCAAACAATTGACAACACAAATCTGCTTGTCGCATTGCATATATGATAAACTAAAAGTAAATGATATAAAAGTAGAAGTACTTTATGTCCCAGAGTTAGAAACTAGCATCCTATCAATGAGAAATATTTCTGAAAAAGGTTATGGTGTTACTTTCAGTAGAGACCAATGCGTAATAAAGCGCGGTAAAGTAATTGCCACCATAGGCACTACTGATAACTGAAATCTCTATAAGCTGAATACAGTGGGAGAAACTGAAAACGCTAAGTTTGCTGAACACTGTGAAAAACAAAATTGTATAAACTTGTCGAACATAAGCGTTCCAAGCACAGAGATCCATATATCAACCGAGACATTGAAAAAAGGGAAATGTTAAAAGGATTAAAATTGTCTGATTGCAAAAGAAATATAAATTGTGAATGCTACATAAAGGGCAAAATAGCACAGAAACCACATCCCAAGAATAATGTACATAAAGCACGAAAGCCAATAGTCCTAATTAATAGCGATTATGTGGTCCTACGGAATCTATAACTCCTTGAGGGAAAAGATTCTTCAAAACTTCCACTGATGACTTCAGCTGATTTACATACATTTTTCTAATGAGCAATAAAAATGAAGCTACAGAATATTTGAAGGAATGCATTGCGATCACAAGTAACAAATTCAAAACCAAACCTGGCACAATTTGAACTGAAAACGGTAGAAAATATGCTGTTTCAAAATTAGAAAAGTATTTTGCCGAAAATGGAATTGAACACCAAACGAGTGTACTATATTCACCACAGCAAAATGGCGTGGCAGAAAGGAAAAATCGGTATCTCGTTGAAATGGCAAAGAAAATGCTCCGGGATTCGGAAATAGTAAATACGTTTTGGGGTGAAACCCTCATCATTGCAACATACCTGCAAAATAGGTTACCAATCTGATCTAAAGAAAACACACATTTCGAATTATGGAAGGGTTATAACCCTTACATAGGATACCATAAGGTGTTTGACTGCAAATCATATGCTTATATGCCAAAACAAGTCCGAAAGAAATTTCACAATCATGCTCATGAAGGCAGATTTGTTGGTAATAGGGAAATAACCAAAGGATATCGTATCATAATACCAGGAACAAACAGAGTGATAATAAGCCGTAGTTTAAAATTTGATGAAAGTCCCAGTGTACAGGAAAATTTTAGGCCGATATCAAAAACAGGCTAGAGCACACATGACATTATTTTTGAAAATAAATATCCTTTATAGAATCAAATGGATCAACAGGTGAAAGCACAAGTACACAACCCAGAAGATCCGTTAGAACTGCAACAGGAAAACCGCGCGACAGGTTATCATACATTGCCAAAGTGAAACCTAAGTCTGTGCCTCCAAACTGCCATGAAATACAAAAACTGCCAGACGAAGAAAATCAAAATGGCTGGAAGCCACAAGTGAAGAAATGATATCCTTAAATAAGAATGAAACCTGGAAACTTACTGATTTGCCAGAAGAGAGGAAATCCATTGGTTGCAAATGGACATTTAAAATAAATTACCGTGCTAATGGGGACATAGATAGATACAAACCAGGACTGGTAGCAAAAGGTTTTAATCAAAGGTCTAGTGGAGATTATGAATTATGACCAAACATTTGATCCCGTCGTGAAACACACTTCAATCCGCACCCCACTTACAATAACAACATACAGAAAATGCATGTGCTATATAAATTGAAATTTTGAGCGGCGATTTAGAAGAGAAAATCTATATGTCTCGACCAGCATGATACATAGAAAAAGGCCAATAAACGAAAGTACGTAAAGTCAGTAAATCCACTTGTTGAACGGGAGTCACACCCAAAATCTATTGATATTCCGGCCACGTGGAGGGACATGCTGAGATGATTCTCCGCATGAATGAAACCCGTGTATCACCTCGTGCCTCAAGGATCAAGTTTCAAAATACGACGTTCCCGACCACAAAAAATATTAGTGCATGAATATTTTCGTAATAGAAGTCAATTAATCTATTTGAATAGAAATGATGACAAATGCAATGCGTCAGATCTAGCAATGTGAGGTTGTACGGATAAGAAATAATATTTCTGGCGTTCAATATACAACTCTGTATTTCACCTATTAGGGGAGTTGGTATTGATGTATGATAAAGAACCCACTGATTTTTAATAATATGATTTTCTTTGGAAATTTCATAGCTGGATTAAATAATGTTAATAATCCAAAAAACCTTTTTCGCGAATATCACAGTAATGTAATTTGTTCATACCTGCCTTGAAAACATTGGTACGATATAGGAAACCTATGAGTTGCCGGCAAGGTGTGGGCCTACTACAACTCATATGTGCTAGACGTGATCGTGAGCTATCCTATAGTACGAACGAACAGAAGTGTTATTGTAGTGCAACTTTCCGATAATCTGAATGTTCAACACGATAGAAAAGTGTCATGATACATATTTTATCGAGTCCTGATTAAAAATGTGGCTGTTTAGCCGCAGAACGCTTTGAGTTCCCATGGTAACCTTGGAAGTCCGTCGAAGGCGCCTGGAATTGGCACTCGAGTATCAAAACTGAATTTTGAATACTTGGAAGAATTTCGTCTGTTCAGATGAATCTCGTTTCCGGTTGCACCATGCGGACAATATGGGCGTAAATTTTACACGTTCCACCCTGTGCTTTCTTCAATATGATTAATGATCTGGTCCGAAATAATCTCCAACTCCGTTTTGCCATTTTATGTCCACGTAACCGTCATCGCCTAGTCCGTACGGACCTTTTAATATATATACTCCTTACCAACAAGTAATTGGACACCCGTGATAGCAAAGGAAAACGAAGTTTATTCACCTTCAATAGTTGGTGGAGCCTCCACGAGCGGCGATTACATCTGCGACCCTCCAGAGCATACTATCAACCAGTCGTTGTACGACGGCTAGCGGTATTTTCTCCCACTCGGCTTGAAGAAGACAGGTCAGTTCCTTCACCGATTTCGGACGGTGGGGGCACCCCTTAAGTCGACGCTGCAACTCGTCCCAGAAGTGCTCGATAGGGTTAAGGTCCGGGCCCTGCGAAGGCCAGTCCTTTCGATTAACCCCATTGTCACCATACCAAGCCGTGGTGGACCTCGCAACATGACAGGTGGCATTGTCATACTGAAAGTAACATGGATCCACCCCGTAAAACTGCCACAACGTAGGAAGCGCATAGTCATCCAAAATGGTACAGTAGGTCTTGGTGTTGAGTCTACCAGGAATTGCGACCAAGGATCCCCTGCCATACCAGGAGAAACACCCCCATAGCATAATTCCACCGCCGCAGAACTTCGCAGTTGGCACAATACATTCCGGAAGGAGGCGTTCTCCAGGAAGATGCCAACCCAGACACTGCCATCCGAACAGCAGAGAGCGAACCTTGATTCGTCGCTCCAGAGAACCTATTTCCACTGTTCAAGGGTCCACTGTCGACGTTCTTTGCACCACGTTAGCCGAGCAGCGCTATTAGACTTCGTGATCAAAGGCTTGTGGGCGGCACCACGTCCATGATAACCGAGTAGATGGGCTTCCTTATGGATGGTATTCATCGAAAGAACACTCCCGGATGACTGTTAAAATTCTTCGCGGATGAGGTCCATCGATTTGGTGTCAGCACCCGTCAGTCTTTAATCCCAGTTTGTGGGTCTGCCGTGCAGGCGCACATTCCGACAGTCACCTCTCATCTTCCACTTGCCAATAACGTAGGCCATTGTTGATTTTGGTTACTTCAACTCGCTGATATGTCACGTATGGATCGGCCATTTCTGTGATACCCGACGATTACACCTTTCTCGAAATCAGAGAGCTCCGAACTGCGTGGCATCTTGCATGCGACTGGTTGCGTTGTTGTTTGACTTCCCACACGATATTTAACAGCGGCGGCCACGACATGTATCAGGACTGCTGATATCGTCGATTGCAGGGATGTCCAATTACTTGTTGGTAGATAGTGTATAAACATATTGGCAATATTAGTCACCGTCAGGCGGTCTTCAAAGCTACTCTAAACATATTGGCAACATCAGTAACAGTCCGACAGTCTTCAAAGTTACTCTAAACACATTGCAACATCAGTCACAGTCAGGCAGTCTTCAAACCTACTCTAAACACATTGCAACATCAGTCACATTCCGGCAGTCTTCAGAGCTGCTACCAGAATACCTTCGGAGGAATTAATGAACATGACTTCTCGGAGATATTTTTTTCTTAAGACTCTCATTTCCTTGCTCCGTCGCTGAGACACCTGAAAAATATATGAATTTAATGAGACGTAACACGGCCTCATGCTTACATGTATTCTCGGCAGCAATCACGTTTTCACATCAAATTTCTGTTATCGAACATTTTCATCCGACACATTGCAGTCGTGTGCGTGCTGTTTTAAGCACAATTACGCTGTCTTTTTGTCATATCTCAGTTCGTTCTCATGTTTTGTATATCTGTACATATGAGAACTTCTGTATCATGTTTTTATCTACGGATAAAGGAAATGAGATTATGGATAAAGATCAGGAGATTATGGGACACAGCTTTATGACACTCGTCGTAGCACATGGATCCAGAAATTCCTTTTATATATTTCATTAAACATTCTATTTTAAGACCAACAGGAATGTATAGCTATATGGAATTTAAAAACAATGAGGATTTCCACAGGAATATTTTTCATATGAATTGACATCAGTACTGAAAAAGTGAACAAATACATTAAAATAAATGTTAGTCAGACATGCACATTCATAAGAACATTGGTAATTCGGTCTGATTCTTTAGTATCTTCGGTGGGAATTCACTTCAGATGGAAAGAAAATTAATTTCCTCATAGGTGTTGGTTTCTTATAATGGTTTTATCGCAATATAACATACAATAATTGTTAGTGAGTATTTTGATCGCTGGCGAAAGTGTAAAAGGGCTAAATGCTACTACGAATGATTGTCATTCATAAAAATCGTTTCAATCACACGAAGAAATTGACTTTACAGAGTTGCGCTGTGACGTGCGTTTGCACCTGTTCAGCTGAACATTATTTTGGCGAAACATCACATTTTCTGTATTGGGCCTGGAACCAGATTACCACCATAGCAAAAGCACGATACCTAGTTATTACACGACCGTATCAGAATAACATGATCACCTACCTAACAATGGGAATAAACATCCTTGGCCCGCATGACAACGGCGAGACTGTGTGGCACGGACGCAATGAGGCTCTAGAAGGTTGCCCGAGGCACACTTGCCGATTCAAAGGCAGCAGAGCATGAAGGTCCTGGATCGGCACGTCGAACCTGTCGATACAAATAGTCCCACAAGTGCCCTGTAAGATCGAGGTCGGGCGATTTCGCCGGCCAAGAGAGAACGGAGACATTGCTTACGTGTTCCTCGAACCACTCACTCCAACCATTGTTGACCTGGCACAGAGCCTTGTCTGTTGGTAGACACTATCACCACCAGAGTAAATCTTCAATATAAAAGGATTCATGTGGTCAGCAAGGATGGAGAGGTAGCCACCGGCACTCAGGGACCTGTCCAGTGGTACCAGCAGTCCCAGGTCATACCAGGAGAACATCTCCCCGACATGTACGCTGCCACCCTAGCCCGCACTCTACGGACAAGCGTTTCCGGGTGTTGCTTCTTTTCTGTCTGACCCAGAATTTGCAACCGCCCGTCACTTATGCGGAGTATAAACCTCGATTCGTCGGAGAACAAAACCTTTTTTCCATATTCCACTGTCCGATGACGGTAGACCCATGCGAACTGCAGGCGTTGTTGCAGATGGACCTGGGTTAAATTAGGTGCCTTGACGTAGCGTCGACACTGCGGAGCCTCAAAGGTCATCGACCCGACAGCAAAACGTCGCCTCCGTCGACTGCAAAAGGACAACCGAAGCGCAACAGTACAGCAATTGACTACGCAAATGAATGCAGGGCACTCACGTAAGGGTCCCCGAACACAGTAGCGCAAACTCTGTTACGCATGGGTCAGCAAGTACTCGGCGCGCCAGCGCACGATTCTTGGTACACCTTTATTACAACAGCTCTCGAACAGCCCACGAAATGTGCTGTTTCTGAGATGTTTCCACCCTTTGCGCTGTAACCGATGATCATTCCTATTTGCACGCCCGTCAGTTCACTACCTCTGCCCATTGTGATCACGTGACGCACTATGACACATCTGTCGTGGCCTGCTCCTTATGTCTCCGTGTGTTCGACGTTTTCACGTGCACTCTATGTCTCGCCTGGACAGGTACATAGTGATTCCGGGGTGGTCATATCATTCCGATACAACTTTTTATTATTAGCAGATTTTTAAAACTTTCCTAAAGAAGCTCAGTGCTCCACTTACTGAAATATCGGAGTAGAAATAAACATTTGCGCTCCGACATTTATTAACTTCGATCAAAAGCGTAAAGTCATGTCTACGTTTTATTTTTATGGCATGATCCGCAAAACGTATCTCCTGTGGCTCCCAAAAATTATGAGCAAACCGTTTCCTGGTACAGAAGTTTAAATGACAGTGGTAGGTATGTTTTTAAATACTCATTTTTTAAAGATATAATATTAAACAAAAGACCAAAAATTATAATGTGTTTAGTATATCTTTTTGAAAATGTAAAATATATAGTTTCACATAGAATTTATTCATTCGTAGGGCCACAGGTGGCCTAGTAAGAAAACGTTCGTGACTACATGGAAAGGATCCGAGGCAGATACGAACACTCGATCCCCTAAATATCCGCCGTGCATCGGATGGCCACGTTAAGCCTTCGGACCCCGGTAATAAATAAGGGCGTCGTCCTCCCCATTTCTACTTCGTTTCGGTGTCACCTTCCTATCGGGCACTTTAGCCCAAATCTCCTAACTTCGTATTTCTAAGGGTTCTTTAAGGCCTGGGGTCAGACACTCCCTTCCTGAAATCCTCTACGTATGATCTGTTCTGATCTATTCATTCGTAGAATAGCTGAATCTAAGAATTTCTTTAATGTCAGGATTTTTAATAAATGTTGAACACCACATAACCAAAATTCGATAACACAAAGAAAATGCCGTATAATTACTATGGATTTATTTTAAAGTAAAAAATATGTTTGCTGAGATAAGACTACTACTGTACTGTAAATGTATGATACAAGGCACTGATTTATAAAAAGCGCTGAGTTTTTGTTGCCAAAGGTGATTCTACATGCCAAGTTCAATCGCACTTGGCAACAAAAACTCAGCGCCTTTTACAATAGCCTATATTGCGCGATACATATATGTTCAGATAAAGACAGTTTTGAAAAGAACTTTATTTCCTTAAACGTGTTGCAGTACAGCGAGGATACAACCCTTCCATTACAGACAAGGCTTGTACAAAATTTCGGAAATCGAAGTCTATCTCCACTTTAACTCCTATGATTCGCTCAGGGTGGGATAATTTGCCATGGTTCCATTTTCCCATGACATTGTTTTCAAAATTTCAAAAATTTAAAGTGTTTTCTAAGCCCATAAACAAAATGATGGCTTTAGGATCAAGGAACTATGTTGAAGACAAAAACGTGAGAGGAATTTATAAAATTCCATGTTCATGTGGCGCATCGTATACAGGACAGACCAGTAGAGCCTTGCGTTTTCAATTGAAGGAGCACAAGATCAGCATTGGGAACTGTGACTTAAAGTTGTCATCTATGGCTAAACATTGTTACTTAAAGGACCATATATTTCTCCTTGTAGAATCAAAACTAATTGACAAGCCAGATTCAACCACCAAACCAGAAATTTTATAAGCTTTCCCTATATATCAGAAGTATTCGCAACTTGTTAATGACATGGCAACCGCCCCATTTCTATCAAGCACATGGAAACAACTAACCAAAAATCCGTGAGTGTAAACACCATTTATGATATCATAAACAATTTGAAAGTTTACGTGCCATTCGTCTTGATTAAGCTAGGTGAATACGCAGCGGAACAGTTGTTGACTTGAAAAAATATGCATTTGTGACAAACCTTGTTAAATTCTCTTAATATACATATAATCCTCGCAAGAGTCTTTGAGATAATCATAGATGTGTTCCTGCTCTGACTGTTCACTTTCAAAGGACGTTTCTTCCTGGGAGTCGAAAGTATGACAATATTCCTCATCTCAGCCTTAATTCTGTTAATACTGGCCGACAAAACTGGGGTTAAATTAGCACAGAGAACAGTTTTGTTCTCCGATTTCATACGATTCTGTTCTCTGAGCTTTGAATACACATTTAGGAAAATACACTTGACAGAACTACGCAAAGGTTTTGTAGGAGCATGCGGCTGAAAAGTATAAACAAACGAATCTGAACAAGATGCCATAGCTAAGAAAGAACTTAATTCACAACCGAAAAGTTACCCGACAGAAATGAATTGGTGAGACTCCACACAGGAGAACCGGTTTACCGGAATTCCACTGAACGCCAATTATACTCCCGAGAGCAGCCATGGTGGTGGTTAGATCATTCTACGACGTCATATTCTTGCTCGCTTTCGTGTATATACTTTCGTATATACATTACAGACCACGTTTTAATTGCAAAATTATTCTTACGTTTTATCAGCTCAACCATTACTTTAATGTTTTATGTCTGAAATGTACTTTTTATCAATCCTGTTCATAAGCGAATGTGCGAACTATATGGCAATGGCGGAATCATCTTGCTCTAGGCAATATGGTTAGGCCTGACCAAAGTACAGAAATGTTCGCAGGTAAAAAGAAAAGGGATATAGAAGCAAATACTTCAAATTACTTTATGGGATCAGAAAAGAGATTAAATGGAATAGATTGTGCTGATCTTATTTCTAGAGCAAGCAGTTCTGTACTGCAACGACCTCATAGTCGTTACCGAATTTTTTGATCCTAGAAGCACATCATCTGAAAGTCAAAAACTGTAACTCACTTATCGAATAATAAAAATTATGGATACTTGCACCGGAATTTTCCATCTCAATATTGAGCAACACGAAAGTTGTCATGCGACATCTTCTTGACGAACTTCTCGGGAAAAATGCCAAATAATCGTGTAAAAATACTTGCTAGAGATCTGCATTTCTCCAACCTGAATAATATTCATGTTGCAGGGCAAAATATTCTTGAGGAGACTCGCGGCCTGATTGAAGCATGAGCCGTAAGAGAAGAGGTCTCATAAAAGTTATTTGTGGAACTGATAATTAATCATAAACTTTTTATTATTATTATTATCAGTGTCATTCTTTCAACAATTTTTGAGTAGCAGAAAATGCATTTACATACAAACTGTATTTTGGGAGATGCTTTTGCAAAACTCGGAAAAGAAGCCATGGATCCAAAAGTAATATTAACCTGTACACTTTTCATTAATCAGGCTCGTTTAAATTTCTACTCACACAAAAAAAAACCTGGGCTGGGTTTTTTTAAAGGAAGATATGCAACTTTTACCAAAATACATGTACTTTTCTTCCAATGTTACGTATATGATTAGATCTTTTTCCCACTATATTCACAATTCCAGTTCCTTCACTCAATCTCCGAAACTTTCATGAAAGGAACATATGGAACTCTTACCAAAATACATTTACTTTTCTTTCAATATGATGTACACTGAAGAGCAATTGAATTAGAGACAGCTGGTGTTATGCAAATGTGGCGTTGTGGGCGGCCCTGTAAACCGAAACGACATGACGTATGCAGCGATCCGACAATATAAGGGGTGATGTGACGGGAATCAGTAAGAGTCGGACGCAGTATGGATAAGATGAAGGATCTAAGAGCATTTGATCATGGGCGAATTCTCGTGGCCCGACGACTGGGTCACTCCATCTCGGAAGTCGTGCAGGCACTAGGATTTTGATGAGCCACTGTGTCACGGGTGCACTGTCAGTACATCGAATCTGGTAAAACCATCCCTGCAAGGGCCAACTGCCGTGGAAAACAGCGTGTGGATGGTCGTGGTCATCGCCGGCTAGCTTGCATTGTAACAGCGTAAAGACGGCCCACAGTGCAAGAAATTACACGCTGGTGCACAAAAACGTGTATGCAGCAACACCATCCAGAACCATCTCCTCGCTATTCGGTACAGAAGCCATCGTCCCACGAGGGTACCTCTGCTGACTGCGCATCACAGGGGGCAAATATTAGCATGTTGCCTGGATTTATGAGTCAAGATTCACGTTGGTACATGCGGATTGCAGAATACGAGTACGGCGCAAACCACACCAAGCGATGGATCCTTTTTGCCAGAAGGGTACTCTTCAAACTGGTGGGAGTGGCATTGTCTTCTGGGGACTGTTTACGTGGACTGAAATGGGACCACTGGTATGTGTGACATCGTCCCTCACAGGTCAACGTTACCGGGATATCGTGGACGACCATTTGCTCCTGTTTGTGCGTCTTCAACATCACACTGGGGACCTCATCCTTCAACAAGACAATGCACCGTGCCATTGCTCCCGAATTGTATCCGAATGGTTGGATGAACACTCCACTGGCGTGACCTCACTTACTTGCCCAGCTAGGTCACCTGACTTCAATCTCATCGAGCACATCTGCGATGCCATCGAAAGAGATGTTCGAGGCTCTGACCCACTCCATCAAATTTTCGTGAACTGTGGGAGCTTATTCAGGAGTCGTGGATCCGTATGGACTCCCAACTCTTCCGGTGTCTTGTCTAGTCCATGCCGAGACGAATCGCCGCCGTAATCAGGGCGAAAAGTGGTGCTACATGTTACTGGACAGGTATCTCTCATTCAATAGCTCTTCAGTGTATATGGCTAGAATTTTTTCTATTGTATTTTAAATTCTAATCCCCGACACTTTCATGAAAGGAACATTTTACCTTTTAACAAAACCATTTTTACTCTTTTTTGAAATTGGTACTTCACCTTAAGAAGAGAAAGAAATTTTCAAGTTGAATATGTTACAAATCCTAAAATTATTGATAGCTTTTAATACAGATTTGCACATCAATAATCGATTATTCAATCCAACATTTGTGTTTTTTTTTTTAATTTTTTTGTAACAGTCGTGAAAAGTCTAAATTAAGTGTTTTAATTGCTACCGATATGGCGATTTTTTTCTTGTTGTACCATCAACGAGAAATGCATTTATTTCACAATTAGTAATCAAATATAAACACTATGGCAGTTTTTCTTTTATAACATTTATTTCACAATTAGGAATCAAGATCGGATCGAACTGCTCTGTGATCAAGAATGGACGACACTAGCCTAAGTCTTGATGTTAGAGTTTAAAAGTTTTGTGGCATATGGCAATAAATTCACAATCGATGAAACTGTAAATATCAGGCAAAGATTCTAAAGGACTGGGACTTCGTTCCTGGATTGATCTTTTTAGGAAGATAACCTTCAGATTTACACTCATCGTCAGAAAAATAGTTGCACCCATAAAGGCGTGTTGGATTGCAATGCTATTCGATGGAAAGGTAAAGGTAAATGATTAAAGGAAGAATAAATTATTAAACATTGAAACTGAAATGGGCAATGTAAGGGTCGCCCGCAATCGAACTGTCAATTATGAATTTATGTACTTTTAATATTGTGATGAACACGTGCGGACGGACGTTTCATTCCGCCATTTTGTTGTTTCAGATAAGAACTGATATTCTTCACCACCCACGTGGTACCATTTTAATCCTATGTGGGATTAAGAGAGGGGTGCATGAACACCTGGGGCATCTGACCTTGAAGTGTCAGCTGCTCGAGTGCTTCTTTTAAACAAGTTGTCATACTGCTTTTGTATACGTGCAAGGTTGTAATCCCCTGCTGGTATCCGACGACATTCCTGAGTACAGGTATTTCACGTGCTGACCGGGAAACCAGTTTGTCTTGCGCATGCGTGATAGAGGACAGAAAGGGCGAGGAGGATTAAGTGAGACAGTTGAGCTTCGGTCGTCAAGGAGAGAGGGTCCTGGTTTGGACACCAGTTTCTGACGGAAGGACTGCGGTTATCGCAGACGTGCAGCGTGGTGAACGGGAAGGAGGATTCCTTCGTCCACCGGTATCGCGGAAAGAATTGTGGAAAGGTAGCACGTGGTCAGCACGGGAACCTGAGCGGAAAATCATCGGAAACCCGTGAAGCAAATGTTATCGGAATAATAAAGTCTTGTTGTTGTTTTTATTTCCGTGTACTGGACTGAGTTTGTCGAGGTAATTATTCTTTACACAAGGACGCCTTCAGCAGCCTTGATAGCCAGATCGTATAGTAAAGGCGAGGCGGTAGCTCGCTATACGGCGGGAAAGAAAAGGTATTATCTAAGAATTGATATGTCTGGCCCTACAGCCAGATAAGTGGCGCAGTCGGCAGGATCAGCCTGAAAGCGAGCTCATGAATGACGTGAATGGCGACACGTGTGAAGAAGGAACAACGGACTTTTTGTGATAATTCCTGTGACCGAATGACATAACTCTGACGACGTGCCGACCGGAAGAAAGTGACACCAGCGTGCTAGCCGAGATAAGGAATCCATCGTGTCGACCGAGACAAACACAGTGTGCCCCTCAGCGTACGGAAATTCCAAGCCGGACGAGGACTTACAAGCAAGACGACAGGAGAAGCAGAAGGGGGTCCTGAGTGCTCCGGTAACGTACCACATTTTTTTTTCTGAGATTATTTCTGTGTCTTTGCCTGTGCATTTGGTATAATTTAGGGTTAAGAGTAGAAGTTCTCATCATGGTACTAGAAAGGAAAGGGAAAGCTAATAATTAGATACTCTCAGAGTAAAGCATTGTAAATGTAAATATTTGTAACAGTAAATTTTATGTCAGTTGCTAGAGAATGCGAAGTGTCAAAATATTTTCATTAAGTAATAAGTGTGTTTAGATAAGTCGAGATTTCATGTTTACGATTTAAGAAATTTGAAGCTAAAATAGCGTAGTGATTTTTTTTTACGTGTAGCGATAGAGGCAGAAGGAATATAAGTATGCGGAGTAAAACAGGATAATAGATGTTCGGGTAATGCATGAAGGTAGAGATTGGTTAGAAACAAAACAAGAAGCAGATTAACCTTCGATGATTTAATGCGGAAGTTTGCATGATTTCTTTTCTTATTTCTTTGCATGAGTGTATTTTTTGAATGTGTATTGTAGTGTATTATCATGAATGAGCTTTTGGAAGGGAAAGTTGAGGATAATTTAGACGCGGACAACGAAGATAATAGTATTCTTAACGATTCAGAATTAGATTCTAGTAAAGAAGTAAGCATTAATATGGAAGACAAGAAAAATAATCCAGCTAGAATGGAATGGGAACTTCAATTTAAAATGCTTGAGAAAGAAGAGAGAAAGGCTGAGAGGGAACAAAGAATGCTAGAATTACAATTAGCGGATAGGAAAGAAGAAATGCAATTTGAGTTAAGAAAACTAGAATTAATTAATGAGAAAGAGAAGGAGTCTATTAAAAGTAAAAATGAGGGTAAGTTGGCCAACTACATGAGAATCTTAGAAAGAACTTTACCCAGAAGTCCCAGTAAGACGGTAGAAATTCTGGACTTATTTGATTCGTTAGAAAGGGCATTTGTATTACACTCAGTACCGGAAGAAATGAAAGGTCGTTTGGTGATAGCCTTATTCAATTCAGAATGTGTGAACCACTTATTTCGTCGTTTGACTATAGAGCAGTACGATAAGTACGAAATAGTTAAGGAGAGCAATTTTGGTGGAATGCCATTTGACTCCGGATATTTATTTGAGACAATTTGAGGAGATTAGTAAGAACAAAGGGGAAAGTTACCTGCAGTTAGCCGGACGTATTAAGAGGACCATAACATACTACATCAACAGTAGTGAAGTGAAAGAGTTCGATCAGTTGGTCAATTTGTTGGTATGCGACAAATTCAAAACTTTGTTTTCCCCAGAACTGAAGACCTACATTCTTCAAAGAGGTTCCGTAGGAAAGTTAGTTCCTTCGACAGAATTAGGAGAACTTTGTGATTTATACGAAAGTCACGTGGGAGCTATGGAAATAGAAGAAGAAAGATACAAACCCAGGCATCCCTCGGGAACGTATTTCAAAGGAGGTCAATCAGAAGCCGGGAAGAAGGGAAGTTTTCCGACAGGCGGAAATCAATGGAAAGGAAAGTTTTCCGGGACAGATCAGAGAGTCGGAAATAAGACAGGTTATTCCGCGGCGAGGTCTATGGTAGGGAATTCCAGTTCGCATAAGTGAATTATATGCTTTAGATGTGGAGTAGTGGGGCACCGTAAAGCAAATTGTAACCAGAAGGCATCCCAGAGTACTCCCAGCTCTTACTCTCAGAATTGGAAGAAAGACCCCCAAATAACGTAAATAGAGTAACAGTGGGACAAAAGGGAGTCAAAGATGTCTCAGAGAGAAGGATAGAGTCGGTAGAGATAAGTGATGATAAAAGAATGACAGCTAAGGTAGATAGAGTTTTAGGCCAGGAAGGAAGTCAGAACGAGGTAATAGAAATTGCGATAGGAGAAGTGAAGAGGGAATGTGGAAAGAGCACCGAAATCCTTATTGACTCAGGCGCGGAGGTGAGTTGTGTAAGAGGAGGGTTACTTGGCGAAGAGCTGTTGGAACCAAAGGGTAGAATAATTTTAAGAGGCTTCGATGGTAGTAAGGGAGAGTTTGTCATTAAACAATTGAATCTCCGATTAGATGAAGAGGGATTGGAAACAGGAGAAGCACCAGAAAGTTTTTGCGAAGTGATGTGTGCAATTGTTCCCAATCTGGTAAACAGGGTAATTATAGCAACGGAGGATTACCAGCGCATGAAAAGTTTAAGGGAAGCTACTCCGATGTGGGCAACCTCGTGTGAAAAGGCGTTAGAGTTAGGGAATAGGTCGGATGTGCATCTAGAATCTGAGACTGGCGAAGCGCTAATCGAAGAGGAGGATATTCCAGGAATGGAAAGCCCCGCGATCACAGATATTTCAGCGGAGGAGGTGCAAGCGCGCTTGGTAGGTGGAGCATGGCTTGAAGAGCAAAATAGCCCCAGGATATTAGCGCTCAGTGCTGAAGCCGGCGAGGAGAATCAGCGAGGGCAACAGCAGGTCGACCAAAACGGAGGAAGCAAAAGAACCTGAGGAAATCAGGATAGATAGGGAGAGGATAACTCGGGAGCAACTTAGGGAGTTACAGGAGCTGGTGAAGAGCTTAAAGAAGTTCTTTTCGGGAGAAGTGGGAGAGACGTCAGTAGGGAAGCACGCAATTACACTCAAGCCGGAAAGCGTACTTCGTACCCAGCACAGGTACAAGGTGCCACAATCGATGCAGAGAGCAGTGGAGAGCCAGATCCAGGAGTTGTGGGATCGTGGGATGATTGAAGAATCAAAAGAAGAGTATAGTCATCCGGTAGTATGCGTGGCTAAGAAAAATGGAGAGGTTCGTATGTGTGTAGATTACAGAATGTTAAATTCCTACACTGTTCCGGACGCATTTCCGATGTCTCATATCCCAGATTTGTTGAAGGTGGGGGCAGCCGGGTATATTACTACGCTTGATATGTTAAAGGGCTACTATCAAATCCCAATGGAACCCGACAGTAGAAAGTATACCACTTTTGCAACGCATAAGGGGCTCTATCAATGGAAAGTAATGCCCTTTGGGTTATCAGGAGCGGCGGCTACTTTTCAGAGAGCCAAGAATAAGGTTTTGACCCCGCACCAAGACTATGCGATAGCGTACCTGGACGACGTGGCTATTTTTTCTGGCTCATGGGAGGAGCATTTAAAACATTTGAAAGGAGTAATTGAAAGTTTGGAGGCGGCAGGCTTTACGGGAAATTTGAACAAATGCTGTTTCGCCCGTACGGAGGTGAATTACTTAGGGCACGTGGTCGGCTCGGGCCATCACCGGCCGGACCCCGGGAAATTTCAGGCCATCAGGAACCTTTTGCCCCCTCAGACGAAAAAGGAAATACGTAGCTTTTTGGGATTATGTGGGTATTACCGTGATTACGTACCTAACTTCGCAAAGATAGCTAAACCTTTAACAGATTGCACAGTAAAAAGGGCGGCAGATAGGGTAGTTTGGTCGGAAAAGTTGGAGGAATCATTCAGGACTTTGAAGGAAAATTTGTGTAAGGCACCGGTATTAAACACCCCGGATTTCAGTAAGCATTTTATCTTACACACGGATGCGAGTTCCTTTGCGGTGGCATGTTGTTTGAGTCAGAGTGATGAGGAAGGCAACATTAGGCCAGTGGCCTATGCTAGCAAAATTAAATGGGACGCAAGCCAGATGGGCGGTCAGCCATCAGGAGGCGTACGCCATAGTATGGGGTTTGCAAAGGTTTGAAGGGTAGATTTTCGGTAACCGGGTTGAAGTTATGTCCGATCACAACCCTAACGTTTCTCACCCGTTCCGCATCGCAAAGTTCAAAATTACAGCGTTGGAGTTTGGGCATTTCCCAATTTAATTTATCCATATCTCATGTCGCGGGCAAACGAATTCCTCACGCCGATGCGTTGTCAAGACTCAGTTTTAAAGGGTAGGCCAGCGCCATGGTGAGAATGTTTCACGGCACAGGTGGAGATCCACAGAAGGTCTCAGGGTGGTACAAGTGTATATGTTACATAACGTGCGAGAAGTGAAAAAGTGTATTATGTTGTGTCACCTAAGATCTGCAGGCAAGGAAGAGACTGACTCGAGAATACGGCCAGAGACCGTATCTCTCGTTCATTTGGTGGGGGCCTGTAAGGGTCGCCCGCAATCGAACTGTCAATTATGAATTTATGTACTTTTAATATTGTGATGAACACGTGCGGACGGACGTTTCATTCCGCCATTTTGTTGTTTCAGATAAGAACTGATATTCTTCACCACCCACGTGGTACCATTTTAATCCTATGTGGTATTAAGAGAGGGGTGCATGAACACCTGGGGCATCTGACCTTGAAGAGTCAGCTGCTCGAGTGCTTCTTTTAAACAAGTTGTCATACTGCTTTTGTATACGTGCAAGGTTGTAATCCCCTGCTGGTATCCGACGACATTCCTGAGTACAGGTATTTCACGTGCTGACCGGGAAACCAGTTTGTCTTGCGCATGCGTGATAGAGGACAGGAAGGGCGAGGAGAATTGAGTGAGACAGTTGAGCTTCGGTCGTCAAGGAGAGAGGGTCCTGGTTTGGACACCGGTTTCTGACGGAAGGACTGCGGTTATCGCAGACGTGCAGCGTGGTGAACGGGAAGGAGGATTCCTTCGTCCCCCGGGTATCGCAGAAAGAATTGTGGAAAGGTAGCACGTGGTCAGCACGGGAACCTGAGCGGAAAATCATCGGAAACCCGTGAAGCAAATGTTATCGGAATAATAAAGTCTTGTTGTTGTTTTTATTTCCGTGTACTGGACTGAGTTTGTCGAGGTAATTATTCTTCTACACAAGGACGCCTTCAGCCGCCTTGATAGCCAGATCGTATAGTAAAGGCGAGGCGGTTGCTCGCTATACGGCGGGAAAGAAAAGGTATTATCTAAGAATTGATATGTCTGGCCCTACAGGCAATATTTAGTGAACTACATGCTAATAAGTAGCGTCTCCCTGTGTGGCGTCAGGCAGTCATGTTTGCTCACAGAGCATGCCATACCCCACGTCATGCGGTTGAACAGGTTCCAAATGGTGTCCTGGGATAAGACATCCTGTACAGCTTGAACTTCTTACTCAGTTTCGGCAAATTGTGCGGTAGTGGTGGATTGTGGATAGGGCGTCTAATAGCATCACACAAATTTTCAAACGGTCTAGCGTTGCGACTGGCGATTGGGCTAGCCATGGTAGATTGTCAGTGCCTTGAAGACAAGCTCTCGAGACAGCACATTTATAAAGACGAGCGTTGTCCTGTTAAAAAAGTCATCGCAGTGAGCGTTCAGAAAAGGTAGGGCCACTGGTTGCAGTACCTCATTAACATAACACTGGGTTGTACAAGTGCCTGCAATTAACACCAAAGGTTATACAGCATCGTAGGAAATTGCTCTCCACACCATGACGTCAGGCCTTCTGGATGTGTAACACTTGACAAAAAACTTTCATCTTGTCTCTGAATACGATGCCTCCACCCACGAATTCGGTGGTCGTCTATTACATGACTAAAGCGGGAATCGTCACTAAAGATCACCCGCTGCTATTCTGAGTGGCTTCATGAGAGTCTGGCACGACACCATAGTAGTCTTTGGCAAAGATGCAATGTTGTTTAGGACAGTCGTGGGAGCGTTCTGCGTGCGTTCAGTCCTACTTCGTGCAGTCTTCTTCCAACGGTGCTGGCACTAATCGGACTTTGCGTGGAGGGCACTATTGCTCGCTGAATATATGCAGCCGTGGCTGTTGTGTCCCTCGGCCTATGTCGGACAACCCGTCGGTCATCTATTTGCGTGAATCGGCTAAGTCTCCCAGATCCTTCCTGTCGCTTCTGCATGTCTTGTTCTATCTACTGCCGCCAATAGCGTGATATGTTGATATCCGCACGACCGGTATGGTACGCAATACGGCGATAAGGCCATCCAGCTTCCTCGAACCCGAATTTGTGGCTCCTATTGAACACCTCCAATTGCTCGTAATATTTCAGAACTTATCTCCAAAGCACACTTCACTTGCAAAGGATGTAACTGACTTGTACATTGATGTTTGCTGCTGCATATTGAAGTGGGGATGGTAGCGCTTACCTGCGGTCTTCCACACCTTGACATTGTGGTCATTTCTCGCATACAGAAGCGGGATTCGTCGCTGTATGTTATGCTTCGCCAGTCCGTAGCATTCCACGCTGTTCGATGCTGAAATCGACGCCGGCGATGATTAGGGTAAATCGCAGAAAACAAACAAAAAGTCTGTGAAGAATGCAGATGCGCATCTGCCAGGTGTCTGGAAATGGTTCTGGAGGACACAAGAGTACCTTGTACAGTCGCTACATGTCCCTGGATATTGAACGAGGACGTGGTTTATCAGCCCGTGCCGCTCTCACGATCTTACGGTCCTCTCTGCTAGTTGTGTGTCTCGGTCGGGTGCCTTCCCGTGTCCACTGCTCCCAGCATAATCGGACGTGCTGTCCGATCGTCCAAATGGCGTCCGATTAGGAGCGCCGGTCACCCTTCCTCTCTCATACCGACGATACGGCCTCGTTCTAACTCCGTCAATTGCCCATACCCACATAAAGGACGGCTCCTCGGCATGTATATCGCTCAGGGATCTCAACTGACTCTTACCGTTCACTTGGACACGAATGTGGGATTCCTTGCCTGGTTCCCTATGAGCCCCAAGGATTGTGATTGCAACGACGGTCTTGGACGTTCAGGCATGCGGCATTGCGCGAAACTTTCATCATTTGCATGTCAGTCCTCCCAGTTGTTATTCGCCGAATTTCGCATTAGTCGCACGGTTTTTCTTGGTGCGCGGAGTTTTATGACAGTGAGTGTACTGTCTCTGTTGGAACCCAAATACATGGTGATCAACAACAGTAATTTTTTGTTGGATATAATTTTTGTGGCCCAGATCTTTTTCGGCACGTTTGTCTGGAACATTATACTGAACAACCTAAGAAGTGCAACAAAAAGAAGGGTCACAAGCGTTGTAATTACCTAGCTTTTAAGTAAATATCTAATAGCTATATCACAAATTGTTTTCGTACTAAATCCAAGAAACAAAAAAAATGTGGGTAAGGACTGGGATAATGATAGAGCTCGTCAGTTAATCTAAATATATTATCGAATAGTAAAATCCGGAAAAAAATGTCGTGCTTACTATTCAGCTCAATTAACTTTCAAGTTAAAAAAAAATATCTACCTGAACAAAAATAAAAAGAAGCACACAAAATGCTAAATTTGAACAGATAATTCCTGCAATAAAGTTGTTAGGTTAGAAATGATAACTTCAGAATGGCGAAGAAAGCTTAGAAATATATGTACATTATGCATTAACACAAAATGCTAATTATAACCACAACAATAAGCTAATATCCCCACGAGACGCAAACCAACAGAACTACAATCGACCGTGAGTGGAATAAGCCAGGAATCAACACCAACGTAGTGTGAATCCTGGTTTCTGCATTGTTATTCTGCACATCCCACAGATTGTAGAGATCATCCCTTCATGCTCGATTGAGTCAGGCTAAGACTGAGTGCATATACACTGGTGTGCAAAAATTAAGAACGAAGAGGAAAACTTATCATAACAGCGGAACGAGCAGGCAGAACGGACTGAAAGACCACTCAGAAGATAGACTAGGGTCCAATACGGTAGAGCATTCGCATATATGTAGCATGACGTAGGCGGGGGGGGAGTGTCGGAAGGGTATAAAGCACACGGGCGGTGTACGCTCAGCAATTCGGTGAAATCGATTGCACGGTGTACATCACTTTGAACGACGTCTAGTTATTGCCAATGTGTGATATGGCCAACAGGCAATCTAGTAGACGACATCTGGATAACTTTACCCTAGGTCGCGTCATTGGAAAGTTGGAAGATGGTCGAAGTGCGACTGGTGTGGCCGAGGAGTTCGGGATCGCTCACAGCAACGTTTCACGAGCTTGGAGAGCGTTTCAAACGACAGGACCAGCAGTCCGTGAGTTTAGCAGTGGTCGTCCACGAGCAACCACGGCGGCGGTCGACCGACCGGTACCTTTTCCTATAGGCGAGAAGAGACAGACGACAGACAGCAGAAGAAATCGCAAGGCACATGCAACAGACAACTGAACGTCCGTTATCGCGCTTTAATATGGCCCTGTGGTTTCACAAAGGTTGTCTATTTGCACGACGACTAGTACGGTGTGTGCCATTACCGTCTGCTCATTGGAGACTTATGTGGTGCCAGGAACACAAGAACTGGTCACATCAGCAATGGGGTCGAGTTCTCTTCACGGATGAAAGCCGATTTAGTCTGACGATGGATTCTGGACGCATACTGATCTGGAGAGAGCAGGGAACATGCAATCACACCTCTAACATCATTGAAAAGGACCGGTTTCGAGGTGGCGGAGTTCTCGTTTGGGGAGGTATCATGCTTGGTAGCAGTTCTGACCTCCACATCTTTCCAGGAGGTTCAGTCACAGGTGTCTGCTATTGTACCGAGGTCCTCCTGCCTCACGTGCGTCTCTTTAGAGGAGCTATCGGTCCTGAGTTCCTCTTCATGGACGACAACGCTACACCTCATTGTACAGTGGATGTCGCAGAGCTGTTGGAGAGTGAAGATATTCAACGCATGTATAACGAGGTAAATTTCTTCGTCATTTCTGTCCACGCCAGGATTCGAACTCGGATCCCCTCATTCCGGAATAAGTCACTCTACCAATTGAGCTACGCGGACGTTTTATTCTGATTCCTATCTGCCTTTATGTCGTGTGCGTCCTTCTGGCAAGTACGTCACATCTCCTGGTACGTTACATCATCTCCCCCTTATTTTTTTTTTTCGAAGTGCTGGAGAAGGGATTCTCTTATTTTTCCTATCTCGCGGTGTGGAAAGAACATCACACCACTGCGAGATTTTGAACGGTCGGGTCATCCGGATAGTTCGGGCACCATTATAACGAATATGATTTATCCGTCATTTCTGTCCATGCCAGGATTCGAACCCGGATCCCCTCATTCCGGAATAAGTTGCTCTACCAATTGAGCTACGCGGACGTTTGTTCTGACTACTATCTGCCTTTATGTCGTGTGCATCCTGCTGGCAGGTACGTCACATCTCCCTCCCCTCCCCGAACGAGGGCCGGGGACATGGCCCACGGGTCAGCCGTGACCATGAATTGTTGCAGGCAGCCATCCGCTGTAGAACGTGCACTTGAGAACTCCCAGTCAATCTGGTGTGTGGAATGCAATGTCACACATTTCTTTTTCGAAGCGCTGGAGAAGGGATTCTGTGATTTTTTCCTATCTCGCGGTGTGAAAATAACATCACACCATTGCGAGATTTTGAACGGTCGGGTCATCCGGATCCCATTATAACGAAGTAAATTTCTTCGTCATTTCTGTCCACGCCAGGATTCGAACCCGGATCCCCTCATTCCGGAGTAGGTCACTCTACCAATTGAGCTACGCGGACGTTTGTTCTGATTGCTATGTGCCTTTGTGTCGCGTGCGTCCTGCTGGCAGGTACGTCACACATGGATTGGCCCGCAAGGTCCCCGGACCTAAATCCAATCGAGCACTTGTGGCATCTTCTCGGGAGACGCTTGGCAACACGTCACTTACAGCCAGCAACGATTCCGCAGCTGCGATTAGCGCTAAAAGAGGAATGGACAGCGATGCTTCAACAGCTCATTGACAACCTCGTCCTCAGCATGGACAGACGTTTTAAATCCTGCAACGTAGTCAGGGGTTATCATATCCTTTACTAAAGACTGGATTTTTCTTGGCAGCCGCTTGTCACATGTACGTTTCTGTCTTCTGTCCAATTGTGTTCGAAGCTACCTTTTCAATAAAGTGCCTTTGTATCCTTTGTATTCCTTGTTTGGACGGTTTTGCTCACTTGTCCATATGCTTATATCTCGGGGATCTTATGGTATGATTAGGTCTATGTGGAGCACTTCTGCACGACGTTACATTTCGAAAATCCGTCTCGTCCTTATATTTTTGCTCGCCAGTGTAAGATAGATCCGACCTGGCAGGACTTTTGTGTTTCTAGAATTATGCTTTGATATTCCTTATACATGTGTATAATCTACTAAAGTTGTTAATCTTTTTAGGACTAAGAAATTTATGAACTTTTGCATATTCTCAAATGCTGAGTATTGCTTAATATTTAGAATAAATTCTGTCGTGAATGTGAAAAAAAGAGATCATCGTATACATATTTAGTTCAAGTAGCGTCTGTGTCTTCCTTTAACTGCATTACGTCAGAATATAACAATATTATCTATAGGAATATTTATATTGACAATAAGAAGTTATAGGTTACACAAGCGGTCGCATATACAATAAAGCTCTCAGCAGTAATTTATTAATAAAAAAATTATATAAAATAATTCATACTTTTTTCCCCTAATCATAGGTCTTTTGAAATGTTTCAGTTGAAAGTGCTTAGTACATCACTTAACCCTAGAAACTGGTTCTGGTTTGGCATTATTTGATAATTGAACGGTAAAAACTGATTGAAGATGACAATCCGTTTTTTTTGTTGTAAATTTAACAAGGATGGCAAATCAGATACTATACGAAAAATTGAACTTTTCGTCGTCATGTTGCGAGAATCGAACCCGTGTCTCCCAATTAGCGCCCTGTTATGCTAACCACTACACCACCCAGAACGAGCAAGTCTGAAATTTTCGATTAATTTGATAAAAACTATCACATGATTCGCTAGTCGAGACAACTGGTATTCATGTTTAGCGAATCTGTAGGTTAAGAATCCTATCCCGTGATTTTCCGGAGGACTTACCATCCTAGTCATATTTACACCAAAAAAACGGATTGAAATGCGAATCCTATATTGGTTTTATTCAAATTAATCTGAAACTTGAGACTTACTCGTTCTTATTGGTGCAGTGGTTAACATACCTGTTCGCTATACGTGAGACGCGGTTCGATTCCCTCTCCAAGACGACGAAATTTTTTCAAGTTTTCGGATATTATGTTACTTACCTACCTTGTCGTATTTACACCAAAACAAGGATTGTCATAAAATCAGAATTACAGTTGTAGAGACCTGAGTTTCAGAAGTATTATGCAAGGTACCTTTCAACTGTTATTTCTTGCACCATCATTGGGACGAAGGGAAATTCTTAAAAAATATTTCGCTGAGACCTTTTTAGAATATGCTGTTTGCTGATGTTATTGTATCTGTTTGAATTTTTCAGTACTTCAGGAAAAAAAGCAGTCACCACAGAACCATACCAATGGCCTTTCGATAACTGTGGTGTAGCAAAATTCGTAGATGCACCGACTATAACGTTCAAAAATTTTTAATTTTAAGTAATAATTATCTGTCCTAATTTTAAGGAGAATCTCTACTCATTATTTGATTTGGCATTATTTTACGTAGCTGCTTTGTCGAATCATCAAATTGAGCGAATAAGTATTCCTGGTATGTATTTAGTTTAATCAGGCAATTTCCCCACACATGGGTTTTAAAGGTTAATCACTACTCCTTTTCAGTAAAAGGCGAAATAATTACATTTTCACAATATGCTATGCGGTATAGTTCCATGTAAAAATTATGCAATAAAAACCAGAGTTTTTTCCCCCGATGAGACAGGTTGAACTTTATATTCAATTTAATTTTCCAGCATATATTAATGTGATGACTCCCAATTACCTGTAATTCCTTTCGCGGTCACTTGAAGAAAATATCATCCATTCTCATACCCAGCGAAGGTCGGTATTTATTTAAAACTACTTTTCAGAATATTTTATTAAACAGAACATTGAGACATTTCAATCAGGTTGTAAAACAATATAAATACTTCTAACATTTTTTTAGTATTCTTAAAAATGAGAAAGTGTTTATAAAACATATGCAGCTAAAATATTAAAAAAAATGCAAAAATACTGTTATTAAAAAAACGACCTTGTTTATTCTGGATTTTTGAAATGCAAAACGAAAACGAGTTGTCTTCAAACGTTAAGCAAAAGCTGCGGTGTGTGTTGTAATGAATAATCTATGAAGAATTGCCCGTGTTATAGGAAAAGACTTTGTGGTTTTACATATAAGGATTTTATTCAGCCCAAATTGCAGAAAGCTATTTGGAAATTTTACAATCTCCAGATCCGTTAAGCATAAGATATGAAACACGCTTTGTTAAACTGTTATACCAAAAAAAATATTTTTTTTACTTGACAAATTTTGCATGGAGACTGAAAATTGGTCACTTTTTCTAATATTCTAACTAGGTCGGCGATGCGCATAAAGCGGCATGTTCCAGTATACCTAAAAGAAACAACAAAACAGGCATATATTTTGTTACATGTTATAATTAAAGCGCAAATGGACAACATCTGACGAAATTTGAATTTACCTTCTGTTCTTAAATATTCGTACATTTTGATCAGGCATAATCTGTTTTCATTCTTGTTTCAGACTATATAACAAGGTTAAAACCTGAAAACATTCAGTATGTCAGATATTTAGGTACGAAAAACCAAACAGTTTTCGGAAGACACCACTTCTAATACATACTGTATATGATAATGCCGAAAACATTTAACATGTCAAATGTTTAAAAATGAGGTCTTGATCTTGCTATCTCTTCTACTTTTAGTAACATGATATTAGTTCTTAATACATTTTGCTAAAAAGTAATAAAAACAGGGAAACTTTTATTTTTAACATTGAAAAGTAATCACACATGGGAACGAAAGGTCTGATGTACCTTTCATGCGCAAAATCCATTTACACCACTAAACGTTCGTGAAATAAACGCACAAACAACTTTAAAATATTAACGATTATCGACTGAAAAAAAACGACGTCTCTTCGTAGGATTGCGCTTAGTATGAAATTCCGTACATAAAAAATGAAATTCTTATTTGCAATAGTATTAATATCTAAGACGTCATCGTTTTAAACTTATGGTATTGTTATCATGGGACTTACTGAAAAGGAAGTTTCTTCCACAGATTATTCGCATTTGTACCTGTAACACATCTTCTTATTCACAGATTATTCATTTTGTACACAGTAAGAACCCCTCTTTGAAGAAGAAGGTCTTCACACCTACGAGTCATGCTTTAAACGATATTATTAATGAGTGCTTGGGTTTGGGGCATCTGGTCCCATATTGCAGGCAACACATTACGGAAGACAGCAGTGTATTGGAATGTTTAGCGTTGTTACCGAGATGTTGCTATACAGCGTCGCAAATGTTATCAACCGGATTGAATAATCTGAGACTGGTATCTTTTTCGAGAGTTGGATAACAAGTCGTACAGCTCTGTCAGAGGAGCTTTCAACTTCTGCAACTTTATCCTTCAGTTTTTTGTTTATTATAAATCCAACACCTCTAGTTATGCCAGAATCTGTCCCACGACAGTAGAAGAGATGTCCAGTTTTCAGTTCAATGAGATCTTAATCTTTTCTCCTTACCTCACTTAGGCCGACGATGTCCCACCTGATCTTTTGTAGTTCCTCTTCTCATTCAAGGAGCCTTGAATCAGAAGATGGAAAGCGTCCGTTGTAAGTAGCCAAGGTCAGCATCAGATAGCAGCCTATTCCGGTCCTCCGGTGATTCGTAGCATCCTCTGACTTCATGTCGCACTGGCAGCTGCCTTGGCCAGGTACATTCCACCAGTGGGAGACTGAGGGCAAAGATTTAGGTTGTGGAGTCATTTTGGAGTGGTTTTGGCCGTAACTCCCCACGATGGCCAAGCAGGTTGGTGAGTGTGGGACAAGCATTTTCTCTAATACCGATGGTATAGTTATACCGCTATTGGCGGGCGTCAGATACCCTTTAGTGGGTACAGGATGCACCACGAGAAGGCGGTTTTAACATTTGTCCAGGAGAAGCTGTAGTAAGTTGCAAATAACCTGACCTTATATCCCGCTTATATTTATATAATCTGAAATTGGCAGAAATATACATATATATACACTACCGGACACCCAAAATGCAACACCAAGAAGGAAGCATCCGATTGGCGTGAAATTCGCAGCATGGCTCGCCCGCGAGAGGACATGCAAACGATTAGCATTGCAGGGCATATGCAAATCATATGCGCCCGGCACGCCACCGAGAAGCACTGTAAGAAGGGTGCACAGAAGGCGGTGGTAAGTAGTGGAAGTGTCTTGAGCTGCCGGAACTGTGCGTGGATAGCTTCCTGATGCCTCGTCGCAGAATACGGCAGTCATTCCAAAACGTTTCGGAGTTCGACAGACGACGAATAGTCGCTTATCGCGACAGGGGTTTATCGTACCGAAACATTGGCACCCGTGTGGGACAACATCCAGCCACAGTGAGGCGAGTATGAATTAGCTCAGTGCAGGAGAGCCGGACTGAAGGACGCGAGTGATTGCCGCAGCCATGTCACACCACCGAGCGAGAGGATCGGCATCCTGTGCTGCCGGAATGGACGGTTTGCACCGCCACATCACGACTGTTAGCGCAGGAATTAGGGCGTGTTGAGCAACAACCTACGTCAGCACGTACCGTTTGACGTCGTCTACAGGAGTGGGGAACTGTCGCACGGCTCCCATTGCTCCGATTACCATTGACGTTACACCACTGGCGAGTACAACGGCAGTGGGCCGTTGAACACCGCACCTGGACTACGGAATGACACGACATTGTCTTCTCCGATGAATCCCGCTTCTGTCTGCAACACCACGATGTTCGGACTAGCGTGCGGCGGCAACGTGGCGAGATAATGTATGACGCCTGCATTATGCATCGCCATACCGGTCCGTCGCCTGGGTTATGGTTTGGGGCGCAATTGGATATGACACCCTGACCCCTCTGGTACGCTTCGCCGGTACGCTCAACGGCTACCGCTACATCTCCGACATTTTGAAGCCTGTAGTCCTCCCTTAACTGCAAGGCCTGCCAGCGGCTGCGTTTCAACAGGACTATCCGCAACTGCTCGTGGCAAGCATCGCGCAACAATTCTTCATGGCCCACCAGGTGTCATTGCTGCCGTGGCCCGCCTGTTCTCCCGATATGTCGCCCATCAAACACGTCTGGTCGCTGATCGGAAACCGAGTGGCCCGGAAAGCATCACCCAAGGCTTCGCCTGATGAACTGTGGCAACGTGTGGAAGCAGCCCGGACCGACATACCCTAAGCCCACATTCAAAGCCTCTTTCGTTCGATTCCGCGGCGTGCAACGGCCGTTATTGCCAGCCATGAGGGCCACACGAACTATTGATGTCTGCGTGTTCTGCAAGTGGCTCGGGCCTGTAAGCTCAATCGTTTCATCTTTGTATATGTTATGTGTCCAGTAAATCTGGCCTTGCTGTCTCGTGTCCTTCTTGGTGCTGCATATTGGTTGGCCAGCAGTGTATATATACATTGAGTGGCCACTTTATTATGATCACCTGACAATTTTAAGAAGTGAGCTATGGCTGCACGCTGTTGCCACCAGAGGGAGAGGTCAGTTTAAAACGGGAGGGCTTAGCGATTGCGACAGCAGTAGAAGTGATTTTTGATTGACGAGATGGGTAAAAAATGCGATTTGACGGGCTTTCTACGTGGGATAATTTTCGATCATCACCAAAACCACCGCATTCGTGAAATGTTCCAGAGCAGCTGTTATTAAAATGTTTAAAGACTGGATTGTCAGCCAAAAAACTGTGTCTCTGCGTGCAACGTGTGGTCGTCGTTGCTAGTGACTGCTCAGGTGGAACGGAGTGAGTCCAGACTGGTAACACAGAACAAAACGGCAACAGTGCAGCAAATTACAGACCATCTTAATCAAGGATCCCTTTAAATAATCTCTGCCCGCACTGTTCGCCGTACACTGCATCGGATGGGGTATTGCAGCCGAAGGCCTGTTCGAACACATTTGCTGTCTGCAGTTAACAAGAGAAAACGTCTCCAGTTCACAGAGGAGCACAAGGATTGGACTGTTGGTAATTTGAAACAAATTATGTGGTCCGATGAGTCACGTTTTCAGTTGCACCATGCCGAGGCCGTGAGGAAATTCGGCGAAAACAGCACGAAAGCATGGACACGAAATGCATTGCTACAATCCTTCAAACTGGTAGAGGCAACATTATGGTTTGGGGAATGTTTTCCTGGCATGCTTTGGGCCTTTTAATTCGTGTTAATCATCGTCTGACTGGCACATCCTATCTAAACATCGTTGCCGACCAAGTTCATCCTGGCCGCCCCGGTGGCGCTGTGGTCTAAGCGATGGCTTCTGATCATTCGTCCGAACGGGGTCCGGGGTCGAATCCCGGCGAGGAATGGATTTTGTGTTTGTCTTACTGCACTGGTGCTCTCCCTTCCCTGGAACCAGTGACCCTAAATTAGGGATGGGCGACTGCTTATAGCCCATTGAGTTGCTCGCGGTGGTCGTTAAACTTCCAATAAAAAAAAAAAGTTCATCTGTCATGTGGATGGTTTATCCCAATGGCGATGACTAATTTCAACAAGATAATGCGTCCTTTCATAGTGCTCGTATTGAACAGGAATGGTTTCAGGAACATGCCGGTGAGTTTACTTTGCTTAGGTGGCACCCGCAATTTCCAGATCTCAACCCCATAGAGAATTTATGGGATGAAGTTGACCGAGCCATCAGACAGCTGGATCCACAACCCTGCAATCTCACACTCTTGGAAAGTGCTATTCATCAAGCATGGTCTCAGATTCCACAAATCACCTATCAGCATCTCGTGGAGTCCAAGCCATGAAGAATTGATGCAGTATTAAAGGCAAAAGGTTTCCCAACGAAGTACTGAGGGGGTGGTCATTATAAAGTGGCCACTCAATGTGTATATACATATAGAGAAAGAGATTTACCGTTGTGTCATTGTGATTAAATTTAAAAAACTGGGGGGGGGGGGTTATAATTATAACATAATTCTTGGCGGCCTTTTATTTTTATCACTAGCTTGATTCACAGTTCTTAGTTTGTTGTTTCGTTTGGCATTTTTCGCAGCAATTGGTTAAAACTTCTGTTTCTTTCTGAGTAATTCAACGAAGACATGTTTTTTTATCACAACTGTAAAATTGTGGGGTGTTACTTGTTTGCATGACGATCTTCGAAATTCGTGCTGCACAATACATAAAGAAGGATAAACAATTGAGATTTGAAGTGTTCAGTAAATTCTTCCCGAAAACATTATCTATAATTTTATATTATTTGTAAAACATCCTGAATCCTTGTATGAATATCCTCTCTGCTCAGGAGCTACATAGCTCCAAAACTCTTCTGAAATAAAGATTTGTAATTAAATTTTAAATGATCTGCATACCAAGTTTAATGTAGTTTTTGTTTTGCCTAAGATATAGACGGTAGCACTAACCAAATGAAAACTTAAAAAAAAAAAAAAGCATGAACTTTGTTTTGGACGAATATGGGTTTTGTTTTATGACAAAATCCTCGTATTGTTTAATTGCCGAAAGCCATTTGCAATAATATCTCTCAACTGAACAGGGTGAGTTCTTTAATTTTTTCCTTCTTGAAATTTAATCTGAAATTGGCAGAAAAGTATATGTACGTAAGCAGCCTCTAAACATGCAGTTACCAACTTTGTGAAAAGGTGCCACACGTTTCAATTTTCTTAAACGTGGCCCGAATTCCTGTCTACGTACTGATGATTGTTACACTATCAAAAAAGTTAGATAAATACAAAAAGGTTACAAATCGCTTTTAGGAAGACGGAAATGTTTCATAATAATAAGCAATCATATCAACTCATATTGACATGTTTTGTTTCTTCTGTAATAATGGATCCAACTGTTCAATGAAGAGCCATGCACTATATATATGCCATACATGACCGTTGTCCCGTTCCATGATAGCCAATTGTAAATATATGTGGTATCAAGTACATTGCTGTAAAGAATTTAAGGAAGTTATGTATTGTGGTAGATATAGATCATGAAGGAACAAATTGAGCTTTTAAAGGTATGCACACGAGTCCGCTGTGACGAATGATAACACTTCATGATGCGCAACACGTCAGCACATTTTCTGTGATCATGTGGTACCTGCCAAGTATGCATATGCGCAGTAAGGCGAGTCATGTCTGATACGAATTCAGTTTTTTTACGTATTTCTTCGTTTACCGAGGATCCACGGGTCCGTGGTAAAAAAAAGGATCTTACACAGACTTCAAACGAATGTTTATACAATCTAGTCCACGAAGTACAAGCTGATGACCGTAGAAAGATAAGTTCACTCCTTTTCTGACGTTACTCATGTTACACGTCCTGATACGTATGTGTCGTGTTTGACGTCGTACACGACATAGTTGGAAACCAATCGAAATACTTGGTTTTCCGCGTGATATCACTAAAAGAATGAACCCATCTCTCTCAAATATCATAGCCGTGCATTTCTAGACGACCCGAGGTCTAATACTCAACACTATCAAAGGCGGTACTTATTTATTTTTGCAAATTGTCTGCTCTTATCCTAGCGACAACAGTTCCTAACTGATGTCTGACTTTTTCTTGCAGTTTGTTGCTTAGGACACAACACGTACTTCAGGCCTTTTGCTCTAATATCACTTCTCATCTGACTGAAATAAAGTACAGGATCACATGTCGCCATGTTTCCGAATGCAAACCTAATACGTATTTCCTCGTCTTTTGTAGAAGTCACATGTGTAAGATTTTCCTTATGTTTTCCCGCTTAGATCAATGAGGTAGCATCCGTTAACCACGATTACATATAATTACACATGCAATTTTTTAAAGATTAACCCTGTTAAAAGTTGTAATCCAGTCAACAAAGAATATGACAAGACGATTACTATGTTATTATTTGGTGGCTGATTCTGAACAGCATTGAGAACGTTTTGGTCGACCTTATACAATTTAGAATACTGCACGAAGGTGACTGTGTGATGAATTTACCCATTTAGGAGTTAAAATTGCAGTCAGTTTTTGTTCATATTTTTATGTACGTTAGATCAGTGTATGAGTATCCCTTACACGATTATATGGAAAGTAGAACGGAAAATCTATATTTGCATAGAGACGAAACTCGTAAAGGATAGGTGTTCTTAAATGCTCTCAGAAAGCAGGTTATTAAATACTCCTGCCTTCATCGTATGAAAAAAAAACCCTCGAATTCGTGAAATGGTAAGTTATCAGGGCTTGTGATGAAAATCAGGCAGACCTCGTCGCCGAGGTCCAGCTGCCGTTCCATTGATTGATGGAACTAGTCAAAATAATTATTTGAGCTCCTTTAAACGTGGCATTAAAATGGGCTCCAAATGGGTCGGTTTGTGAGTCTCCCAAACGTGGTCCATTTTGCATTTCCGGATTTCCTGGCAATACCGCTTTATGGTTATGTCTTGCATAATGTGACATAAAAACCATTTCCTGTAGTCGGCGTTGCTGTAGACTCAATTGGTTGGTGTGTTTGAGGAGTGAAAGCTAATCGGTCGCATGCATCGTGGTCCGTTCCCTTCGTTACCAGATATGACATGCTTTCGAGGATGACCAACATCACAACTGTGTTCACTTCGCTATTCATTTCGACAGCATAGTCTCTTCTTTTTGCTTGCAAACTTCAAGATATTCTCCATTGGACTATCTGATTTATCACCACTTTCGACCACACGTTATGCGGTTGCCGTGCATGTTTCGCTTACCACGCCATTTTCATTTAAGTCTCACTACGCTTCTGAGCGAAGACATAAGTATGGCGGACGTTTCAATTATTATCGCAAAGCAAAGTTTGTTGTCACCTATCTAGCCGCTTTGAAATCGTTCACATAATTCCTTTTTTCTATTCCAATGTTAATCGAACACCACCTAAAACTCGGTGGGATATTCAGCCTGAAATATACTGCACAACATATACTGCAAAATATAGATCTAGTCTTACGTAATGGAGAAGGTCATATATGCAACGAGACAAAGTGTATCAGAGGAATCCGCATTACACGAAATATTGTCTAAAATCTATTCATATTATTTGGTTGATATATACTTAATGCTCAAAATAGTATAACTAATACATTAGTAATCTTTTTTCATGACGTAGAAAAAGAAAATCAAATTTTTAAAACTTTCGTTCAAATTGTTAAAGTGCTCTGTTATACATTTTGCAGGTTGCTGTCTGCCTTCCTTGAGAAAGCCATGCGGTTGATGTTGGAAATCTTGGAAACTTTGATTTTTTATTCAACGCAAAGAAATTCGGATTACTAGTAAAGTGATACTATTTTGAGTATAGTTGGTGTACTCTTCCTATTTATTAATTATATTTAATGCATTTGTCGTTATATATATATTTATAAGTTTCTTTAGTTTTGGTTTTCCTTTAAAGAATGTACAGAATAAGAGTATATTCCAGTTTATGAGCTTTACTGGAGATCGACCTGTTGAAAATATTGATCTAGATTTATCAATAACATTTAGTAGCCTTATTTCTTGAAAGCGGTCAGTGGTAAATTATTGTATACCGTAAATAATTCTAAATGACATACCAATAACGTTGGTATTTCGGTTTTTATAATAAGTAGAGAGTTACCTTAACTTTTATTGACAGTTTCTAATCACCCTGGAAAAATTCATCTATATGTGGTATTAAATAACTAAAAATATATTACTCATTTTCAGTAATAATTTTGGATAATGTGTGATAAATTTTGAATATGTTCCAAAACTCATGGTTCACAGATAACTTTATGTTGATCATGTTTAAGGAGTGCTAAGCACCCATGGATGTAGGAATAAGGGCAGAAAGTATGACATCACAAACTTGAAAGCCTTGTTGGCGCAGTGGTCTAAGCGATGGCCTCTGACCAATCGTCCGAAAGGCGTCAGGGTTCGAATCTCGGTGTGCCGACCCGGTGGCGCAGTGGTCTAAGCGATGGCCTCTGATCATTCGTCCGAACGGGGTCCGGGTTCGAATCCCGGTGAGGCATGGATGTTGTGTTTGTCTTACAGCACTGGCTCTCTCCCTTCCCTGGAACCAGTGACCCTAAATTAGGGACGGGCGGCTGCTTATAGCCCATTGAGTTGCTCACGGTAGTCGTTAAACCTCCAATCAAAAAAAAAAAAAAGAGTCTCGGTGAGGCATGGATGTCGTTTTTGTCTTACGGCACTGGCTCTCTCCCTTCCCTGTAATTAGTGACCATAAATTAGGGACCGGCGACTGCTTACAGCCCATTGAGTTGCTCACGGTGGTCGTTAAACCTCCATTAAAAAAACTTGAAGCTTTCCTAACAGACGACGCTCATGGTGTGGCGGCCAACTTAAGCCTCTGATTGTGGTTTTGAGCCATTGGGTTACGTACGTGATAAGTTTGATTTTCGAAATTTGAAGTTATCTTTTTCAGAAATGGTGTGTTGTTGCTCTTATGGATGTCACAACAATTCCGGGCGACAACCTCATGCAGTTACTTTTCACAGGTAAGCAAAGGAGAAACATTTAACATGAAATCTTTTTCGGAAGAGCATTTAGTAGTAAAGCACGTATATGAAGTCAATTTAGATATGACCAATTTAATTTCCAATGTTGATTGACAGAATGACACTGAGCAGTATGACATTTTGTTGTGCTAACAGATTAAAATATTCTAATAGAAACTCGGAAAAGTCATCTTTCGGAGCTTATGCTTGTGCACACCGGTAAAAGCCTTACCAACGTGATGCATGTTCCAAGTAATTTACTCGAAAAAGTGATATTTCAGTGCGTTTACTGACACACACGGGGAAAAGCCTCACCAAGTGATTTATGCTCCAAACAATTTGCTCGAAAAAGGGATCTTTCGAAGCATTAACTCATTTAGACGTGTGAAAAGTTTCACCAATGTGATGTATGCTTTAAACGATTTATTCGAAAAAGTGAACAATCGAAGCATTTGTTCATTGACACGGGGGGGGGAATCTACCCAATGTGATGTATACTCCAAATAATTTGCGCCGTCGCGGTGGCACAATGGTCTAAGCTATCGCCTCTGATCTTTCGTCCGAAAGGGGTCGGGGTTCGAATATCGGTGAGGCATGGATGTTGTGTTTGTCTTACGGTACTGGCTCCCTCCTTCCCTGGAAGCAGTGACCCTAAATTAGGGACGGCCTACTGCTTATAGCCCATTGAGTTGCTTACGGGTGTCGTTAAACTTTCAGTAAAAAAAATGCTCGAAAAAGTTATCTTTAGAAGCATTTACTCATTCAGACGGGGGAAAAACCTCACCAATGTGATGTATACTCCAAACGATTTGCTCGAACAAGTGTTCTTTCGAAGAATTTAGTCATTCACAAGGGGGAAACCTCACACATGTGATGTATGTTACAAGTAATGTGATCGAAAAAGTGTTCTGTTTCTTTAATTTATACCTCATGTCCGAAACTTTCAAAACGCCGGAGCATTAGGGATTGTTAAAGAACTGTTTTAGGAAACTATTCTTTTTTTACCTTATTTTAGCATTTATTATCACATTCATGCATACTTTTAGTAAAGAATAAAAGGTTGTGTTTATTTTTTTTATTTTGAAATATGAAATATTCATAACATTGGATCCTTTAATAACTGACATTTTCTTATACTTCCATCCAGAGCAGACAACCAACTGAGGATGTGGTGATCTGTGCAAGAGTGGCCCCTTGCAACAGGAAGTATACAATTTATCTAGGAATACCCCTTGAAGAACAATCTACAAAAGGTATGAGATTCCTGTCAAAGGCATTTCAGGAAAAAAACCTGACAAAATCTAGAAAAAGTAAAATAATTGTTTAAAACAAGAAAAGACAGGAATGTGATGTAAAACAATAGCATAGGAAATATGAAAGTTAGATTGAAAAACATCCATGGATCCTTTACATTATTATAATTAATGACAGTGTTTTGTATTCTTTATCTATAATATTCCCGTGTGTGGAATAAATTACTAGGTGTATATTACTATTATTCAGTAAGTTGTTGAAAAGCTACCAATATCCTGAAAATTGAATTAAATACTTTTTTAAAATGTTTGAACAGATACTGACACTGTATTGGAAGCCGAAATGATATGCTTTTTAAGAGAATGGGATATCTTTAAGTTTTATATCGTTTAACAACTCTGCTAAAAAAATTTAAAATTAAAGTAAGTTGTCCTATAATTTTATTAAGAACTTTCGATCCTTTCTTACAAATAACTGGAGCCAAAGGCTTCCATTTTTTAAGTCTTTTGAGCACCGTTATTTCTGGTTTCAAATTCTGAATATCGTCTAATGTCACATATAATGGCAATTTTGATCTACTCGGTATTTTTAGATTTTTGTTCAAAACATAAAGCGTTTCTGTTTTCCCAAATGTTATATTTTGCAACTGCAATTACATAATGTAGTATTCAATTTTCAGATTCAGAGCAGGAAAGAGGAAGATGATAAAAAGATTTGGTGTATCGAAAATTTATCTTTATAATTTAAATATTGATATAACCAATTCCAAACATGTTTTGAAAAGTTAATATCAACAAATAAATGTTCTTTAGGGTTTTCTCCCTGAGCCACAGTAGGTGATTAAAACATTTACTCATTCACACGAAGGAAAAGCTTCACCAATGTGATGTATGCTCCAAACAACTGACAACCTAGATCCTCCTTCGTATTGCCAGGAGAAAATTGTCATCAATGTGATGTGTGGTCTAAGCAATTTGCTCAGAAAAGTCATCTTTTAAGGCATATGCTTGAAATTCATTCAAGTGAAAAAGCCTTACCAATAAGATGTATGCTTCCCAAGCAATTTCCTCTGGAGAAGTAATCTTTCAACTGGCATGTGTGCGTTTTCACAGTTGAAAAGGCAAAAATCATAATATATCTATTTGATAAAGTAATTTTGGGAGGTATTACAACGTAACCTTAATTTGTGTACACTATCATATTCTCTTCATTTTAACAGAGCAGGTCTCATATAAAACGTCACTAAAATGACGTTTTTATAGAGATCTGCTCTGTCTTAAACTTAGATTATCACTAAACTTAGTTTATCATACACACAACTTTAAAAACTATAAAAAACGTCACTAAATTTAGATTATCATACACACAACTTTAAAAACTATGAAATTACACTATGGTTTATCTACAGAATCAGAAAAACCCTTGTACTTACGCTTTCATCCCCCAGAAGTCAGCCGAAATGTTTCCTAAATTCTAAATACCTGGAAGTAGCCGTAACGTCCTAAACATTGGTAAATCAACTTAATAATATCCTTGAGAACAGTATATCAACGATTAATACTAAAAAAGAAGGGCAAATTTATTAATATTAAAAGCAAATTGACAACTTCATGCCTCGCACAGCACTAACAGCTATTACATATTCTGCTCATGTCAGGCTTAAAATGGCTACTGTGGCGTCAGAGGCGTGATGATTCGCTGGCTTCAATTGGATTGCATTGAGTCAACGGAGAGTGCTATCTCCCATTATTCCTACTTCCATGCTAAGCACTGCCAATTTGGTATGACATTAAAAACCAGACGTACCGTCATCATGCGGTTTAACAGGCTAATCATCCCAATAAAAGCATTTCTGCATATTGCAAACATCGCACACAAAGATGAAATTATTTAAAAAAAACGTTTTAGGCAAGTATTATCACTGCTTCAATCCTTCCTTTGCAAACAAAACCATTCTCTTTGCAAACAAGACCATTCTCTTTGCAAACAAGACTCATTCTCTCTTTGCAGAACATATCAGTTGCCCCTTTCTGATAAATTCAGGGTCCTGGCAAGAATGCTTTAAATGAAATAGAGCTCCGAAGTAGTTCTCATGAATCACATTCGAAGGCAGTCCTAACGCTGACTGGGTAATTCAGGTCGACTTCAATCCAAGCTTTAATACTGGTAGAAACAGCCCGACATCGACTGTGGAACACCAAGAAACAAATTATCCATAAAAATAATTTATTCCCGTCTCTCCCGGTTCGACCTAAATTGCAGCTCTTGGGGCAGATTGCACAGCAATTCCCGCAGCAACGCACCAAAAACATAATGAAAAGCATTTACAGTTGAGTGAAGGCTCTTACAACAGCAAAGATTAGGCCAACATCTTCATTTTCCCCTTCCTCACTTACTTTGAGTTTGTTCATAAGTAAGTGTCCGAATCTTTTTGATCATGTATGATATTCTGAACTTACCTAAATGCTTCGTTAGTAGCATAATTTCTTTTTAACTTCAATGTCTGCGTGGACCAATCAAAGATATAAACATACTTTTTTATATTATTGATATTCGACTTACGTATAAACTACATAATCTGAAGTATGTAGGTAAAAGTGGTTTCAAAGTTTTCTCTGTTTTACATACGGTCATCATTTTATCATGAAAGAAAATTTTGCAGGTTTGTAGGCTTAGTAGCCAGAAAAGAGATTTTTTATCTTTTCCCAATATAAAGTGTTTCTTCCTGTGATTTGCCAAATTATTTTCTTTCAACACATATTCATAGACTTTTTTAAGTTATTTATAATATTAGGTTGAAACCAATTCTTACATATGCTACCAATGAACAGCAAATATGATACACTTACCTGACATTTAACAATATATTAACCACATTAAAATTTAACTGATTATTTCGAGCAGGTAACAAAAAATACTTCATCAAAGCTATATTTGGTAAAAAAATGTTTCAAATAAGTGTAACAATTAGGTGTTCTTAAATGAGCACATTTTCCATTTTTGATTAATTTTGGAATTTGAGAGATATTCGCATTAACATCTTCTAAGAAGCTTTTTATGAAATGTACTAATATCTTGAGATTTCGATTCTAATGTGGATCTGCTTTTGTGGTGCTGATATATGTCCCTAACTAGGACAGCAAACGAACGTGTCACAACAGTGGTCATAATTTTTTATAAAAAAAAAGATGGTGTGCACGAAATTTTAAGATGAATAACAAATATAAAACATACATTTTAGGAAAATAACCCAAACGTTAATTGGACTGTGCTTCTTGCATTTGTTTTAAGTGTAAATAAACCTGCATCTTGAGTTGTTTGCATAGAGCTGATCAATGCCTTCAATGTTTCACCTAACAGGAATTTTTTTTTCTGTTTGATGAAATATCTTACGCTATTGAAAAATGCTTTAAATTACGTTTAGAATGCGGAGTTACCTATTCATTTTTTCTTCGCCTTTTAGTCCTGACCTTAATCTTTCTTTTCAGAAAAACAAAAAATAATTGGCATATCACACACGTCAAGTATACATTTGGAATCTCACGTGAATACAAGATTTACTTATCGGAGAGCTTTCGACAAAAACGATTTGTCGTTAATACATATTACTGTCATAAAGGGTAAAAATGAAAAGCAGCAACTACCAAAAATTAACAGTTATTCCTTTTGAAAATTTTCTACTTCACCACTTGCGTTAAAGGGATTATTTATTTTACCTTTAGATGGTCCGGTTCATCTAAAAATTGTTTGATCTCTATGTGAAATCGGTGTATTTTTTATCGACTTGTTGCACTGACGTGCATTCTTGGTAACCATGGAATATTTAAGGCCTTTTTTTTGAAAGATGAATATGATGGATCTAGCTTGAAACTCCCAGTTTGGCATGTGATGTTGTGCGTGTCTTACGGCACTGGCTCTTTCCCTTCCCTGAAGCAAGTACCCCTGAAAATTAGGGACAAGCGACTGCTTAAAGCCGATCGTGTTCCTCATGGTGATTGTTAAACCCCTAATTAAAAAAAAAGAAGTTGGCATCGACACTTGAATGCGGTCACCTTTGGGCAGGTAAGCTGCTTTTACTAGCTTGGGAACTTTGTGCCTATATATGTTTAAACTTTGTGCAAATATGAACCGAATAATTTGCGGTGGCCGATATATGCTATTAAACAGAAGTATTTCCGTTTCGACCGATTATATTACATATCCGTCTGATGTCTATAGTAAAAGACTTTTTTTTAAAATAGCTAAAATAAATTCACGTATTAACATTTAGCATCTTTATATCACCTTTTACCTTTTTGAGTGATTTGTAAAGTAAGATACTAAAACGTAAAAGCTTGTTAAACCTTCATTTAACAAGTGTTTTTTTTAAACTCGTCTGTTTAAAAGCATTTTGGTTGTTCTCAGAACTATTTCCTCGTTTTCGTTACTTAAAGTAGAAATGAGTTATTTCTGATGTCTTAGAAAAATAAAACAGAAGAAATGATGGCTCGGAGAAAACAAATACAGAATTCTGATAAAGCGAAATTTCGGCTGCAGGATTACAAGAACTTCCCACCCGATTTTCAGTATGGCATCCGAAGTGAAATCACAGGCATTGGGTTTTTGCTTTTTGTGATGTTGAAAAGCCTTTGCACATTTTAGTGCCACACACGCGGTTTATTGTTTTGTGTATGTTTTTACAAGTATGCAATTAAATCTCGAAGTTGACAATCGTACCTTAGACCATGTATTCCTGATGAACAATGCCTCTGTAGTCCCAGAAAACAGTGAGCATGACTTCAATGTTTTGCGTAAATTTAAGTTTAGAATTTGTTCGTTCAAGCAAAAATTCGGTGTCGGTAACCCAGCAATTGATTGGAATTTTCAATTCTGGGTCATATTGATTATATCCAACTTTCTATCACCAGTAACAATACTTTCGAGAAAACCACTTCCATAGTGAACAAACAACCGTTGGTAAGGTGTTTCGAGCCTTGATTTCTGCATTTTGTAGGCCGTTAGGTGAGGCGGTATCCAACGTGCACACACTTTATTGCATCCTAAAACGTTTACAATGCTTTTCCACTACCACAAACTCAATATTAAGCTTGCCTTCTATGGTCTCTTCTGGAGTTATTCTTCGATTTTGCATGATGATCAAACTGCAAGTTGCGATTACGGGCCTCACACCTCGGGCCTAATACTTTATGGCCAAGATTTTGCAATAGTCCCTCGACTTTTTTACCAAAGACTAACAGTGCTTTTGTCCAAAGGTCAAGAATCACAAAATGCCACCGATCTGGTGTGAATCTCTTTAGGAGGTACATTTTCACGAGTTCAAAACTCTGTTACTGCTCACTGTTTGACACCCGTAAAAATTGTTGAAAACGAATGACGCATTTTTAAACACAGTTAAATACGGACAATATTACGCACTAAAACGAAGCTAATGCAGAAGGGATCGTTTTCCGTTTAATTGTTTGCTGGCAACAAGTCCTGACCGAGACACTCCGCGAGGGCGATTGCTACTCATTGAAGACACCTCGTAATTTCGAAAATTAAACGAATGGGCAAATTTTAGGCACGTTGGTTCAACTAAAAGATAGATACAAGGACTACACGCACAAAATCCATCTCATATTCGCACATGTATTCGTATCCACTTTTTTGCGACTTTGATATCATACATACATCCATATCACTAAAATGTTTCTCTGTTACTCAGAAGTCAGCTCCTCTATCAAAAATCATCCAACAAATTGAAGATAAACCAACGGTAGGAACTAGATTTTACTTACTCCAGATATATCGAACATCTCCATTTTTGGCGATCTTGGCACACAGCGGGAGCTTCATGGACTTCCGTCATGCGTCTCATATAAGAACATTGACACATTATACTCATTATCTCTCTCTCTCTCTCTCATATAAGAACATTAAGACACATTATACTCATTATCTCTCTCTCTCTCTCTCATATAAGAACATTGACACATTATACTCATTATCTCTCTCTCTCTCTCTCTCTAATATATATATATTTCTAAATGTGTTTCCTATGATTTGTACGGCTTTCCTGCACATTTGTTCTTGCAAATAGGGCTCGACAGTTTCTCGTAATTTGCATTTTTCATTACTTATTTCTTCAGCATATCCACACCACCTGAGATTATTTGTCTCTGATTATTTTAACAACATTTTGCCACATATTGCACATGCAAATAACACCATTTACCCCTGGGCTATAATCGTATGCATTCTTACCCAAAAAATCTCCCGTAAATAGGCACATGTGCTCAGCAGAGAAACTTTTGTGTCTATTCATCACTGCCCAAATGTCAATGCCTCACGCCCTGATGAGAACCATTAAAGTTTCTTTTTAAAGCTGAATTTTCCCGCCTACTAATTTCAAAATACAGTATTCTTTGTTTTTGAAGTTTGCTGCCTAATATACATGTATATAAAAAAATATACGTCATATAATTATGTGGTGTTTCGGAGAATAGTCTTCCATTTAGTACTAACAGTGTACATATTAATGAAGAATCCCACCGTCAAAAACCAAATGCTCTATACCTGCATACCATTTTTGTGCATACCTGTAAAGAATTTTTTGATCATTTTTAGAGTACCAACTTAAAACGAAGGAAGATATGCAAACCTCTATGGTTCTGAAGCAACGTTGATTATATTAAAAATGTTTTAAAGCCATTTTATTTTAACTACGGCCGTACACACATAAACTTATGTGTATAAAAAACAGAAGATTTATCTCTTAGTTAACATTTCGCCATGAAGAGAACATGAATTTCCTAATTGCGTATGAGAACTCTTACAAATAGAATGAACATACTAAGTAATGTTTATTGCCTTGAACGACAGTTTTTTTAATCTCTTACAAGATATGTAATACTTTGTTACTATGCATTGATATTAATAGTTAGAATAATTTAGCTGTTTAGGAATAATGCGTAAACTTCATGTTATTTAGAAAACATCAATATACTTACGTATGGTAATCAGTAATGAAATCGAAAAGTAAGTTTCATAAAAGCAGCTAAATTTTATGTTTCCTGTTTTTCTTGAAACTCTTTAGGTTCTTTAATGTAAAATGCACCCCACTGAATTTAAGAAAGAATTATTAGATGTCACATGCATTCCTGTTGTGAATCAGAATTCATTAAAACATTATTACTTGGTTTTTATGAATGTACCCCATTATCTACAGCAGGAAGCTATGTATTTCTACTAGTATGGATTTGGTACAATTATTATCAGTTAAGATGTAGGAATGTGTCCACTTAACGATTTCAATGCATTTTGAATTTATTTTAGACATCTATCCTATTCTCTTCCTTGCAGGAAGAAAAATAATATAGGTTCTTGTATTTTTGAATAGATTAAGTCTTATGTTTCCGCCTTTCCACTATTTCCATCCCCATAAACTAAAAAAATACGGTAATTCCTGGAATTTCAATTAACGCTCCTGACTGAACAGATTGGTTTTTAGGATTTAACATTTGTTTTATCACGTCATGATTACAAAAAATCATCCAATTTTCATCACATGTCCCAATGCACCTGAAGAACCGTCATCCTCGAGATTTCAAACAAATTGACAACACAAATCTGCTTGTCGCATTGCATATATGATAAACTAAAAAGTAAAATGATATAAAAGTAGAAGTACTTTATGTCCCAGAGTTAGAAACTAGCATCCTATCAATGAGAAATATTTCTGAAAAAAGGTTATGGTGTTACTTTCAGTAGAGACCAATGCGTAATAAAGCGCGGGTAAAGTAATTGCCACCATAGGCACTACTGATAACTTGAAATCTCTATAAGCTGGAATACAGTGGGAGAAACTGAAAACGCTAAGTTTGCTGAACACTGCGTGAAAAACAAAATTGTATAAACTTGTCGAACATAAGCGTTCCAAGCACAGAGAGATCCATATATCAACCGAGACATTGAAAAAAGGGAAATGTTAAAAAGGATTAAAATTGTCTGATTGCAAAAAGAAATATAAATTGTGAATGCTAAGCATAAAGGGCAAAATAGCACAGAAACCACATCCCAAGAATAATGTACATAAAGCACGAAAGCCAATAGTCCTAATTAATAGCGATTATGTGGTCCTACGGAATCTATAACTCCTTGAGGGAAAAGATTCTTTCAAAACTTCCACTGATGACTTCAGCTGATTTTACATACATTTTTCTAAATGAGCAATAAAAAATGAAGCTACAGAATATTTGAAGGAATGCATTGCGATCACAAGTAACAAATTCAAAACCAAATCCTGGCACAATTTGAACTGAAAACGGTAGAAAATATGCTGTTTCAAAATTAGAAAAGTATTTTGCCGAAAATGGAATTGAACACCTCAAATGAGTGTACTATATTCACCACAGCAAAAATGGCGTGGCAGAAAGGAAAAATCGGTATCTCGTTGAAAATGGCAAAGAAAAATGCTCCGGGATCTCGGAAATAGTAAATACGTTTTGGGGTGAAACCCTCATCATTGCAACATACCTGCAAAATAGGTTACCAATCTGATCTAAAGAAAACACACATTTCGAATTATGGAAGGGTTATAACCTTCTTTACATAGGATACCATAAGGTGTTTGACTGCAAATCATATGCTTATATGCCAAAACAAGTCCGAAAGAAATTTCTCTACAATCATGCTCATGAAGGCAGATTTGTTGGTAATAGGGAAAATAATCCAAAGGATATCGTATCATAATACTTCAGGAACAAACAGAGTGATAATAAGCCGTAGTTTAAAAATTTGATGAAAGTCCCAGTGTACAGGAAAAATTTTAGGGCCGATATCAAAAACAGGCTAGAGCACACATGACATTATTATTTTGAAAATAACATATCCTTTATAGAATCAAATGGATCAACAGGTGAAAGCACAAGTACACAACCCAGAAGATCCGTTAGAACTGCAACAGGAAGACCGCGCGACAGGTTACTCATACATTGCCAAAGTGAAAACCTAAGTCTGTGCCTCCAAACTGCCATGAAATACAAAAACTGCCAGACGAAGAAAATCAAAATGGCTGGAAGCCACAAAGTGAAGAAGAAATGATATCCTTAAATAAGAATGAAACCTGGAAACTTACTGATTTGCCAGAAGAGAGGAAATCCATTGGTTGCAAATGGACATTTAAAATAAATTACTGTGCTAATGGGGACATAGATAGATACAAACCAGGACTGGTAGCAAAAGGTTTTAATCAAAGGTCCAGTGGAGATTATGGAATTATGACCAAACATTTGATCCTGTCGTGAAACACACTTTCAATCTGCACCCCACTTACAATAACAACATACAGAAAATGGCATGTGCTATATAGGCAATTGAAATTTTGAGCGGCGATTTAGAAGAGAAAATCCTATGTGGTTCTCGACCAGCATGATACATAGAAAAAGGCCAATAAACGAAAGTGACGCAAAGTCAGTAAATCCACTTGTTGAACGGGAGTCACACCTAAAAATCTGTTGATATCTCCGGCCTACCAATGGAGGGACATGCTGAGATGATTCTCCATGAATGAAACCTGTGGTCGGTACTCACCTCGTGCCTCAAGGATCAAGTTTCAAAATACGACGTTCCCGACCACAAAAAATATTAGTGCATGAATATTTTCGTAATAGAAGTTCAATTAATCTATTTTGAATAGAAGATGATGACAAATGCAATGCGTCAGATCTAGCAAATGTGAGGTTGTACGGATAAGAAATAATATTTCTGGCGTTCAATATACAACTCTGTATTTCACCTATTAGGGGAGTTGGTATTGATGTATGATAAAGAACCCACTTGATTTTTAATAATATGATTTTCTTTTGGAAATTTCATAGCTGGATTAAATAATGTTAATAATCCAAAAAACCTTTTCGCGAATATCACAGTAATGTAATTTGTTCATACCTGCCTTGAAAACATTGGTACGATATAGGAAACCTATGAGTTGCCGGCAAGGTGTGGGCCTACTACAACTCATATGTGCTAGACGTGATCGTGAGCTATCCTTATAGTACGAACGAACAGAAGTGTTATTGTAGTGCAACTTTCCGATAATCTGAATGTTCAACACGATAGAAAAGTGCTTTCTCATGATACATATTTTATCGAGTCCTGATTAAAAATGTGAAGCGTGCTGTTTAGCCGCAGAACGCTTTGAGTTCCCATGGTAACCTTGGAAGTCCGTCGAAGGCGCCTGGAATTGGCACTTCGAGTATCAAAACCGAATTTTCGAATACTTGGAAGAATTTTCGTCTGTTCAGATGAATCTCGTTTCCGGTTGCACCATGCGGACAATATGGGCGTAAATTTTACACGTTCCACCCTGTGCTTTCTTCAATATGATTAATGATCTGGTCCGAAATAACTTCCAACTCCGTTTTGCCATTTTATGTCCACGTAACCGTCATCGCCTAGTCCGTACGGACCTTTTAATATATATACTCCTTACCAACAAGTAATTGGACACCCGTGATAGCAAAGTTGAAAACGAAGTTTATTCACCTTCAATAGTTGGTGGAGCCTCCACGAGCGGCGATTACATCTGCGACCCTCCAGAGCATACTATCAACCAGTCGTTGTACGACGGCTAGCGGTATTTTCTCCCACTCGGCTTGAAGAAGACAGGTCAGTTCCTTCACCGATTTCGGACGGTGGGGCACCCTTAAGTCGACGCTGCAACTCGTCCCAGAAGTGCTCGATAGGGTTAAGGTCCGAGCCCTGCGAAGGCCAGTCCTTTCGATTAAACTCCCATTGCGTCACCATACCAAGCCGTGGCAGGGACCTTTGGCAACATGACAGGTGGCATTGTCATACTGGAAAGTAACATGGATCCACCCCGTAAAACTGCCAACGTAGGAAGCGCATAGTCATCCAAAATGGTGCAGTAGGTCTTGGTAAGTTGAGTCTACCAGGAATTGCGACCAAGGATCCCCTGCCATACCAGGAGAAACACCCCCATAAAGCATAATTCCACCGCCGCAGAACTTCGCAGTTGGCACAATACATTCCGGAAGGAGGCGTTCTCCAGGAAGATGCCAACCCAGACACTGCCATCCGAACAGCAGAGAGCGAACCTTGATTCGTCGCTCCAGAGAACCTATTTCCACTGTTCAAGGGTCCACTGTCGACGTTCTTTGCACCACGTTAGCCGAGCAGCGCTATTAGACTTCGTGATCAGTTAGGCTTGTGGGCGGCACCACGTCCATGATAACCGAGTAGATGGGCTTCCTTATGGATGGTATTCATCGAAAGCAACACTCCCGGGATGACTGTTAAAATTTCTTCGCGGATGAGGTCCATCGATTTGGTGTCAGCACCCGTCAGGTCTTTAACTCCCAGTTTGTGGGTCTGCCGTGCAGGCGCACATTCCGACAGTCACCTCTCATCTTCCACTTGCCAATAACGTAGGCCATTGTTGATTTTGGTTACTTCAACTCGCTTGATATGTCACGTATGGATCGGCCATTTCTGTGATACCCGACGATTACACCTTTTCTCGAAATCAGAGAGCTCCGAACTGCGTGGCATCTTGCATGCGACTGGTTGCGTTGTTGTTTGACTTCCCACACGATATTTAACAGCGGCGGCCGCGACATGTATCAGGACTGCTGATATCGTCGATTGCAGGTGGGATGTCCAATTACTTGTTGGTAGATAGTGTATAAACATATTGGCAATATTAGTCACCGTCAGGCGGTCTTCAAAGCTACTCTAAACATATTGGCAACATCAGTAACAGTCCGGACAGTCTTCAAAGTTACTCTAAACACATTGCAACATCAGTCACAGTCAGGCAGTCTTCTTCAAACCTACTCTTAAACACATTGCAACATCAGTCACATTCCGGCAGTCTTCAGAGCTGCTACTTCTTTGAATACTCTCTCGGAGGAATTAATGAACATGACTTCTCGGAGATATTTTTTTTCTTAAGACTCTCATTTCCTTGCTCCGTCAAGCTGAGACACCTGAAAAATATATGAATTTAATGAGACGTAACACGGCCTCTTCATGCTTACATGTATTCTCGGCAGCAATCACGTTTTCACATCAAATTTCTGTTATCGAACATTTTCATCCGGACACATTGCAGTCGTGTGCGTGCTGTTTTAAGCACAATTACGCTGTCTTTTTGTCATATCTCAGTTCGTTCTCATGTTTTGTAGTATCTGTACATATGAGAACTTCTGTATCATGTTTTTATCTACGGATAAAGGAAATGAGATTATGGATAAAGATCAGGAGATTATGGGACACAGCTTTATGACACTCGTCGTAGCACATGGATCCAGCAATTCCTTTTATATATTTCATTAAACATTCTATTTTAAGACCAACAGGAATGTATAGCTATATGGAATTTAAAAACAATGAGGGATTTCCACAGGAATATTTTTCATATGAATTGACATCAGTACTGAAAAAGTGAACAAATACATTAAAATAAATGTTAGTCAGACATGCACATTCATAAGAACATTGGTAATTCGGTCTGATTCTTTAGTATCATTCGGAAATTACCAGATAAAAATGTATATATTATTTCAAAATGGAGTGTGTGAAAAGTATTGCGACGGAATTTGTGTTCACATCTGAAACAGGTACAACTGAAATCATCGGTGAATGATTTTTACTTCACTTACTTTACATTTATTTTAGCACCTAACGTAATCAGTCATTTCCCTAGGCAGCAAATCCAAGCTTACTCTTTGTTTAATGTTTGTCAACCAGTCAATCTGCAAACTCGATGAAATTGCTTTTCCTTAATTTAGTATGTTTACAGTTTCTCACATTTTTGCACTGGCCCGAATATAGCGCCATTTGACTGAATTTTTTGTCGTGAGCTGCAAATGCAGGCAGACATCTCGAGGTCATAGTTGTGTACTTGAGTTTCGTATGTGTCTGATTAACATTGCGTATTCCTAACAATTTGATACTTCAGTGCACACCATCTGTTGTTTAGAACTTTAGAGTATAGGTGTGCGATCCTACCTGCGCAATTTTCAGGAGATTCAAACACAGAGCGTAATGTCTTGCGCCAAGAGAAAAATATTGATTTAGCTGAATGTCCTCAAATGGGATGGTACATACTGCACACTTTGTATTGGAGATTTTTCCTTTGTCTGTTCGGATAATAAGATTTATTGAATTCCTTGATTTGGTGCAAGATTTCCTTTTTTCTAAAAATAAATTAAAATAATATGAAATCAAATCCGACTTACCGCATGCCTGTGCTGTTTACTGGGATAAATTGAAAAACGTCGTTCGCAAATAACTTGCGCTGCTCAGAGTGTATAGAAATACCTGTAAAAGAATTCAATCATGTGAATTAAAACTAACGCAGAAATTTGCAAAAACAGTTTTTTCTCAGATTTTTATAAACAGAAGTGCGGATAAATTTTTTATTTACCCTCGTATGTTTAACACTTAACTGTTCTACAAAACGAAGGTACTTCAATCCATATATATGATAATTACATATAAAATGGAATTTGCTCCATTGAAACAACGAAAAAACTGCTAATGTTTTAATAGAAAAAAAAATTCCGCTCCAAGTAATGAATATTTTTTTTATGATAACAAAGCAGGAAATCCAAAAATACGCGAAGTCACAGGATTATTGGAAATATTTTGCAATTTAAGTAAGATTTGAAGTAGAAGTGCATGGAATATTTAATACCACCATTTATGGACTATTCGTGTTCCAATGTAGTAAATATTTGACTTTGGATTAATTTTCGACGAAGCATTTTCCTGAACCATATATGCAGTAATTTAATTCACAAAATTACGGTATATCATATAAAGTAACTGCTAGAATTCACTTATTTCATCATTTCCCTGGCAAAGAAAGCAATTATTAATAATGCTAATACGTCACACTTGTCATATTGCGTCGAGTCACAAAATTATAGAAATCATATCAGATTCGTAGCAGATTGCCTTTTACGCGAGCAAGCATTGTTTCCTATTGTATATTTTTTGGATGGTGCAACTAACGATGTGTAGACTGCATCACTGCGTTGGCCGAAATATCGGTGCAATGTTGAATATTCGTGAATGGGAATGGAAATTAAATCGAATTTTACAATAAAAGGATAAATACTGAAAAGCCATGCTTTCTGGAGGTTTCTATTTGTGAAATGCCCAAGCTATGAATTATCTAGGTTTATCTCCCTTGGAATTGTTCTGAGATGTGCGAGAGTTAATACTCGGGCAAAAAGAAAATTGGAATGAAATGCGAAAGTAGTGATGTCCAATAGGCAATACTCAAGTCATATTCGATACTGAATGGCTAAAACCGTGGCACAAATGGATTTTGAAGTACTTATACAGCGCAAGTGAGCGTAGGATTAACATCATCCGCTATGTAGTCACCCCCGAATTCAGAAACGGGAACCGATTCTGTGCTTGTATGCGTTTTCAGAGCTTGCAGGATTGCAAAGGCTATCACATGACCATTGAGGTTTTACAATATCCCTAATAAAAATAGAAATGAGCAGGTACAAGCAGTAAGCTAAGATGTATCAACCAGGAAGACCAAATTGAAGAATTTCTATAAGCAACGATATGACTTGGTTAAACGGTTATTTTTAGGATACAACGAAAAATGAATTTCATATTTTGTCGAAATTTCTCTGGTACGATCATTATTAGTAGTGCTTGACATTGTGTCAGGTTCTTATCAACACTAGAAAAAAAGAATTATTTTCACGGTAAATAAAAACCTTGGGAAAACATAACATACAGTGGCGTGCAAAAATTAAGGACGAGACGGTTTTTCGAATGTAACGTCGTGCAGATGTGCTCCGCATAGACTCAAATCATACCATAAGATCCACAAGACGTAAGAATATGGGACAAGTGAGCAAAACCGTCCAAACAAGGTATCCAAATAATAAAAAGGCACTTTTATTAAAAAGGTAGCTTCGAGCACAACTGGACAGAAGACAGAAATCTTCATGTGACAGGCGGCTGCTAAGAAAAATCCAGGCTTTAGTTGGGGATATGATCACCCCTAACTGCGTTGCAAGGATTTATTACAACGTCTGTCCATGCTGAGGACGAGGTTGTCAAGGAGCTGTTAAGGCATCGCGGCCTATTCCTCTTGTATGGCCAATCGCAGCCTGTGTAATGGTTGCTGGCGGCTGGTGACGTGCTGCCAAGCTTCTCCCGGGAGAAGGACCCACACGTGTTCAATTGATTTAGGGTCAGCTGACTCTTGCGGTCCAACCATGAGTTTAATATCTTCACTCTCTAATAGTTCTGCGACAGCCACTGTACGATGAGGTATAGCGTTGTCGTCCATGAAGAGGAACTCAGGACCCACAGCACCTCTGCAAACAGACGCACGTGAGGCAGGAGAACCTCGGTACAATAGCGGATACCAGTGACTGAACCTCCTTGGAAGATGTGGAAGTGAGTACGGATACCACGCATGATACCGCCCCAAACGAGAATTCCGCCACCTCCAAACCGGTCCCTTTCGATGATGTTGGAGGTGTGATTGCGTAAGTTTCCTGCTCTCTCCAGATGTCTATACTTCCAGAATAGCTCGTCAGGCTAAATCGGCTCTCATCAGTAAAGTGAACTCGACCCCATTGCCGATGTGTCCCAGTTCTTGTGTTCCTGGCACCACAGAAACCACCGTCTCCGATGAGCAGGCGTTAATGGCAAACACTGTACTGGGCGTCGTGCAAATAGACCACCTTTGTGCGGCCTCCTGGCCATAGTAAAACGCAATCACGGACGTCCAGTTGTTTGTTGCATGTGCCTTGCGATTTCTCCCGCTGTCTGCCGTCTTTCTCTTCTCGCCTGTACGACAATATACCGGATTTTCGCCGCCGTGGTTGGTCGTGCACGACCACTGCTAAACTCTCGGACAGCTGTTCGTGTGGTTTGAATTGCTCTCCAAGCTCCTGAAACGATGCTGTGAGTGATCCCGAACTCCTCGGCCACACTAGTCACACTTCGACCTTCTTCCAACTTCCCATATCGCGACCTCGAGCAAAGTCATCCAGATGTCCTCTACTGAATTGCCTGTTGGCCATCTCACACGGTGGAAGTGCAGATTCGAACTGATTGTTCGGTTCCTTAGTAGCAGCTTGAAAAACACGACTTCTTTAAAAATCCACCACACTGTGACCAGAACCTTCCGCTGTCTGCTTTGGATGTTGTTTGTGCAAAGCAGTACGTCGAGACCAAGACCGTTTGCGCAGTACATTTTTGTACACAATCCACTTTTCGTCACCAGTTTATCAGTCGCTTCAAAAAAGTATCATTTTCCTCAAGTTTAACGAGTATTGTGCAGATGTTTATACGCGCCGTGAATTGAGCTTCTTTGAGTTCATGAGGAACCCACACATCGATATTGCTTACGTATCCTAACTTCTTCAGGTAATCGTAAATGCTTGAATGATGGATGTGCAATGTGTCTGCAACCTCTCGTTTCGTGTAACGTGGGTTTGACTCGATCAATGCCTTGACTTGGTCGTCATCAACCTCGGTGGGTCTCCCGGACCGAGGAGCATCGTTTGAGGTCAAAATTGTAAGTGCCAGCGGTGGTTTGCAAAATTTTGCGAACCACCGCTGGCACCGACGTTCTTGTAGAACATTATCACCGTACACTTTACGCAACTTTTCACAAACTTGACGCGCGCTCTTCCCTTTGCGGAAGTAAAACAGAAAATATGGCGAAAATGCACAGTTTGGTCTTCCATCTTCAACTTGATGTCAAATCTCCGCAAATCAACCAAATCGCTCACTATTCATTTTAGACTGCAGCTAGAACTGGCACCTGTCGAATTCCACAGCGATAACAGAGCTGCACTTACCTTCAGTACTTCCAAAACCGCCCAACCGCCGTCGGGTACCAAAATATGTCATGACTTTTCCGACAACCCAATAGTATTTCCTTTTTTGTATCATATTTCTACGCCTGTCTAGAAGTCTCTTAGTTGTGTCTATATTTGTTAATACTGAACCTATCACTTAAAAAGTTAAAAACACATTTCTTTAAGCTACTGCTATAATTTGTAATTTCGCTTAAACTTTTGTTTGATGATCTGCATTTCACTTAAAATTTTCATGACTTTAATGTTGTTTCTTATTGGCTACAAACCAGTAATATCACAGCTAACCACAAACAAGATGACTGATATTACATGTTTTATGAAAAGATAAAATATTGTAATTATGTTGATGACAAATAAATGTTTTAAAATGTAATGGTAATTTCTATGAAAGTTTTAAAATCAAAAATATATTCTTTCATTTTTGGGATAATAAACCTGTTTAAATCGGAATATATTTCTTTGTCTAGTAAAGAAGAAACATTTTGCTGTTTATAATATAAAACGTTTTCCTTAAACATATGCAGGAGAACTAAAACGTACACTGATGCACTAATGCGCTATAGGACCCACTTTGACCCGCAAAACAGCGGCCACTCCGCCAGGCATCGATTCGATTACACAGCAATAGGTGTCCTGGGGCATTTGGTAACACAGCAGGTCGTCCGAGTTCCTGTACAATTCGGGGGTGATGGTGATTTTGCGCGAAACTGCTTTGTGCAAGTCGAATCACGAATGCTGCATTGGGTTCATGTCACCTTAATTTGGAGGCCAAGGTATTGCAAAGAAAGTCACCAGCATGTTCCTCGAACTACTACTTGACGATTGTGGCAGGGTGGCAATGTTGCTTTTTATCCTGTTAGAAAAGGCCATCTCCAGCAGGCAACACAACTGCTATGAATGGTTGAACTTGGTTCGCAACGATGTTCAGGTACCTGACAGCTGTCAGGAATTGGGCAATTCGGATACCCGGGGCCAAAGGTTTCCCAAGAAAACATATCCCATAGCATTACATAGGAAGCCTCAGGCCGGTTTCCGCCCAACAGTTCATACAGATGACATAGTCCTATGTTGGTAATCGGCGTATCTGCGCTTGACCATCTAGGCATGCCTTGTTGTAAGGATTCAAAACATTATTGCCTTGTTGTAAGGATTCAAAAAATGTTGCCTTGTTTTAAGGATTCAAAAAAGTGCTATTTTCAGGGTCACACAAAAATAATCATGAACTGAAACTATTAATCGTGCTGGCCACCCAAAATGCAACACCAAGAAGGAAGCATCCGATTGGCCGGAAATTCGCAGCATGCGTCGCCCGCGAGAGGACATGAAAACGATTAGCATTGCAGGCATATGCAAAATCATGTGTGCGCCCGGCACGCCACCAAGAAGCACTATAAGAAGGGTGCACAGAAGGCGGGGTGTAAGTAGTGGAAGTGGGTTATTCTCCCCCTGACCTGTGCGTGGGAAGCTTCCTGATGCCCCGTCGCAGAATACGGCAGTCATTCCAGCACGTTTCGGAGTTCCAGAGAGGACGAATAGTGGCTTATCGCAAAACAGCGGTTTATCGTACCGAGACATCGGTGCCCGTGTGGGATGACCTCCAGCCACAGGGAGGCGAGCATGACCAGTGGGTACATAAGGGACGGACAAAACCGACGTGAACGATTGTCGCCGCCGGGCATTGACGGCTCGCATCGCCACATCACGAACGTTAGCGCACGAATTAAGGTGTGTTGCGTAACAACCTGTATGTCAGCACGTACCGTTCGACGTCGTCTGCAGGAGCGAGGACTTGTCGCAAGGCGATCATTGCCCTGATTACCATTGACGGCTACACCACCATCCAGTGCGGCAGTAGTGGGCGGTTGAACGCCGCACCTTAACTACAGAATGGCACGACATTGTCTTCTCCAATGAATCCCGCTTCTGCCTGCAACACCACGATGGTCGGATCAGCGTATGGCGGCATCGCGGCGATGGGATCAGGTAAGTCGCCTACATTATGCATCGCCGGTACACTCAACAGCCACCGCCACATAGCGGACGTTTTGGAGCCTGTAGTCTTCCCTTGCCTGCAGGATCTGCCAGCGGGCACGTTTCAACAGCACAATGCGCGCCCGCAGGTGGTACGCATCGTCCGGCAATTTCGCTGGCCCATCAGGTTTCACCTGCTGCCGTTGCCCGCCTCTTCTCCCGATATGTCGCCCATCGAACACGTCTGGTCGCTGATTGGCAACCGAGTGGCCCGGCAAACATCACCCGCGGCTACGCCTGATGAACTGTGGCAAAGTGTGGAAGCAGCCTGGACCGACATACCCCAAGCCCACTTCCAAAGCCTCTTTCGTTCGATGCCTGGGCGTGTAGCGGCCGTTATTGCCATCCATAGGGGCCACACGAACTATTGATGTCTGCGTGTTCCGCAAGTCGCACGGGCATGTAAGCGCAATTGAGCCATCTTTGTATTTGTTGTTATGTGTCCAGTAAACCTGGCTTTGCTATGTCGTGTCCTTCGTAGTGTTGCATTTTGGGTGGCCAGCAGTGTACAACTAAGGCAAAATATATTTGCAGTGGTTGATATATGGCAGCAAGGTACAGCTGATAAGTAAATCGCAGAGAACGGGCCTCTGTTGGAAGTATAACCCTCTCCTCTTCTCTTTCCTAATTCAACGTGGCCTTTGTGTATGTCACCCATTTA